>JAHWFO010096488.1:48155-116306 GCA_023313115.1 Rhysida immarginata | reverse complement strand
TGGTATCATATGGCACCATTAGGACACGTACTACTAAACCAATACCATTATCATTATTTACTCGTTATATTCACTCATGGCACGTTGTTACGAAGTGTTTGATATATTACATGCCATATCTTAGCATTGAAAGTTCCTACTAAATAATTCACACTATCATTATTTACGCATTATATTCATTCATGAGACATCCTTGCATGTACACGTGCCATTAGACCAATATCTGCTATCACTAGTTACTCTTATATATTCGTTCATGATATGATGTGACCATTTGTTTGATATATTACATCCATATCTTGTTATAGAACCGGATATGTTTAAGGGGGTATCATAATGGTACCATTAAAGCACATGCCCTTAAAGTACGTATCTATTCCGGCTATCTCACGTTCGTACTTGTTCGTACTCTTTCCCATATTAATGAATTGGTGAAAACAGACTGTGAAAAAGTTTATTCGTTTTCAAGTTATGGTAATAAATACTAAGCTCCCTAGGAATAAAAAAAATTCTCTTGAATTAGAGGCCATCTCATTAACGTTTAGAGCACGCGCAGAGCCGAACTCATGTTCTCGACACGCGTTTTCCCGAATGCGAGGATAATTCGTTTCTTCCAGCAATTCAATACATGCACTCTTTCTATTGCAACGTAATGAATTGTGGGAATTGTGTCTACAGACGGAGGGACGGACAGCTGGACAAACCGATCACATAAGCACTTTTCTACGAAAATGTGCTAAAAATGAACCAAAATCGGATGGAAAGTTTTCTCGGAGCATACAGGCATAAGAAAAGCAACGATTCAAGACTACATTGATTTTCGCAAAATCATCAATCATTGCAAAAGTATAGGTGTCCAGAAAATTTTGATCACATAATGTACGCATATGGTCACGCGTTCTAAGAAAAAATTTTCATGGTTTTTATAATGGGAAGAGACAACTGTTGACAGGTCCAAAATCGGTCTATACATGATTTTCAGAAGAATTGTTCAGAACCGAATTGTCCTCATTTACGTACACAGTTTGTCGTTTTTAAATTAAATTTTGAGAAACAAAGGGAATCTATTAATTTAGAAGCAACAATCGTTTGTACTCATTCCTAGGTGATACTTGAAAAACTGTCCATTAGAAATTGGGAAAAGCAAAAATGGCAGTAGTGGATGTCGGCATCATTTGAAAAACTAATTCAGCAATACCCGAATTTCTGCGTATGTTTATTTTATTTTAATTACACTGAAAAACACATATTTTGCCCTAGATATTTTTTCTTTCGATTCTTTAGTATTTTCATACGAGAAATCTAGATTTACTATCAAAATTTTCCTATCATGTATAATATCATAGTTACAAGAATACGTTTTTTTTTCAATTTTTTTATCTTAAAATTAATTTTGGTTTGGAAGAAATAATTCCAGTATTGACTTGGAGCACATAGCATTGTTTATTCATATGAGATAATGAATGAAAGTTTTAGATGACAAGGCATTTCTGGTGACATTTTAGATGACAAGTCGTGTATAAGGAATGTTGCGTTCATGTTTTAGCAAAGGTACTACGGCAAATTACTTTTGAAATCGTCAAGAAGATTTAAGGAGTTTTTCCTCTCAAGAAGGAGATATAGCGTATTATAATGATATTTCATCAGTGATGGACACTATAGGACATGCTCATAAAGCAAAGGAATGGCGTTTGTTGAAAGATTTGTCAAAAGTTAGCATATAAGCTGCCCTTTTGCACAACGGAAACGAATCCCCATCAGTTCCATGCTATAATATGAAAGGAACCTCTAAAAATATCTGGAGGGCACCCTCGCCAAGTCAAGCACGCACAGCTGTAACATCCTTTACAGGAAACAACTCGGCGTACTTTGACCCCCCTACATATCTTTGTGCCAGAGTTGCATAGAATCCTGAAATTTTTTATATATAGAGTACTTTGCAAATGAAACTGAACTTTCAAATATTACGTTTCCATCTTTTCTAGTTCTTAAGATACAAGAACTCAAAATTTCTTTATTTAGACACAGACTCACTGACCGATCATCAAAAATCTGAGGTACTTCCCGCAGCCCTAAAAACTTGAAATTTGGCATAAAGATAGTGTTTAGGGTACAATGAAAGGAAAAATTTTAAAAATTCAAAATATCAAAGTGTTAATGGTTAAAGATCACTGCCAAACATCAATTAACCTGCAACGGAATGACTATTATGCAATTGGTGACGACATTGTTTGGCCAATTGCTAAGAGTGAGAAACAATAGCAACTCCGAGATATGAATTTCGTTGGAAACGTCTGTTAATCTGGAGGCATGGCATTTATTAAAACCAGATTAATTTCAAAATATTTTCAATTTCGGTTAAATCAACAATATTTATTTTTCTTATTAAATGATGCTAATATTCGTCAATTAGGTTCTGGTATTTTTTATTAAAGGAATTGCGTAAATCGAAAAGCAAAAATTACAGCTGAACAATACTCTCAAATGCTTAATAAATGATGTGAGCTAGAAGGCGATTTGACTGCAATATTTAGTTGATTGTAAAAGACGGAACAATTTTAAAAAAGGAAAAAAGAAGTAGCCTACGTGATTCGAAATGTGGATGTAACATATAATCTAGACAAGTTTCAAGAAGACCTAAGAAGAGCCAACTACTATTCGGAAAAGGTAATCAGACTTAGCAAAGCCAAATGATCCGTTGACATGCCTATGGTTTTTTGGTTTTGCTCCCCAACACCGAATACGACCAGTCATTGAAGAACATCACTCGTATTAGGCCACTGGCAGTGCTAATAGAAGTCTTTCGCGGGAATAAGAAGCCACTACAGTGCTACAACTACTGCACGGAAGATCCTCGTTGCAACAAATGAGCAGAGGGGCACCAGTCAAGAGACTGTCCCAAGATTAAAAAACAAGACCCCCCCAAAATGCTTAAGATGTGGAGGACAGCACACAAATGTGGTGTGATCTTTTTCGATTTTAGTAAAGCTTTCGACCAGGTGGGCTATTCTACAAGATGATTAGAAACGAGTTTCCTCCTGATTTGATTTTTATGGTGAAATGCTTTCTTACCAGCAGGTTCTATCAATTTTCTACCAATTGGTGAAAAATCTGTCCACGCCGCGTAAGGTAAAGGCCGCTGTCCCACAAGGTTCAGTCCTCAGTCCCGTTCTGTTTAATTATTTTGTGCACGATTTCCCCCAAAAGTGTAATTAATATTTCTATGTTGATGATTACTGCCATCTTGACATGGACGCATCAGGCAACTCACGTTATCATTCGTATGCAAAACGCCTTGAAGAAATTTGAGGATTGGTTTAATTGCTGGAAGCTGAACCTTAACGTCGTAAAATGCAAAGCCGTGTACTTCAACAAAAGCTGAAGCATCCTTCGGATTCTCTTGTTCTATTCAATAAGAAACTGGAATGGGATGACAACTACAAGTACCTTGGCGTTATCATCGACTCAAGACTCTCTTGGAACCTTCACGTGACTTACGCTCTAAACAAAGCGAAGAGGACTAATTACACTCTGATAGCTCTCTTGGGTCGAAACAGTACCCTCAGCATCGACAATAAGCTACTCCTGTAGAAGGCGCTTATTCGAACCTCCTCCTCTATGGCATGTCTGTGTAGTCGACTATATGTAAAAGCAGAAGAATGTCACCATGCTCCAGTCATTTCAGAATGTTACCCTGAGGACCATTGCCCAGCTTGGAAAAAGGACCGTGAAAAATCAATACACCCACTCAGATTTGAACATGTCTTACATAGGAAAGTTTGTCCAGGATCTCCTAATGAGTAGGGTGCAGACGATGCAGACCCATGAAAATGACCTGGTGACTGGAATACTGAATAACTTGATGGAAATGAAGTGGCATACGAAGTATAGAAAACCGAGGCATATTCTTGATATCAACTTTGAAGACAATGGTAACGTTTCCTTCCCGGATTATTGGAAGATGTGACCCCCCCCCCTCCCAATTTTCTGACAATTGGCAATCTTATTGTTCACTCATAATGTGGAAGACCTCTTGGGTGAGCCTGGTGAAAGCACTGCTTCCGTCCCAAACGAACAAATATACATTTCACTATTCGATTGTCGATTATCTTCTATAATGAATGTTAGTATGAATTCGTGAATTTTGTATTGTTTAAGACCTCATTCAATAAACGTAAATAAATTTATTATATTTTTCATTTTCAATCATTTGGACTTATTATTATTTTTACAAGCAATGACGACATAAAAATCTTTTTTTTTTATTTTTGCTATTATCAGTTGATAGTTATTTCTTGACGATTACTATAGTATAATCAATATGGATAAACAATTATATTCTGGTATACAACGTCATTGGTTCTGGTATACAACGCCTTTGTGGTTCTGGTATACAACGCCTTTGTGGTTCTGGTATACAACGTCATTAATGTCTTTAT
Organism: Rhysida immarginata; assembly: GCA_023313115.1. NCBI lineage: Eukaryota > Metazoa > Arthropoda > Chilopoda > Scolopendromorpha > Scolopendridae > Rhysida > Rhysida immarginata. Next base: position 111,867 of record JAHWFO010096488.1, on the reverse strand, counting down.
TATATTGCTTAAGAGAGTTCACAAAGTTTTCTGGATATTTTTTTTACAATATTGATTTAACGACAAAAAGCTGGCCACAGTTGTTCTATGGCTTTTGATCTTCCGAAGGCTCAAATTCGAGCTGCAAGAAACCATTTCTGAGCTGGCGAGGGAGTGTGAGTCGATGGGTGAGTAAGTGAGTGAGTGAGCGAGCGAGAGAGGTGGGAGGAGAGAAGGTATCGAACGTGGAACAGGAATCCCTTTAGCAATTGGGAAGACTATCGGAGGACACGATCTGTGATGAGGGATTCGGTAGCCAGCTGTTACAGAGCGAGTGCGAACCGTTCGGAAGTGACCATCAGCCGGCCACAACCCCTTGTTTTATTTCCGGCTCCGGTGATGGTGACGTGCGAGTGCTTCGCAGCCTCTACGAGCGCAGCGCTCCGTCGGTCTCCGTCGTGGTGGCCATCCGTCCGCCCGTTATCGGGGTCTTCATCAGCAGTAAGCACCTCGGTCACGCACTCGAGCGCCACCGGCCATTAGCACCGCGGGAAAGCTGTCAGCGACGCCCAGCGCCCACCACTGATTACACCGGCTTTACCAGGCAACGGTCGACGAGTTCGAACCAACGACGCACTTACGACTCGACGACGAAAAAGGAAAGAAAAAAAAAAAAAGAGGCGGGCAAATTCCCTCCTATCGACCAAAAAGGAATTGCTTCCAAGGCACCCTGAAAGAAAGAGGAACGAAACACGAGTTCTAACGGACAATGTCCGGAATCCATGGCTTTTTACTTTAACATCTTCATCTCTTTGTTCGTTGAGATAAAATAAATGCCTCACAGTAAAAATGAATGTGTTTTGTAATGGAATTTTTGATAATGTTTGGTGTTTCTTCTCCCATACGGTTATGTAACAGTAGATACTTAAAACATTTATCCTTCTAGTAGCGAATGAGAAAAAAATTAAATCAACATGTAGGGTAATCCAATTTAAAAAAAAAAATTGCGAAAAATATATCCAAAAAACTCCAAGTATAATAAATAGCGAATGTGAAGGAATCAGCAGCTAGCAGTTTTTAACGGATATTTGACCACTTGGGAAAAGATGAAACAACGAGTGCAGAAAAAAACAAAGATGAAACGAGTGCGGATATTCTCTTCTTTGTTATAACAAAGTAGAATTGTGTAGCATATATTTTGAGCAACTCTATCCCTGGCCCCTTAATCTGAATAAGTAATTTGTCTATAATCTTTTTCTAGTTAAAAACGCAACTTTTTGAGTGTTTTATTTTTCTTAAGGGGATTTTTCCATCATAACGTAAGTTCTGGATATGTATTCTAACTTAGTAGGAATGTTTCTTATTCAGTTTATCCAGTCAAAAGGCTATTTCTTAAGATAAAGAAAATATCTTTATTACGGGAATAAATAATAACATTAAAATACGATGTTTGATTTTAAGAGTTTATTATTTTAAAAGTCAATTGTTGGAAGAGCTTAACGTCTTCCTCAATAATAGTTCTTTTTATTGTTGCGCGTGTAAACAAACTTAAATGCCTTTAAATGGAAAAAAGGCATTTTTAAAAAGTCCTCGAGGACGAACACCGATGCGCGATGGGCCCGTGCGCAAGATAGTCGTTTGTTTTAAGAATTTAGTTGGTGATGATTTTATTTGGATTTAATCAGAATTTTTTTCGACGCCGCAAGCAGCCTGATAGGAACCGTCTGGCTCTAAGATGACGGCGGAGCAAGAGAGGCAATCGCCCAATGCAGTCTTCAGCACACATTAGCGATGCAGCCATTTCACTCTGCCGAAGAACTGTTTGGACGATGCACAGTTAATTATGCGACGTTAGCTATGTCGTCGAGAAGACTGGCAGTGATTTCATCTCCTCTATGATGCATCGATTTCGTTGGATCGGCGTAATCTGTACCGTTCCCGAAAACCTGGAAGGAAATAAGGCTTATTTCCACGTTCACTCGTTAAATGGCTTTGCGATTGGAGATCGCCTGTATCCAGAAAACCGAGGCAAGATTGTTAATTTATTAAACTTTATTCAACACAAAAGTATATATTTCCTAAACTGTGTTTGTTAGGCTGAACCTACCGTAAAACACCTCATGCGGATGGAAATTTTACAACTTAGCAACTACCGCCAGTCATCAAGACCTTGCAAGTTTGCCCAGGATTGCTTTGAACTCGTACCATTAAGTTTTAGTATTAGCGTCCCAACTAACAATATTAATTTCCTCATGGTTTGATCTTTACCTTTTCCCCCCGTTCCGTTTTCCCTTCCCCGTTAATACTATGCGTGTTTTTCTTCCTTTTTCAGTCTTGTTTCTGAAATCCAAGTAGTTATTCCTGGAAATCGTAGGCCTCAACGTAGTTCTTTTCTACTTTCTGCAAGCCCTCGATTTTGGAACATGCGGTTGTCACTGCAAGCCCTCGATTTTGGAACATGCGGTTGTCACTGCAAGCCCTCAACGTTTGGAACATGCGGTTGTCACTGCGTCCTATTAGTCGTTACAGCTTTCTGCCACAGCATAGTCGATTTGACGTCAAGAATATGTAACGACAGTGAACGTACTCGTCTGATCAATTTGGTTTAATTTCCAACCCAGCTTTTGTGCTTGTTCTCAACAAGAAAAAGAACTTTACTGTTTTGTTTTTCCTATTAGGACTCATTTTGTAGGACTCCACTTCCATCTCTCCTTCGGTGCAGACACCACTTGCAGGACGATATGAAATTATGTGTCACGAAGAAGAATATCTTCGTTTAGTCTCAGCGTTTTTCTAGCGGCGATGTGTGGCAATTTCTCTCGTCCTCCGCAAATCTAACAGCGTGAAGATTGAAAGAAAGATTGTGCATTACTCATAATAATAATAATAATAATAATAATAATAATAATAATAATAATAATAATCACCGTTGTGAATTTAGTTGGGAACGCGTTGAATATCTTATATAATTTGTTAGTTAATCTACCCTAATGAATGTTCCAAAAAAATTAAGATCAAATTTTAACTTTTCAATTTAGTCTTTAATTTTTACCAAGAGTTTACAATATTTTCTCTTGTATTAATTTCCGAAAGATTTTTGATTATTCCTTAGAAGTAGTCCTGAGTTAAATTAAAACTTAGTTGATCAAAACTTAGTTGATAAAATGTTTAAATAAAATATCTTGCCCCTTTTCTTTGGAATATCATCGGCCTCGGTGGCTCAGTGGTTGCGTGATCGCCTCTGATGCCCAAGGACGCGGGTTCGACCCCGGCTGAGGACGACGAGGATTTTTTCAGGGGGAAAATCCTGAGATCACGCACTTCCTTCGGAAGGGAAGTAAAGCCGTTGGTCCCGTGTAGTAGTTTGCCGGCTGCACGTTAAAGAACCCTTGCGAGGCAAAATTTGTGGCCCCTATAACGCCGTCCTGAAATGACCATGGCAGTTGAAAAGGACGTTAATACCACACAAACCAAACCAACCAAACCTTTGGAATATCAATAAATAGTATTTTTTAAGGATTTGAGACTTGGTGTTTATTACTGACCACTGAACAAATAATCGTTCCTTGCTGATTGCTCTTAAAGCCCTTTGAACCTCTTAATTATTGTGGGTTTATTTGTAACTTCATTTTCCCAAACGGGAGACGTTACAATTGAAAAATACGTCGACCAAAGCACATACATTGACTGCTCAATTGAAAGTAGACACTTTCGTTTTTAGACATTTTGTCGAATAGCTAGAGAAATACTAGTCTAATTATCCTGAAACTTCAAGGGTGTAAAGAGCGTGACTGACAATCAATGTTAAGGGAGGCATATTGATTTCGTATCAGCGTAAGGAGAAAGTTGATACTGGTGCCCGGTCCAAAAATAAAAAAAAATTGGAGAAAACCCCTTATCGTTATGATTATTTTTGAGAGCTACTGAAATTCAACTCATTGTATCGACGATATTTTTCACGAAATGTGCTTGAGCTTTTTGTAAGAGTAGCTGTATACATTTGTCTAATAAATTATGCAAAAAACATTTTGATAACGCTTGTGCATGCGCAGTTAAACATTATTTAGTAAATGTTTATATTTCTTCAAATATTTAATATTTTTCTATTCTGGTTGCAGGGTGTTGTCTCTACTGTAGTTTTTCAAGTTTCCTGAAAATGACATTGCATTGGGTTGAAAACCCTGTATGTTATAAACAAAATACTTATTTCGAATTTTTTTTAAAGAAATCTTTATATCTCCATGAATATAGGTGCTATTCTCATACAAATGAACACAGATAAGTAAAAGAAGCCTCATAACCATATGCTATAGCTACAACGCATTTCAAGCATTATTTTCTACAGGGTGATCCCAAACATTTTTTTTTTGTTTAATTTACTGCTGGTCTCTTCTTTGCCTTAGGGACAAAATTTTCGCTGAAATATGAGGTGTACATGCTCTGTACACTTCTGAAGTTTCAGGATAATTCGTCAAGTATTTGTCTAGATATTCGACAAAACGTCTAAAATCGAAAGTGTCCACACATTAGAAAACCCTTACAAATTATGAGTTTTCCGCTTGACAATGAACTCTTGTTCTCAAAACGAATTTCTTGGGGAATAAAGATGTTCTAATAGATGTAAGGAGTTGCAAGTTCAAAACTACCCATCTTGGATTCAACCTTTTAAGAATTAATGGTTTGAGGTTTTCCTACTAGATGAAGCCATTCTATTATGTGCTGCATTGCTGCGGCTACCAAATTATTTGTAAAATGTACTGCTGTCATTCCTGCTACAACATCGATCAGCGCTTTTTCTCAATCAATGGTGCAGCATTTTTTTCTACAACCTTTATGCCTTAATGATGTCATTCATGTAAGTGAAATGTAAAAATATCAGAATTCTGGAGACCCAGAATTTCCTCCTATTATTACCTTACGGTTTAGAATATAGAGAATATGTAAGAAGAGATATCACCATGATTTTCAGTATCATTTCAGCCTTCTTTCAATAGGCAGTCAAGATCTAAAATAGGCATTCTTCATTTATGATAGTTTCTCAAGTATTTCTCTGCCATTTGAAAATGTATCACTGCAATAGAATAGTTTCCATAAATGTAGACACGTACAGAGGGTTGTTAGGGTCTCCGGTTACAATTATCATATTTATGTGGCGCGCGCTTTCTTTTCACATGAAGCATTGTTAGGATAGGTATTAAAAGCGTTAGTATTCGAACAGCGAGCTAAAACCATTGACTTTTGCCACCGAAAATTGATAAGTGTTGTGAGGGCTACATAACAGCCCTCTCCGGTGTCAAATTCAGCTATTCCGAAATTATGAAAGCATGCAAGAAGCGAGACTTCCTGTTTTCCAAGACGGGGATATCAAGTGTACTAAATAACATTGACAAAACCGGAAGCGGCGCCATTCCTGAGGATGAAAAGCAGGCCAATCCGAGACCATCCACTAGCCGTATTCCTGACGTCGTCCGGAAAGTTTGGCTCTCGTAATCGGATGTAACCCACCGTCACAACGGACTATTTCACGGAAGGTAGGGACTTCTGTGTACACGGTAAACGCAATTATTAACTGTGATTTATAACTGGAGAAGAGACACAAGAGCCACGTTCATAAACTGTTGAAGCGACAGACCAACTGCCATAAACTGTATAAACGATACCTGGCGGATGAAAAATGGCAATACATGGTCACACCAAATGAGGCGTATATTTATTTAAGCGACTGCAACAAGCCATTTTTTACCGCTCAAGGGGTTCTAAGGACTTCATAAAATGGTACCGTGAATGCAAGGAAGCACTTTCAAAAGGTTTCATGATCGTGGCGAGATACAACGGCAAGTTAACTTTACACCGAGTTCAGTCAACGTCAAAGTCAACGCCATGTACTATCAGACTAACGTTCTAAACCTCATATTTACCTGCGATATCCCTGGTTTATACGGTAAAGAGGTTAAAAAAAAAGGTATGGCTGCGCCAAGACAAGGCGTCGAGTCTGCATGCAAGAAGATACCGGGATCCGGTCCATTCCATTCAGTGACATACCCGTCGCCTATGGATTTTTGTGGCTTTAGCCTACATAAACAGGCCCTCGGAAAGAGACGACCGCAAACAGTGGAGGGTCTTTGGAAAGCGTGTCAATAGGAGTGGTTACGAATTGATCTTGGTGTTCTGCGTTCCAGGCTCCTGCAGTGAAAACTGCGATGCCAGGTAATAGCAGCGATCCATGGGTACCAGATTGAATACACTCGATGGTGGCGAACGGGGTTTCCATCTTATCTGGCCCTCTGTAACTGTTACCATATATCCCTAACAATCCTCTGTAAAACATGATTAAATAGCGCAAAATAGCGCACGCTAAGTATGTCAGCAGATCTTATTAAATAGAACCGCTAATATTCGGAAATGGCACTTGAATTTTACGATGTGTTTGTTTTATATATTGTCAGTATTATGTTCATAATTGCTTCATTATATTGTTATTTACATTCCCTCATTCCCATCTTTTACGAACTGAAATTTTGTCTTTATTTGTTACATCTCTACATTTCTCACACATTAATCACTTTTCAGTAAGTTTCCTCCTCCATTCCAAATGGTTTTAATTCCGTAGACCATTCTATGATGCAATTTGAAGTAATTCACAAAAATAACCTGGGAATCGTTACATTTGCTCTTAATCATCTGTTATGTAATGTATAAGCACCCATCATACATACACAAATTTGAAAATAAATTTATAAAAATTTTTATACACAAAATAATATGTTATAAGGAATGTACAGATTTCTTCCCCACCCCACGCGGATTTTGAGAAATGCATCAGAATGTTTCCGAGTACAACCTTTATTTAGAAAGTTGTTCTATTTTAACATGAACTTTTCTTACGTTACAGACTCTTTTCTTCTTTTGATCTTTTGCTGTTTTCTTATGTTACTGGAATAAAGATTACTGGAGCAAATAAACTTAGAACATAAATTTTATTAAGTTTTCCATTTTGAATAGACCAAACTCGCATATCATCAAAGTACAAGTAATTAGAAAAATAAAGGAAAAAAAAAAAGGGAAAGAAAAAAAAAGATTTCTGCCACAGGTTTAACCTTTTTCGATTTGCAGGTATTTATTTATATTTTTTTTTTCCTGACAATGAATTTCAAGAAATGGTTTGTCCTCTCCCTTGTCGTATCTTTCTTTTCTTCTTCCTCCTCCGCCTTTTTTTCTTCTTCTCTAAAAGTCAACCAGTCATTTATCATCGGCTTCATCCGTATAGAGATTCGGTGAGCGGGTGACATCCCGCGGCGGGGCGTGAACGAAAGGTCGCTCTAGGTGACACGCCAGAGGACAGCTTGACGGTTTCTTCGTTCACCTTGCTTCTTTCTTTTTTCTTTCTTCCATTTCCTCGTCTTTTCAGCTTGTTCTAAACTTGTTTTTACTTCCCTTTTGCTCATTCACTGAGACTCGTGAAAAATGCGCGACAAATAAGAACCGAAGCCGGGATGTTTACAATCGATACGAACTTAAAACAAGAAGAAAAATTATAATGGAAGTTATAAGCAATCTTTGAACATCCATTATACTTTCTGGAAATTTTAATAGTTTATATTCTATTTCAAGTGTTGTTAATTTAAATACAGCGAAAGACTACATTTTAAAAAGCTATTTCGTTATTATAATATGTATTCTGCATCCGTAATGTTAATACGGATCATTTGTGAACTGCGTTGTTTGTAAAGTGATGTACTTTTACCTTTTGACGTCATTAATTAATTAAAACCATCTACAAGCTATTACTTGAGATTAAGAAACGATTTACTATTCCTGACCAATTTTATGTAATCTTGCTCAGGAGTTAAGGAATTGTATTGGATTTTCTGGGTATATTCTCTTCATAATGGACATTCTTCGTTTTCGAGATTGGCAGTATCATCGTTTTCAAGAATCAGACTGCAACGTTATTCTCACCACAGAAGCAACGTTTGTGGGAATAATATCTGAAAGAATAAACAATAACTTATTTTAAGATGGAAATAATTAGTCCGAATAAAGCAAGTCCATTTTAAATGATAAACTTATACGAGGTAGCTTCAAAAAGTTCCCGGAATTAATTTTTATTTCTGCACACAGAAAAAATACAAACATTTAAACAACATTTCCTTCAAAATACTGTCCTTGGGCAGTATAATGCTTGGAAACACTCTGCGAAGCCTGTTTGCAGAACGGTGCGAAGTGCGGATATCGCGACAGCTTTACCTTCATCGGCGCTGTTAAAATGTTGACCTTTAAATCACATTGTTTATGGTCGGGAAAAGGTAGAAATCGCACAGAGCGAGGTCTGGCGAGTACGGTGGATGTTCCAACGTTGGTACACCATGTTTTGCTAGGTACAGGCGCACCAAAGTGATCTCTGCGCTGGGGCATTGTCGTGCAAAATCACCTATTTGTCCTTACGTTTTCGTCTGATCGCATCACGTAGACGACGGAGTATTTCAATGTACATTTCCTTGGTTACTGTACGATCCTCGGGAATGAACTCGTAATGCACGATACCATGCGAGTCGAAGAAAACCTCCAACATCACTTTGCCTTTGCTTCTGCCTTGCAAGAACTTCTTGCTTCGAGGCGACGTTGGGGACTTTCACTCTGTTGATTGTCGTTTTTGCTGGGGGTCGTACAGGAAGCACCAAGTCTGACATTTTACGTAGCGAAATCAGAACGCGAAGCTTCCTCTATACTACCAGCTAACAGACTGCCCGTGCACCGCAGCATTCCGTTTAAATTACGTCAAAACTCGTTCGAGCGTGATCTGCGAATGGTAAACAGTGCGGGGAAGTCTCGCTCGCTCATACACTACGTCAATTTCACAGTTTATCACGATTCCGGGAACTTTTTGAAGCTACCTTGTAAATAATACTTACAAGGGAATACCTCGAACATGTATGTCACAGATTTCCACCAAATTGAAATATGTTACTCAATTGAAGCTACAATAGATGCTTGCAAAATAAGAGAATGCGGATTTTTGTTTCTTTCAAAATAAACCACGAAAACGAAAAAATTTGAGCATACATATTCATACAAGGACTCCATTGTTAAAGCTGTGTATTAATGCGCTTAACGGAACTTCTTTCTTCCACTACTCACAGCAATAAGCACGAATCCACTTCAGATGAAATAGACAGCAGCAGATGGCAATTGAATGGCTTCTCAAATTTCTAAATAAACTTAGTTTTTAAAGTAGATTATTACAATTAGCTAATTGACTTCCAGTAAAAAAATGTCTAGAGTAATTAATAACTATTTCCTTAATTTATTATTTCACTTTATTAAATAATTCATTAGAAAAATCATGAATATTTGCCAAAAGTGTGCACGAAACCGTAAATCCAGCCTTTGTGTTATTTTCGGTGAAAATCATGAACGTTTGCCAAAAGTGTGCACGAAACTGCAAATCCATAAAAATAGTATTCATGGATGCCTACCTCATCTTATAAATTATTTCGAGACGAATAATTGTACAGCAAAATTAAGGTTTTATGCTTAATAACAGTGCTCTAACTGCAATTCTTTGGCGATCGCCGTTAACAAGTTTGCTTCCCGTCTTTCCGCCATGTTTTTTGAACTCTGCGCACTTCCGGGGCGCTTCACTGCCGCGCAACGCTATCGCTTCCACGGTGTGCTTGCGCGCAAAAAAAGGCTATCTGGGGTTGCCCTGTTGGTGTTAAGTCATTTATTCGAATGATTCCTGATGATGAGCTCTGACCGAAACATGTTGAATAAATGTTTATATTAAGGATTACATATAAGTCCAAGACTCACAAGTTTATCAATATGCAATAAAGATATAGCACTTCTATCCAGGAGACTAAATAAAAATGTTACACGATGTAATTCTAGTAAAAATTCAGGGCTAAACCGATTTTTCACTTGTACAAATGACGATTTTATTCATTAAAATTATATTTATTATATCAATTATTATTAATTAATTATTTCTTTAAATGCCTATAATATGCGGCCGATTGCTTTCTTTGGTGCTGCTTTTTCGTTGAAGAGAAATAAATTGTTCCAATGAGGAGTGTCGAATAATTTGCTATAGAGGAGTATTTTCCAATCGACAGTCCACTAATTAGCCGCTGTTTGCAGGTCCGAAATGAATAAGATTATGAAAGATCAAGAAAGTCATAAATGTACATACGTGAAATACAAGTCTTATTGTGGAATAGTGCGTCCTCCTATTCCATTGTTAGGATTATTTCTTTGTTGTGATAACGTCCACCGTCGCTGATTTTATATAAATGATGTTGCCATATGGCAATATCAACATTTACCATCAGTCATGACTCTTGTATGGTACTCTCATTATTCAAGTTATACTGCTTCGTTGTTTGATTAAGAAAGTCTCTAAGAATCGTTGCCGTACAGGATAGTGCTAGCAGCTTAAAACGAAAAACAGTTAAACACAATGAATTTTGAAAATCCTTGAACATAAAAGTAGAAAATTACTTTAAAAAGGAATGTGTTGAAATAGGCTCTGATCTCGTCCACATTTGATGATCGTTCGGCATCAGCACGAATCTGATTCTATTACCTTAAAGGGCCCGCTCCTTTGTAGCAAAACCTTCTCTTATTTTATAAATAACTTTATTTTATCTTGTTAATTTACATACAACTGCATGATGTGCGTACACAACTTTTATATAATCAGATTCAATGATTGGAATTGTTCATTTCTTGTCGTTGTATTCAATTTATGTACTTTCTATCAGTTACATCGGTTAAGAACGGTACATACTGCTGATCTCTACAATCCATGGTCTCTTGCATCTTTATTTCCCAGAAAAATAGGAATTGCGAATGCTTCGACAGATCATAGAATGCTGCACGTTTTGTATAATATTACATACGGCCTACAAAGTAACAACAGCGAGAATTGAATTTATTTCGGACTTCTTCTACATTCTTCAATGCAGAGTCAGATAAATCGTTTACGGCTAAAAGAGGCGACCAAACCTTTTGCAGTATGAAATATTCTAATGTTCACTGACGTGAGCCATATTCACTATGCTGTAGTAAATATTACGAGGGTGAATGGAGAAGTTTCCGAAATGACAATGAAACAAAATAAATCTTATTCAAGTTCTATTTTGCTTACCAACATATTCCCTTCGAAGCTCCAAGCTTTGGTCCAACTTCTCTCTAGCTTCTTGATTCCATCACGGATATTGCTTTCTTTGAGATCCCCAAAATAATCGTTTACAGACTCGATCACTTCTGCACTTGATCGAAATCTTTCCAGATAAGAAAGTGATCGAAACTTTTGAGTTTCGGGAAGAGATTGAAGTCCGAGGTAGCCAAATCAGGGAAATGCAGTGGATACGGAAGGATTTTAAACGTCAATCAGTTTTTTAAAATGCTGAACGATTTGAATGAATGGTTACATTGTTGTGGTGAAACAACACTTTTCCTTAACCATTTCCTGAATGAATTGTTGCTTTCAGCTTGTCGAAAAGTTTTTAGAAAATTTTGGCCAGTAACAGTTTTTCGTTTTTCAAGATAATAAATTAGCAAAATTCCTTTCACGTCCAAAAGGGAACCAAGGTTGCATTGGTTGCAATTTCATTTCTGGTGCGTAATGGTGAACCAAGATCTCATCCATGGTAACACATGGTCTCTTGAAAGTTATTGAATTCCTCTTAAACACTTTCTAACCATCGGCCGAGGTTTGATCTCGAATGTTTTTTTCCGCATTGAGCAAATGAGATCACCATCTTATATAAAATATTTTAAAAACCCAAATCTTTATGCAAAATATGAAGTGCTCATTGATATGAAATGCCCATGATTTCATCAATTTCACGCACTTTAATTAAGCAATCTTCCATAATCTTGTCATGGATTTTATCTAAAGATTTTGCTATGGTAACTGTTCTTGAACGTTCTGAAGGTTGACCATCCTTTGTGTGCGTGCGTCTACGCTTGAATTCCGAAATCTAAAATACTGTGATACAACGATGGAAAAAAGGGTGATTTCTCAAGAACCCGTCCATTCTAGATTTAATTTCTGTTGTAGTTTTCCTCCCAAATAAAAAAAAAATTGATGACCACTCGAATTTAATTTTTATCCGTAATTGAAAACTCACAAAATTGTTGCAAACTCACCTGAAAGTTTGCCGAAACCAAGTTATTCTACGGAGCAATTTGACCGTTGCATGACATAATAATATTGAGCAAAGAGCGGCGATTCCAGAAGCATTTCAACCCACTGAAGTAGAACACTTTCGGGTGTAATGATAGATACAGGATTAACTCCAGTACAAGAGTTTGTCACCCAAGGCTATCCTTTAACCTAGGTAGATGTTGTTCAGGATGTATAGAAAAAAATTATTGTATTAGGAAAACTTTCCAGTATCTTTGAATCAAACCGCAATCCGAAAGGGAATTGATCAGCAAAATTGACACAACTTAATGACAGTCCACTTCTCCCCATACACGCTGCAACATATTCATGGTTACTGTTTCCACAGCAACTTTGATTCGATTCTGCTGCATTTGGAGATATCGTGACAAAGGAATCTCTCTCACATAATCCCTAAAAAGAAGTCATCTGGTGTTAGGTCTGGAGGATTAGGATGGGGTGGGGGCTGAGGAAGCGGTATACATCGATGTGAGAGTACCGCATTCAGAGTCCTCCGAAAGTCCTTATGAAACTTACTGGAAAGCATAGTCAAAACCTGCCTCGTTTAACTGATGAAATAGCTCATTATCATATCCACGTTAGACGTTCAGACCGCTATTATTTCTGCAAAATAAAAAAAAAAGAATAGTTCCAACACTTTTTTGCGAAAAATGGCTTTGTGGATTTTGTGCCCGCTATTTATACATTGAGGTAGTTCACGTTACCATTTCAGTACAGAACTCATACTTCTTCATACTTCACTGTTACATAATCGCGTCACACTTATCTCATGAGGAATTCTTAACTGATGGATAGCTTTTATTGTTGACTTTTTGCTGGCTGTGCTGGAAAGATTGTCTGTTTTCCACACTTGTTCATTCGACGTTCTTGGTCGACCAATGATCAGATGGTGAATCATCTTCTAAACTAACGCTGTACTGCGATTATTGATTGTCACCCATCATATAATCACTTACTTAAGCCTCGTCATTTTAATTCCGTCACTCATATTCACTGCGCCGACTAGCTGTCAAAATAAAAACTTTTTTGGTGGTAAATCAAAACCTTGACGGTTTACCTATGGTTTGATGCAAATTAGTCATTTTTAAGCTTGAAACCACCATAATTATACACCTACAAAATATCGATGTACATTATGAATAATACTGTATATTATTTACACGGTTCCATAATATACACCTACCGGACAAAATAAAGTTTTTCCCCGGTGTTTAATAGAGACCGGCCTTTATATGAAACCGGCGTTTATTTATTGTTACCGCACTTAAATATAAAATTTTATACCAGTTTACCGCGATATAATAGCCGATTGCCGAATTTTCAAAGTCTTCTCGAGAAATCCCCGAGATAAGAACAGCTTGATTGTGTGACGTGCGGTGATATATTAAAATTCCGACGATCCGCTATAAACTGGCGTAAGTATTACCGATCTACGGTAATTTTTTATAATGACTTTACAGTAATAACAGACAAGAAACTGAACTTACGAACTAAGAGCACATCTCGTTTATTTATATCAAACTTACAACGTATCCGACAATTCGCTATTGCTGTCAGATCCCCTTGCACCCGGCGTTTATTCGAGACCGGCGTTTATTTGCAAAAATTAATTTTTCCCCGGCGTTTAATCAAGACCGGCGTTATTTCGAGACCGGCGATTAAATGAGCATTTACGGTATTCTTATCTTCGTGCAATGCTAATTTAAGACCCATCTTTTTTTAAAAAATCCTTTTAGAAGGTCGGTTAAACTGAAGAAAATTCAGGTGTCAAAGCTTACCCTACAATTCTAACTTGTACTAGAGTAGCTTTGTTAGAAAAATTGTCTCATATAGAAATCCTTAGTCTAATTTTTTCGGAAGGTTATAAATTTCTCATTTATAATGGATTTTTACTAAGTCCTGTCAAAAAAAAAATCGACAATTTCAAGGATGGGAAATCAAAGAGGTTTCGTATTAAAGATTAACATAAAATACCAAGAATCTTCGCAAATTTCATGACGGTTGTTCGTATCTAATTTAATCTATTCTACCGTCTTTTTTTCTTTTCTTTTTTTTATTTGCTTTTATCGTACAGCGGTGTATACCTGTAAGGAAGTTATGATTTATGTCTCTTAGAATACTCTTACTGGTATTAGCAAAATAAAGAGAAAGACGCAAAATAAAAATTCGAATTCATAAATGGCTAGAACAAATATTTGACTTCAGCACCTTAAAACGGTTCACCCTTAAAACTTATCAATACACCAAGTCTTTCTTGAGAGCACCATCAAAAATTTGGAGGAAAGTAGATAAACAATTTTGGAGAAACAAATGAAGGCATGGAAATTAGGGAAGGACAAGAAAGGGTTGGATGAGAAATAAGTGAATTGCTGTTGACTGATATTTTGTTTGGAATGCAGGGGATTCGATTGGAGCTTTCGTTATTCAACTATTGCTGTGGCCTTAAATTTCCTATAGGAACCTGATGAAACTGTCTTTGAGTGATCTTCCTAAGCTTCTTAGTTTGTAATGCTAAAAATAAGTTGTGAACACTTTTCTTTTAAAAATTCCATGAAATGAAACATCTCCCATAAAATTTTCTATTAAATGCTGCTAAAGAAAGGAAAAACCCTTAACCACAAAAAATAACATCTGAGATATGAAACGCCGGATGTTTTTTTTTAATGATTAGAGAATTTTATTTTCTTCCTTTAGAAGCAATTTCACACAGCTCCTTCAATTAACTAGAAACGTTTCAATGTAAAAAAAAATTCCTGCTTATATTTTATTATCCACTGTCTCTTTAAAATTCAATCTTCAAAGTTGAAAGTGCATATTAGAATAAATTTGCAATCGCTTGTTCCTTCCTTCTTTCTATAATCGAAAGACATTAGATAAAATGTTTTGTTAAAAAATGAATATGGCTGCCGTTTACGTTTTTCGATTCCGAATATGAAATCAGAGAAAATATGTTTCTTAATAGCATAACTATCCAATAGAGGGAATATTTGTTATAAAGAAATTTTTCAATATTTTGTTTCCGTTTCTTTATTTCTTTATTTATTTATTTAGAATTGATTTACAGCGGCCAGCTGGCCGACGTATGAGGTCTCCGGTGGGGATACTGAATTACAGATATTGAGTTTTAAATTATAACATAGGTTTGGAATTATATATCATTTTAATAAAACTGACAAAATGGTAATTTTTATGGAAGTTCATGCTGGAGTTAAATGGATGAGGGGGTAGTTAGGTTTCCAGCAGGTAAATGTATGTAATATTAAGAATCATTAAAAAAAATGCGGTTATAAAAAGGGATATTATAAATAGAAAAAGTTTTAGAGGGGGTACTTTATTAGATAGAAGCGAATTTTTTAATAATTTTTTAAAAGTTTCACTTGTGGGAGATGAGCGGATATGTTCAGGTACATTGCCCCGCCATTTGACGCCTATAAAAGAGACGAAACGGCATTGGTAATTATTTCTGGTAAAAGGAAGTCTAATCAGGTTTGACAATCGATGGGATAGGAGTGAACGTTTTGTTGATAAGATATTTCAAAAGAAGTAGAAAGAATTAATTGAAGGTTAATAATTTTGTAGGCGAATGAGCAAAGTTGAATAATATAAATTTGATAGATGGTTGGAATGCCCAGGAGTTCGAAATAATGGGAAACAGATTAGGTAACCGGATGTTAAGCAGGGTTCTTAGAAACTATTTTTGCAAGCGATAAAGGCGTAAGAGATTGGAGTTCGTAGCGGATCCCGAAAATTGGACTTCGTAGCAGAGGGCCGAGTGTATTAGGGAGTTATAAAGAAGGATTAGTATATAGGAGGGAAGAAAGCGGAGATGAGATATCATTCCCTGTCTTTTATTAAGTTTTGTTAATAGAGTATTAGTATGTAAGTCTCAAGTAAGATCATGCGTTAAATGGGTTCCTAAGTATTTAAAAGTATTCGTGGCTTGTAATAAGTGTGAGTTATAGTAACTAGGCAAGTCGGTAGGGACATTTAGCTTATTCCGTTGGAAAAATAGCATGTATTTTGTTTTGTTAAGGTTTAAAGCAAGCGAGTTAGCTGAGTTCCAGTTGCTTAAGATAGATAAAGTTTGATTAATATTAGTGGAAAGAGTTGCAGTATTAGAATCGGCAAACAGCAAGGTTGCATCATCGGCATATAAGATAGTTTGAAGAGGCTAGTATTGAAACTAAGTCGTTGATAAAGAGGTTTAATAGTAATGGTGAAAGGATAGAGCCATGTGGGACACCTATATTGCGAATCAGTCGTGAAGATGAAATATCATGGGAGGTTAGGTAATAGGAACGATCTGTAAGAAAATCAATGAGCCAGTGAAGTGGGGGGCCGCGGATGTTGAAGAATGGGGTTAGTTTGTGAATTAGAAGTTGGTGAGACACGGAGTCGAAGGCTTTGGCGTAATCTAAAAATACAGAAACAACATAGTTGTTTTTGGACATATGAAAATATATCTATTCAATTAATTATAAGAGGCTGTATCAATACTACGGTTGGGAGAGAAACCATGTTGAACCGATGATAATAATTTATTCTTATGAATATAATTGGATAAGCGGTAGAACTACAGTTCTTCAAATATTTTTGAGAATATTGGTAAGATAGAGATTGAGCGATAATTGTGAAAATCACTGTGGTCACCATGTTTATATATGGGAATAATTTTGGCATAGAACCTGTGGTTAGCGATACGTTAAATAAATGCGCCAGTAGAAGTGTCAAGCTAGCTTTTACTGCGATAATGACATCTAGATGAAAGCCTAAAGGACCGAGAGCAGATGAGGATTTTAATTGGATTATTATTTTTGATATCTCTTCGGGAGAAGTGGGAGTAGCAAAGAAAGAATGGGAGGACCGCGGAAGATTAATAGAGTATGAAAGGGGGGGGGGGGGTCTAGGGGTTGAAGAGGAGTAGATAAAAGAATATTAAGGATGAAGGATGAGGGCTAGACAGGAGATTGTTAATCGTTTTCCAGTTTTCTTTGTGTGAGTTAATTTTGTTAAACAGTTGTGCATAGTAATAGCGTTTGACATTTTTGATGATGTTACGCAGTAGGTTAGAAAAAGTTCAAAATATTTTATTGGTTTGAGGGTTAGGACTGCGCCGAAATTTGCTGTAAAGAGCATTTTTGTGTGCTACTTGGCGAAGAATGTAAACATTTACCTAGAGTTTACGGAATGGTTTTGGTTTTGGTTTGGTATTAACCTCCTTTTCCACTGCCATGGTCATTTCAGAACGGCGTTATAGGGGCCGCAAATTTTGCCTCGCAAGGGTTCTTTAACGTGCAGCTGGCAAACGACTACACGGGACCAACGGCTTTACTTCCCTTCCGAAGGAAGTGCGTGATCTCAGGATTTCCCCCTGAAAAATCCTCGTCGTTTTTGGTCGGGATCGAACCCGCGTACTCGGGCATCAGAGGTGATCACCCAACCACTGAGTCACCGAGGCCGATACGGAATGGCTTGACAGCTTTATGGAGGGTGGAGGTAACATAGGGAAAGTAGCGATCATAACCGAGACGATAATAGTCACAGAAATTTTCAAAGAGTAGATTGATTTCAGTGGAGTTTCCAAAAATGTCTGCCCAGTTGGTAAGTAAAAGGAAGGACTGAAAAATTGCTAATCGGGAAGGAGTGACTAAACGGTGCTTGATAGTTATGGGGATGTCAGGCGAAATTAAAAATGAATTTTGTGTGTAATAAATTGGGAGATGATCGGAGATTGGCAGAACAAGTGTACCACTGGAATATCCATTTAAACCCTGGCGTGGCACATGACCGAGGACACAGGACATAGAGTCTGAAGAAAAAAAAAGATTTAAAAATATCTCTTGTCCAGCTGTGATGATTTAAAAATGATATAACCTACATGTGTAACTTGATGCCGTATTACTTAACCTTTTTTGAATTTATACATCATATTTTTTTGTATAGTAAAATTATATCGATAAACAACATAAATTATTTGTAAATATCCAATATATCCACCCCCTAAAAAATGCCTTATTAAATATTCAACAGACTTTGTTATAGACTATAATAGTTTCTGGATGAATTTAATTATAAAAAAAATCCGTGTTAGATGAATAATCGTGTCGATTTTTTTTTTAAATTCTAACAATGAAATAAATGTATCATGATCCCGGTGATATTTATCTGTTCGAACAACATGAAAATGGTGGAAAGAAATAGTCGTGTTTCTGAGAAGGAAGACACTTTCTGATTTTTCTGCAATGCGGCATCACCTTCGATTTCTTCAAAACATACATACAATTTATTTTATAATGTTCAAGGCTAATTTATTGGAATTTCAAGTAATTCTGGAGAGAAAGGTGCTTCTACACTCAAACATCACATCTGATTTGATGTTCCCTATCATCCACAGAGAAAACTACAGCAAAACTTGCCAAGAAAATTGCGATGGTAGATCGTCAAAATTTTTTTTTAGATGTCATATGCACAGAGCGTAGTGCGCAAGCGCATTGACAGTCTCGACAGAGCCAAGTTCTCCGAGTGCAGATCATGGCTGTCAACAGCGGTTTCCATCAAGACGATGGAATTTTCTGTTTATAAATAATTTACATAGATGGAGAAATATTATTGACAAGGAATCAAAATTTAGATTTCAGCTTTCAAAAGGATTTGCACATTTTAAACTTTTCTGAAATGAGATTTGACCATTATCAGCATGTTCGTATCGAAATGAAACTTTCCATTGACGTATGAATCTACGAAAGCCACAACCTTATTGATTTTCAGCAAAATCAGGCCGCTTTTCCACTTGCGTTTTACAGAGTGAAATATGCGATTTTTTTTAATCGGATATATATCACTTTTTTGGAAACAATTTTCCTTAAAAATTGATCGAAAATTAAAAAATATATATATTTTTAAATACATCGTACGGTTTGTTTATTCATCGAATAATTTCTGCCTGGAAAGTACCTTGGAAAAAAAAAATGCCATTGAAAATCAAAATCCAATTACAAAATCATCTGAGTCGCAAACAGGAACAAAATGATGTTAAAAAATAAAAAATTATTACAATAATATTGTAAAATTCCAGCAATGAAAGAGAAATAAAATTCATCGTGTTTGGATTAATAAGTCGACTTCCGTAGTAGAAATTATTCTAAATAATCACATTTTGTCGCTTTGGTCACTATCGGAATGAAAGATATAGATAAGATATATCTGGTGTTTCCATAGATCAATAAATAAATTAAAAAAAAAAAAGAGGTGTTCAAAAAATTAAATCACTTGTACCAGTTTACTTAAAAATCGATACTGTGGCTCTTGCTTAAGAAAAGACGTTGTCTGCACTTACACTGAACAAAAATTAAATAACGTTAAAATATTTATTAAACACTTTCAAAGTCCAGACAAAATGAATATAATCTTTTTAATTGTTTAATTAAAAATAATTAAATTTTAATATAATACTTATTTTAATGATTTTATTTTTATCGATTTTATTTTATTTTTCAAAATCTGCGTTTTTTTTACTACAAGGTAATCTCGAAATTTCTTTCACTGGTTTGAACTAATCGTACATACATAGTGATCCAAAAGTCAGGAAAAAATTTTAGAATTCAATAATTCGCACAAGAATGCAGATAAAAAGATTCTGTTTGCACAGAAATGATTGAAATGAAGTCGGATTTTTTTTTCAGGAAAAAAAAATTAATGCTAGAATTTTTCGGTTTTTGACCAACAGATGGCATTGTCAGGTTACAGACATTAGATTGCATATCATTATAGGCACTCTAACAGACATCAGTTTATGTACATTTTCAAACGGTATAAAAAGAGCAGCACTCGCTGCAACGCTATTTCGGAAGCAGATAGTGATAATTCCGCCTTACCGATAGTTAATTCGGCATCTTACCGGCTTCCGGGATATTAAACTTTCCTTCTATTGGATATTTATTTTAATGGTAGAAGTGTAGAATATTTTCCTTCTTTTACAATAATTTTACTTCAACGTATTACTTCAAAACAAAATCTTATTATAAGTATCTCGGTAACCAAGTTACCAACATTTCTATAATCTACTGAATTTTGGTTTCATGGTTACCGAAAGGTGTATAAAGGATTTTGTTTGTTTTATTTTAAACCGTAACAACCGAGTAAAAAAAATGCTGAAGAACAAAAATTAACTAATACATTTTTACATACTAAAACTTTTGGAAATATTTTTAAAAATTAATTATTTTATATGCTCAAATGTTCTTAAAAATATTTCCAACGTGATTTCCAAAATCAATAGAGAAACAGTCAAAGTCCGAATGTTTGAAAATATTCCAGCATTTTACAAAATGTATTACTATAATTTCACCAATGTCATAGATCTAAAAAAAAACAAACTGTAGTTTTAGATGCAGTAATTAATGACACTGACCATAATTAATGTTGTAAATCAAAGCCTTTAATAAAAAAAAAACCGTGAAAAATAAAATAAAGATGTGAATGTTTTCGAACAATTTACCTGTTCTTCATTAATAGGGGAGACCAGGGAAATTTACATTTTTCAGTTTGTAAATTTTTTCATTTTTTTTTGTAAAACTTTATTGTTTTGTTTTTTTAATGGGCCAATCGTCATTTTCATATATAAAGCCTATTGTCTGTAAAGAAAATTTTATTCGACTACGTAAAGATGTCCCAACGTGCCCCAGGATGAGGTAAGTTGATGCTGTAACGATCTTTCAAACGTAGCGCCCAAACATTAATCTGAGCCTTTTAGTAAAAAATAATCCCAATTCATTTTAGCAAACAACTGCTTATTAATAAATTTCAAAAACTTTTGAGATAATAAACATAAAAATATCAGGATGGAAAAATAACATTTTTGAAGTTAAAGAAATTGAAACTTGAGCTTCATTTGAAAAAACTGGAATTAAAGGTTTAGAATAATATTTCTGTTGTTAAATTGTATTGAAAAATATGCCGTGAATGAATCTTTCCTATAAATATTTTGTTCAGCACAACTAATCGCTTTTAGACCATTTGTTGCAATGCATACAGTGTATCACCCTACTCCATGAGAAATGTCTCAGCTTGCCCCACTAGACGCCATTATGATTTTCTTCTATATAAAATCACGCCGTGGATACGAAAAAAAGAAACTAGCCAAATTTACTGACGCTTTCACCCTTTGTCAGGTTACACTAATCAACATTTTACTTTCTTTTGTATCTTAAAAAAATACATTTATTTATAGTATTTTAATATGTTATTTTCAAATATGCCATAAAATATTTTCTAGCACGTACAGATTTCTTGTTTTTCAATGAAACATTTTTAAATTTTTCAGTGTTTGAGGCCTGATATATTTCCTTGCGGCCTCAAAATGAAATATGGATACTTTAACATTGTAGCCGCTTCTCCTCACACACATTACTTTAACATTGCAGCCTCTATGTGCATAACTTGGAAACATGACTTGATAGAAAAAATCTAAAAGCAGATTAGGATTCTATATAACAATCACTCTTAAGAGCACTATTTGTGGTCTTGGATGCAAAAAGTCTGTGTCTACTGGTGCTAATTATTACTCTGAAGAAATTTTCTACGTTCGCTCAGAAGGCGTAATGAGACTGGAACAGCTACATGGAAATTTGTTTCGCACTGGTTAAACACAACAACAAGCTCTCCCGTCTGATGTGGTGTAATTAAAAAAAATGAACACAAACGATGAAAAAGCGTTTAATTGGTGATGATTTAAAAAATTTATGCATGCGCATTGTAACGTAAATCACGATGTATCAACGTGCCTCCATATCAAGTTACCCCGGTCTCCCCTACTGTCATTTTTGTAATTATTATCTTTTTTTTTAAATCTTAATTGTGCGTTACAGGGGTGCCAAACGTGGGGCGCGAAATATTCCAACACTTCAAATATGTGCTTATTTAATATTTTTATTTATACAGGGTAATTTAGAAAGGTAGGTCAAGAATGAAATACCATGTACAGTTTGTAACGGGGAACAAAATTTTTCCTATAAACATGGGTCCGGAAATGCATCCATGCAGAGATAATCTATATACTAAAACTCTTGCGTGTATTTATTTATTTATCTGTAATTCTATCTCCTCCTAGACGGTTTGAGCTAGCGACTTGAAATTTTCAGGGCAGGCTTATCAATAAAGGACCTACTCTATCGCCAAAAATCAGCCCCTTACGACCCCCCCCCCCCCCTTCCCGGGGTTTTCGTTTAAAATTATCTGCTTTTGCTTTGTAATTCCCCTCAACAGATGGCGCGGGCGGGCGAAGCCGCGGGTAATAACTAGTGTAATTGTACGAGGTAGGAATGACTTTACAGTAGGTGTTCAAAATGCCGACCCTGAGCCTCGATGCAGGTGTTTAGTCTGCGGACGAGATTCTCGCGAACTCTGGTGAAGATGTCCGGAGAATAACTATATATTAAATCTGATTATAGCTATTTTGAATAACTTATATTAAAACTGATAGCTCGATATAGTTTCCATAATATTTCTTTCTTAAAGTACGGTTTTATTTCTTTCACAGATATACACTGCAGAGTTGAGTATCAGAAATATAGCATTTCATCAGTTGAAGAGAAGGAAGAGAAGCTTTGGGGCAATGATAAACTCATTATAACGAATATCTTGTAAATGTAGACAAAACTGGTAATTTTAATGCTAATTTGCCAGCTAACATGCCAATACCAAAAAAAAAAAAAAAAAAAAAAAAAAATTTAATAAACTCGATTATTAGTCGAGTAATTCTTATATTCGATTACCATAAGTTCTAATATCAAAAAATGATAATCGCCCAGCACTTTTTTCGTTTTTTGCCAACCAACCCGTGCATTGCGCATGCGCAAGTGGCGCCACCTGTCGACACGTGAAAAGGCTAATTCTTGTGCATTGTTAGTTTTTATTATAGCCCTAAAAATAAGCTAAATTGGCAACCCTGGCCCTCGCAGTATTTATAATTAGTAAGAGGTTATTGCTGTGTGAAGGACCAAACTAACTGACTCGTCATATGTTAAATAAATTCGCACAGATCTCCCACTTTGACATCAAATTATTACTATTGGAAAGAGCGTTACAAAATTTTCTTTAGTAATAGCGTTAAGTTAAGTAACACTGGCACTGACAAGAGAAGTACACGAACATGTACCTCACAGATTCACACCAAACTGAAATATGTTACTCATCTAAAGCTACTATTGATGGTTGCAAAATAAGAAATCGCTAAATTTTGTTTCTTTCAAAATAAACCGAGAAAACGAAACAAATTGAGTACATATAACCATACAAAGACTCCATTGTTAAAGCGGTGTGTATATGTATTATTGCGCTCTCAACTTCTTTCTTCCAGTACTCAACAATACACACGAATCCACTTAACCTGAATTAAGCTGTCGAAGGCAGCTTGGCTGCCGAAATGCGCATCCGTTCGAATAAAATTTTGATGTGGATTAGTGGTTTCTTGCTATTCTTGTCGTTCGGTGTCCACAGTGTCTGGCTCTGTTTCTTCCTGTACTGAAAGCAACGCTATCGCTTCCAAGGTATGCTCTTGCGCAAAAAAAATGCATCGTACAACTAAGTGTACGTCCCTTATGAGTTGATAATTTAATAATTTAAAATATTGAAAGTAGGCCAATTTTTAACCAAAATAATGAAAACTAAATGGCTTATCAGAGCCCATCAAATAATTTACAAAAAAAATATATTCGTCTCAATGAGTGGAGTACAGATCGAATTTGTTAACTTTCATTCGCTGATGTATAAATGCTACAGCCATTTCTTTATATTTAGAACAGTGTTAATATCCCTTAAAATGACTTAACCAATTGTCATAAAAAATACATCTAGGCACAGTTAAGGAATCGTCTAAGACTGTATTAATTTCATTCGATTCTGCTATTTCCCGTTTCGGAGGAGCTGAACAAAATCTGGTCACATACGTAATACATCTTCTTGAATTATGACTTCTTAAGATGATTTGAGTGGGGGGGGGGGGGGGGGGATTTTTGTGTTGGGGTGGAGATAACTTAGTCCATCACTTATTAGATAATGGTCGGCCAAAAACAAAGCTGATGTTAAAAACGGTCTAACAAAATTTAGAAAGATAATCATCCCTGAACGTGTTTGAATAGGTTTATAAATGGCATGGTTTGTTGAGAATAATATATATAAATATGTGAATTGGTCATGTCTGGCTTCTTGTTAGTCTTTAATTTTTGGTATGAATCGTCTAAAAATACCAAATACAAATAACACCTAACAAAAAATAGGCAGATGTTTGCTCTCTCCGCCGCAAGATGTCGCCACCACACGAGCATGTTAACACCCCGGACCGAGAAGTTCTTCACTTGGGCAGACCATTAGTTTTCCTTCCAGAGTAGCGTATTCAGCATAATTCGCAGAGATTTAATAGGAAAGGGAAAATTTCAGGGAGAATTATCATTGACAATCTAGGACTTGAAGAAATCTGTCTGAAAAAAACTTCCATGCATTTGTGGTTTTCTTTGTTTTAATTGTTTATCATATTTCGTTGCTTATTTTATTCGTAAAATGAGAAGAACGCCAAAAAAGATACTTTTATAAATATTCTTCTTTTTAAGAGATTGATTTGATTAAGTTTTAAATCACAGCACGAGTTCAAAATAATTTATCGCGTCATGAATTATGTTTGAACACCGGATAAGTTACAAAATAACCGAGCGCGCATGAAAAGCATTAAGCTACCGACAAGGGAGGATCTTTAACACTGCCTGTGCAAATAGCTGCTTGGAATTTAATTAATGTTTAAAAAAGGTTTTATGTATGAACGGGTGCTTTGTGATTGCTTTGTGCCGGTAGCTATGTAGTTTTCATGGTGTAAAAATTTATTTTTCTTTCATTATTTATTAGTGCCTTGATGCTTGGCATTTCATTACTATGGAAACATTTTCGTCAAAGTGATGGAAGCTGCGCTGGAACAACAAGCGCGTTGCACATTGGCGGATCCAACAGATTTCTGGATGATGTTATACCGTTTGAGGTTATTTTATTATTTAACTTTTTGCACGAGGGTTTACTAAAGGAAGGTTCGTATCCATGGTGATGGGAAGGTAAAAAAAATATATATATATAAAAGGGGGCGTCTCTCTCTCTCTCTTTCCCCAGCGTCTATCGACTGTCCGTAGGCAGTGTCTCTTTCACTCGTCCATCACACTTTATGTTCCCTCTCCGATTTCTACTGCCAACTGCTCATCGGGGGGCCGCTACTGCCACGTACGTTGCGCATGCGCCAGGGGCTTGGCAGGCGTTTTCAGAGCTCGTTTTCCTCCGGAGGCTTTGTGTGGTGAAGTCATTTTTTAAGGCCGTTATTTGCTCTTTTCAACCTTTATTTCAGGCGGCGGGCAGGGAAGAAGCGTTGCTGCTGATCGAAGTCATCGGCCCCCAAATTGAGTTGTCCCGCAGGAGCTCGGGGAGCATGCGCCGCCTTCGCATCGGTCTCGTGAATAATTCACTCTGATTTGTGAATCTTTCAGAGCCACTACCATTAGCATCATAAAAGGCGGCACCGCAATCGAATTAGGCCGCGGGCCCTCGTGCACAAACGTCACACCTGACAGCAGCGCCACGCCCGGATTAGGTTAGCGTCAACTAATCTGGGCTTCATGCAATAATGATGCGACGCCGCATGTTCCAACCACCAACGCCACCAATTCCACCCGCTGATTTTCCCTTCTACCCATACCCCCACCACCACCACCGCCACCGACTACCATACCTCTCCTTTCATTTCACGAAACCCTCAGTCCACCCTCCTCTTTGCTCCTTGTGCCTCCCCCGCTTTCTCTCTCTCTCTCTCTCTCTCTCTCTCCTCCTCTACTGCCGCCGAACAACCAGCCAAGCAGAGTAACGATTTGTGCGCCTGCGCTATGCGGCATTTGCTGAATAACCGACCTCCAAAGAGAAGGAAAGGTGAACCTTCAGTTCCGTACGTCTTCCTTGTCAAGAGACTCCGCGGGCGACGCTTTTGCCCTTTACCGCCCAAAGCGCAGCCTTGCCTTTCCCTCTCGTCATGCATAATGCATGGGCGTCTCGAGCAGTTGCCACGACTCTTATAGAGTCCCGACCAGTTTCGAGCAATTTCTCTCAAAGAGAGAGAGAGAGAGAGAGAGAGAGAGAGAGAACCGCTCTGCTGCTGCTGTTGCTGCTCGCTTTTGCTCTCCGACGCCTTTTCCAATTATGAGACCCGGACAAGAGAAACAAGCTCCTCGAAGCTTTATCGCCGGAGCGCGGCGGCACACGAAGCAGAAACATTCACGCGCGGGAAATATCATTGGAAACAGCACTTAATTAATTCCTAAATTATCGACATAATCTGGTCGCTTGGCGAAGTAACAGCTGCAACGCAACGCGCATGTCACTAAATGAAGAGAACATGAAATTTATTAAAGAGCCGTAAATTTCATTCCACTCATTTGTTACACAAATTAAAGCCACAATATCCGATGCAGGCGTTTAATTGAACAACAACAAAATAAATCAAGAGAGATAATTTGCCTTCTGCGCCGGCGACGGGGGAACGAAAAACTCACTGACGCTTTCATATCGCACAAATTAACGATTTCGATGACAATTTGTTGATATTTTATCTTTCGCGTTGCGTTTGAATGGCGCCATTACGCGGACCGTACAATTATAAGTTAATCCTCGGCGCTCCCGTACCGTTTTAAAAATACCCTCCCAACATTATCACAGTTTCAGATGCAGAGCTACATACAATGAAAGGAGGGGGGAGAAAAAGCAAATTCACGAGTTACTTTCGAAGCGAACAATTTAATAAGTTATTACAGAACTATGCGAATTCGTTGACTACTAAACATTTGCAAAATTGACAGCTGGAATAAATGTGAATGGTTTCCAAGTTAAAATCCCTAGTAACTAAAAGCCTTCTTTAATTTTAACGGATGTTTAGATAACTTTTATCCAAAATAATCTCCCCATTTTAAGTAACCAATTATGGAAAATTTTAATTACCGATTTATGTCGTGTTTAACGACCACTCGCCTTTGGCACTGAAGATAACCGATTCAAACGTGGACAACAACGTGGATGGGATTTTATTTTAAATTTAAAACTTGATAATCATGGTTCGCTCTGCAAGAATGTTAACTTACTCACGTTGAAGCACTCTATTTAGTAATTTGCTTGCTACAACTTCGAAGATTCAATAGAATCCTAGTGCAGGTCGTATAACTAAAGAATTTACTTCAACAATTTACTTCTACACTACTTCTATAAATTACTGCAGGAAACTTTTCCCTTTTTCACAAAATCATATACCAACAATGTATGACATGAAACGGTATTCGCTAGGCAATTGCTTTATTCTTAAGTATATCCAGAAATTTTGCAAGTGAATCTTCCTATTGATTTCCCTATATTTAACATGGGAAGGCGATTTTAAAAACATTCTCGCCCATATCATTAGAACCGAGGAGGTATGGGGAAAAGGGCCTATTGTACTAAAGGTTCTTTATTGTAAATTAACCGCCATATCGTTCTCAATCTGTACACCAAGTTTCAGTTCAATTGGTTACTCTGAGGTGCAGCACATTTTTTTCTTTGAGCATCATTCTGTGGCTACTGAGGTCACTTATGAATTGTGCGAGTCGTTTTTGAGCTTACAATTGACTCTAATGAATTACATAGAAGAGTGTTATATATGAGAAAGAAAGTAAGTTGGTAGAGTTTCAGATATTGGGGATGTAAAATAAAATATGAACATTGTCTCGTTCACTTCTGTAGCACCATTGAAAGCCAGAGATGCGAAAGCCCTCTTTAAATATCTTCTGCTTTGTGTAAATGGTAATTTTGCACCTTGAATACAACAAACAAAAATATTAATGAGTGGTTTGGTTATTTTTATTTTTAATGTTGTAGAAAGAAAATTGTTCTGAATAAGAAAGGCTCATAATGCAATCAGTTATACTTAAGTTTTTTAAAAAAATCTTGTTTCTATTCGCATAAATTAACTTAAATACACAATAAATAACATTATGAATCTAGTAATAATAGTAAAGATAATGGTACAAAGAAAAATAACTCCGAAAACACTATTCCACATAATAAATTTTAATGACTCAGATGTGGAATAGTGTTTTCGGAGTTATTTTTCTCTGTATAGTTGTGTCCACAGTTTTTGGCTTGATTCCTTTGTATCAACGATAATGGTGTTTAAATATTTTCGTGCACTTTATAGTTTAGCTGTATTGTCGACTCTGGCGAAAGGTATTTAGCGTGGTTCTCTTTTATAAAAACTCAGCCCTAAAAACGTACGACTGCCATAACGTAACATTTAGTCATAATGGGAAAAAAACTTCATATGATTTACACATAAAA
The DNA here is from genome assembly GCA_023313115.1 of Rhysida immarginata. Lineage (NCBI taxonomy): Eukaryota > Metazoa > Arthropoda > Chilopoda > Scolopendromorpha > Scolopendridae > Rhysida > Rhysida immarginata. The sequence goes on along the minus strand of JAHWFO010096488.1, from coordinate 83,315 downwards.
TTTCAGTAAAATTATCGCAACGAACAGTTTTAGAAGATGATTAGCGCTCCTCATTCACGTAAAAAAGTTTGATATATTTAAATTATACTTTGTGAAACAGATAAATTAAAATTACTTAATACTTAATCTTGCGAGATATTAGAGCAGTTTGTCTATTACAAATGAAGTTCACTGAATGGTAGAAGTAAAAATGGCAATGGAGGTCTCTGGTGATTATTTCAGGAACTAATGAATCCACTATCGTGGGGGTTTTTTTATTATTATTTTTATTTTTTCTGGGTATGATTTTTTTTATAAAAAAATTTATTTTACTTTCGCTGAAATTGCATGAAAGGTAAAATTTATTAATTTCATGTAATTTAATCCTAAACAATAACTTTGATTTGACTTCACAGAAAACTTATATGGTACCCCCATTCAGATTTTCAATGCTAAGTTATAGTAGGTTATACATATATCAAACATTAAACAGGTGGTGGCCTTACAGTATAACAGAGGGACATCAGGAGTTCCAATTAGTTTCGCCATAAAAAATTACAAGAATATAATTAAAAAGGAACTTAAAACTAATAAAATTTAAAAGATTACTAAATAACAAAGCTTCTAACAGTCCAAGTAACCTCAAGTCCACTGTCCTGGCAATAATTTTCACATCTCGTACAAACGAACTTCATTGTTGACTCGGCACTTGTTTATGAAATGATAACTATGATAACGATGAAAAACTTTGAATTTTGAAGGTCTTGAAGAATTTTGAAATTAAGGATATTTAAAAATTAAACATGCTCCATGATAACTTAAAAATAAAAATTAAAAACTAAATAGTGACGTCAATTTCTGGCCCGTTGCCTAGCGATTCCAAACTTAGATTCTATTTAAAATTATATGCTGTCGTCCACAGATGTAATTTTTTTATGTCTTTGTAAATTATTTTTTATGTCTTTACAAGCTACAGAATATAAATTTAAGATATGAAATCTCAATTTCCATTTTTACCAATTTCGGCGTAAATGGGTTAACAAAATAAAATTTCCCAATTATCATTTTATGAAGCGGCCCCTGAAGCGAGAGGATAGGGTACCCAGCAGTCCTGTCCTGTATATTGTTGCAACACCCTGTACAATATGATCTAAAGTTAAGATGCGATTTAAAATTTTGAGAGGACTGTGAAAATCGGTATATACATATTTCGGTATGTCTCCGAAATAATAGCATAAAGGGAAAATGTTATGGTAAGTGTGTTCTAAATTTTATTACTAAAATATACGAGTATAAGAGTAAACTAATGCACGGGAGGAAATGCAATGATATTATGGAAATATAACGCTTGCTGCATCTTTTAATATTTTCTGTCTAAAGATAAATAACTTGTATCAGAATATTCTACCAACAAGATGCGACAGTCAAGGTAAGGTGCCCTTAAGGTAATCAAATCTACCACAATAAAATCAAAATTGATCTTACAGTATAGGCAACTTCTGCAATCCCTGGCTAACTATAACAGCATTGTGTTTGTATGGATACCATGGCATAAAGGTAATTGAAGGAAATGAGGCAGCTGATATGGTCCAGTACCTTTCTGCGGAATTTCAAGACAAATTGCACCAAGGGAGGTTAAATTCCTCTTGTTTGCGACACGTCACAAAGATGGAATTGACTACCAATCAAAAGCATATTATTACCACTTTCCATGAGACTTACATCTCAAGTATTTCTAACACCTCCACAGTATGGGCATTTATCAAAATGGTCAATTTGAAGGAAGAAACTGTTCACCCTATACTTTTTGTATGTGTTGCACATAAAAGACAGTCAAGTTGTGGTGGCAACATACATGAGGCAATTTACCATCAACCTTTGGATAGCTTGCTTCGCTTTCTTAGCGAGGCTGGATTCATAGTGGTATCTTGGAAATGAGTCTGGCGCAATATTCCTATCGGAGAAATAAGTACTTTTGGAAGACTATGGGAACTTTTTCTCAGTCCCCTGACCCCCTATTAAAAATAAGAATAAACATCGAAAGCACATACATTTGATCTTCATAGCAAACTTTCATGAAGTTGTTAACGTTTTCCTAGTTTTACGTAGGAAGCCTTGACGAAGTTTTATAGCAAAATATAGTTAATGCCACTTTTTTATTTAGACAGGTTTCATAATATCATTGCAATCACCCTGTTTAGACAGGTTTCATATACCTATTGCAATCACCCTTATAGGCAAACTTACGGAAAATTTCAGAAAACACAAAATTGTGTAATTAATGAATGCTCCAAACAAAAGTAAGAAAAGAATTGGAACTGTCTTTTGTTTTCTACAATTTATCGCTCATAGGCTGCAACATCTCAAAATTAACACTTTCTGAGGTGTAATGGGGGGGGGTCGAATAGGACAATCCGATTATTATGTATAGTTAATTCATTCTTGAAAATTTTTGAGTGCCATTGTTGCAGCCCATAAACCTATTACTTTAAGTTATATCATTTGATCATAATATACATAATTTGATCATTTGTATCATTTGATTCCAATTTTATATTTAATCAATTTAAAAATATTTGCTGCATCAGCGAAATTCCGAAGTGATGCTGTCTTTTTGCAGAAGAGAAGTTTATATTACGCACTGATTATCCAGAATATTCCAAAAATTTTCCATTAAAAATGTAGAATGGAGCATTCGTCTTGAGTGGCCAATGGAAAAAAAGCATATGCCATCGATATTCAAGCTACGATTCGCAGACTCAATGTATTCGGTTAACAATTTACTGACGTGAGAGACAAGTTTCGACTTTCAAGAAAGTAAGAAAAAAATAATAAAATAAAATAACCAACTCTACAAGTAAAAGACAATTTTAATTGGTTTAAGTGAAAAAAAAAATGAGAGAAATATATTATATTAATAGTTTACGTTGTAATTTTCCTTTATAAATTATAATAGAAAAGATAAAATAAAATAAATTAAAATGAAATAAAATATATAGTTAACCAATTATAGTCCAGTATTGTATTTGATGATTGAATTATTGAAAGAGATGAATTGTTTGCAGAATGAAATCTGAGATGCTGAACTTGAAGAAATATCTTGAAGAAAGAAGTTAATGTTCTTGAACAAATGAAGATCAGAAGGAAATTGTTGGGTTGTAGAAGGCAACTGGGGATGTTGAAGAATATATCCTTCCCCCCGGGATTTATAAAAAAATTTTTTCTTTTTTTTTTTTTTTTTACCGAAATTGGTAAATAACAAAGAAATTATATTAAATGAAAAACAACATGAAACATAATGGACAAAGAATTTTCTGGTAAAATTTTGTTATAAAAATTCAATTAACATGTAAGAAAATAAAGGGATAACAAAATTAAACATGTTCAAACTGCTCTTCTCTAAAGTTTGGTAAAAGTGGCATAGTATTCTCTACCTCCGAAGTAAGGATATACATGTATAAGTTTTGACGGGAAGATATATTATTTAGGCTTTAAACCCCACCAAAAAACCTGTTCGTTTCTAAACGAACAAAATTTTGTTCTAATCAAAATCCTATACATGAAAGATTTTATATACACCCAATTCTGTTTTTACACGAACTTTCTGATTCAACACGAATTAGAAAAAAAAAATTCTCTTTTTACACGATTTATTTTGATTTAACACGATTGACCTAAACTCCATGAAAAAAAAGTCGTCACAATTTCGCGTTTGTGGAAAACTCCCCGAATTGTATGAGTTTTATAAGAAATTTGTTTTATCTGCACTTTGAATTAGTGTTTAAATTTATTAATGGCTTATCACAGAGAATTATATAAAGGCCTAGCCAAAACAGGACAATAATAACATTAATAACTGAATTTGTTGTTTATAAAATTTCGGCACCACAGAGGGCTAGTACTAATTTTATTTAAAAAATCACAAAAATAATTTCACCAACGGAGCGAGAAGACGATAACCAAGGGAGATATAAGAGTTTTTCTATTGATTGCAGCGAGTTTTATTTGTTTGTTTTCTTTTTTTTTTTGGAAAATCTTATGCAACGCAGACGAATTTACACGAATTTTTTTGTACGTATTCTTCAGGAACGTATCAATCGTGTAAAAATAGAATTGGGTGCATTCAAATAAAAATGCGTACTCTCATAAGATTCATATTCAAATGAAGAAAACTTAGAAAACTATTAACGATGAAAAAATATATTGGGTCTTCAATTGTAATTGATGTAAAAATATTAAGGTTTAAGGCTGAAATGTGCGCGGATGTTGACTTTCTAAGTAGCCTTTCAAATTTGTTTGTATAAATAAATTTGATGTATGTCGTAGAGAATTTAGAAAGAGGAGTCGAGACGCGAGAGGAGAGAATGGCATCAGTAGGTTTGCCTCCTCCTCCCCGATTGTTCTCACTCCTCACTAGTCTTCGCTCCGTGTAATGATGTCATCGTCGCTCAAATAATGGCAACGCGAATAATCTTGTCAGAACGACGTCGAGTGAAATCTGTAAAAGCACGGAGGCGACATGTTGAAGAACACGCGGAATCAATTTAGCGTCGCGTGAAGGGAATGAGAACCCTCCTCATCTCCTCATTGCAATCTTCCACTCCCTCCTCCCTCCCTCCTCTTTCTCTTTTCGTTTTAAATATTTATCTCCTACCTCTTTTTTTTATGACGTGTTCCGCGGGCGAGATGGAATGCTCCTACCTTCCCTCCCCTTCACCAATCCCACTTTGCATATCGAACGGCGCGAAATTCCCTCGCGAACCCTAAAGTTTTTCACCCGTGTTATTGAAGGACAATTTTCCATAATTCAGCGGAATCAAATAACCGGGCGGACCGCTATAATTTGATCAATGTTCCTTTTCCAAGATGGATCCAATTACACGGGTGAGCGGCGCGGGCCGGCATTGGCAGGTGGCAGTGCCCGCGACAATAAAGCAGTGCTGTCAAACAGCAAATTACGTTCATCTGTCACCACGCGACTTAACCAGACAGTAACGCCGGCCAAATACCCACCGGGCATCGGGGAACCCCTGTACCCGCAACCGACTGGTCAACCCCTCGGTGCCCGACATCAACCCACCTCGGTCATCGGCTGAAACTCACCCACTCTCTCGGCCTTGTCAATCGATGGGTGAAATTCATCTTTACGACTCGACGCCATGGCAACGGGAAGGTTGCATACGTGAAATCTCACGGTTCGGTGAAGGCAGTGAGTCAAATGCAGACGCACTCATCAATGCACCATGTCGTTGCTGTAGAATAGAGTGAGACAAAGGCGTGTCGTCGTCTCTGCTCTCGTCTATCCTCTTTGGCAGCCTTTTACCAATGGATCTAAGCCACTGAGGATTCCAATAAGACAGGGCCTTGTTGTTTCTGCCTCGTTTATTACATCTTGGTCTCTGCGTGCCACCATTTGATCTATGCGAGCTTAGAAAACAGCTTTAACGGTGCTTCATTGGATAGACTTTCTTTCTAATGTGAACGACTAGAATTATAAACACTCCGAATGTGGAATATTTTATAGTGTTTGTGTCATTACGGTCATCCCGTACGGAATAGTTTTAAAATGTCCTCAAAACAATTTCAATTAATATTAAATGAGTAACACTAAAAACATGAAACAAACGTTAATTGAATTTTTAATGCGGGTGATTCATTAGTCCCTAAATTATAATTTTTTTTAAGTATTTGCTCTAAAACAAAAGAAATGTAACCTGCCACCACTCTTTTGCTATAACCGATTTATACGCAGCGTTATCCATTTCCACGACCTTTACCACTTTCTCTCTGAAACAAAGATGGCTAGTGTTGGCCATAAACGAAATAGAGACACGCAAAAAATTATGAAAATACACTCCTGACCTTTAAAATTGCAACACCAGGAAGGACAAAATTTTTATTCTACAAAACTTTGATAGGGCGAAATGATACTACAATTACAATTCGATTCGACTTGCTGAAAGTACAGAAATGGTATTTCGTATAGCCACCAAGGCAAGCAATAACTGCTGCTACACTGGCTAGCTTAGAGAGGACAAGACTTTAAAAATGTGTTTGGGGTATGTCAGTCCATATAGTTCATCTATTGTAACCACAGATGGTATATTGTGTACTAATCGTTGTTAATAAGTGCCCCCAGACAGGCCCTGAAGATAAGGAACAACAAGAAGATCCAATCTAAGAATTGTAACGCTGGCTGCCTGTATATCGCGAATGCGTAGCATGCTCCGTCACGTCGGTCGGTCTGTCCGTCCCTCCTCGACCCACAGATTCCATATACGAGTCACGAATTTCGTTCAACGTGAGTACAAATTCCTCGGAAGGATAATCCGCAGTCTCGATGTGCCAGAATTCTCAAGTTGGAAAAATGAGTATATAGCTGGCGTCTTCTACGTGGCATAATAAAACTTTGTGGGCACACGAATGGCGAACAGACACAATCCTAATACTCTCTCTGTTCTCCCCTCTTTTACCATATCCAATGGCAGACATGCTTTGCATATATGCTGCGCTGCTAATCATGATTCTTGCAAGCGTGACATATTTGTCAGTGTTTTGGTATTCTGATATAATGATTATTTCTGATTGTAAATTATTTTTTTACATTATTTGTCAAAATGTTACTTAGGAGTTATCACATTATTGGTGAAAAATAGGAAAGAGAAATTCCACAGCCTGAATTCGAACCAGGAACCTGCGGCTTATGCCGCCGACGCGCTAACCAATTACGCCACTGAGGACATGAAAGCATTACGCTATTTACATGTCTTTTGGGCTTGGTTAGAGCAGTTACCTGGTTCGAATCCAGACTGTGGAATTTTCTATTTTTCATCAATAATTTAAACATCTGAGCTATGGCGTAGGATAAAGCCCTCGTGAGTTATTCTTTAATGAATATTACGCCTTAGGAAAGATAGTTCCTAGCCTGCGGACTAGGCAACTGCTCTAACCAAGCCCAAAAGACATATAAATAGCGTAATGCTTTCATGTCCTCAACGGCGCAATTGGTTAGCGCGTCGGCGGCATGAGCCGAAGGTTCCTGGTTTGAATCCAGTCTGTGTGGAATTTTCTTTCCTATTTTTCATTAAAAATTTAAACATTTAATGGCGTAGGGTAAAACCAACACCACCTAAAGATAATGCCTGGGCGCTTAAACGTCATTACATTGTTACATCACCTCAGTAGGGAATTGTTAACCGTATTTCCACCAATAATAAGCTCTGAATTTTCCCTACTGAAGTGATGTAACAATGTAATGAAATTTCAGCGCCCATGCCTTGTCTTTAGGTGGTGTTGGTAAAACCAACACCTCCTAGAAAGAAAGCCAAACAACTGAAACGTCATACATTGTTACATCATCATATTTCGACCATTGTTAACTGTATTTCTACCAACGATAAGCCTTAAATTTGGTCGACTTATGATGATGTAACAATGTATGACGTTTCAGTTGTTTGGCTTTCTTTCTAGGGGTGCGTTCACTTATTCGTTCGGAGTCATGCTCCGAGTGAATGTGATCACGTGATCAGAGTACTAGCGTCATGGCTCAGAGTCAACATAACAACGTAACAATCGAAGACTTTGATCGCTATAATCATTTGTGTGCAGTATTGCCAATTTATCCTTTTTTTTTCATGCGCTTGTCTTTTGTTGGACATTTTTAATAAAAATTAAACAATACACAGCAACCATCCACCATTCATTTACAAGTCTTCAATTCTCTTCAAAAACTCTCATCATTATTCATTGGTGAACTTGTTATTATATATTCTTATTATTTATTATTTTATCTTCTACATTTATAAATGAGTATAAAATCATTCATTAATAAACAACATATTATACTACTTCGTTAATTAATGTATAATGCACAAAATAATGAAAATGAGCTTTTAAATTGGATGCATCCCTGCTAAATTGGCAACACTGCTTGTGAACGATTCAAGATATTTTTTCCCTCTTCGCAACCTCTGGAGGCATCAGAAAAACATGAGCAGTGCCCATGGTACTTTTGGGTTATCGGGAACCTTTAACATTAAGATATTTTTTATTAACAGGAATAAACAATAACATATTTTTTATTATTTTTATAAAAACAAAGTTCTGGTCATAATTGTAATTTTAATTTATTATCACAGATGCTAGGGTGGCCTCTAGATCACGAGGCCCTGGCCCCATGCGTAAAGATGGAACTGAGATTGAGCATATAAAAATTAATAATTATGCTGAGGAAATTGTCTCGAATCAAATTTTCGATCAATTTAAGCTAAATTTTCGTTTGTATCGTGCCAAGCCTACAACAATGGAAGGCTAACCAATTATGGTAGGCTATGATCGTGCACTTTCGAAAGGTAGAGGCGACCAGGTTGATGGTTAAACAACGTATGCGCCATCTTGAAGAAATAAAGTCTTCTCTTCTCTTGTTTGTGTGGTTGCCACGGCTCCTAACAAGAGCACTCGCAAACGTTATCTCATTGTAACAAAATTAATCATCGTTGAAGTCGCAACTTTGTTGGCACTCTTCATTGTTGCGTCGTCTTTCTCATTAAATTTTTTGACTCCGATGACTCTAGCTTGAAAGTAGGAGTTAAGGGAGCTAACCCGAGTCGCACTCCAAGCGAATAAAGAAACAAACTCCAAATGACTCCGAGCGTACCCTGATGTTGGACGTCAAGGGAGTTAACTCCGAGCGAATAAAGAAACGGAGACCAAATGACTCGGAGCAAATAAAGAAACGGAATGCGAATGACTCAGAGTCACGCACCCTAGGAGGTGTTGGTAAAACCGAAGCCGACGCGATCTATACAAAGCCATGGCACTACGTCACTTGGCATTGTTGAAATCCCATCGGTTTTCGTGACGTATTTTAAATATGAACTTTGTATTTCTGATAACTAAGTAAATACAGTAGAATAAAATGCATTAATGACAAACATGGGTCATTTACTTTTTTAATAAATCATTTTACTTTAAATTTTAATTATCCTTGTTTTGTTCTTAAATTTATTTTTGCCAGACGTCACAAAATCCAACTGTTTGTATGATGTCACAAAATCAGTGCCACGGCTTGATTATATCTCGTCGGCTTCGGCAAAACCCTCCTCGAACATTCTTGATTTATTCTTTAATAAATATCAGATTGTTGCAGAAGTTGGCTACAACAATGAACGGTGATTGCAAGGAGGTAATCAGTTGTTGTAGCAGAACTTCTAAGAAAATGCGTAGCTATTTTGAATTTTAGGATATAAATTCACAGGGATGTAGCCAGAAGTTTATAAACGAGGGGGACCTGATGAAATCTTGGCTATTTTTTTTATTAAAAGTTCTCCCTAACTAAATTTTAATGCCATGCTGAAAAAGTTATTTTAATTTTAATGCAATAAATACAATAAATACAATCAATAATTTGTTATTGAATTTTCCGACAATCAATCACTTTCTTTACATCTTGAATTTTTTTCCAACGGGGGGGACCGGACCCGGTGTTCCCCTCGCCTGGCTACGCCCATGAATTCAGCATTTACTGTGGACAATTACTCGTATTGTGCTTGGCGAGATCATGGACCGAGGAGCAACATTCTTTGCTGGAGGACCATGAGTCTCTATGTCTTGATAGTCTTGCTGGACGATATGTTGCTGAACATTAATTGAACCTTCTTGGCTATCCTTATGCATCGGATCTCAACATGCTATCTCCAGACATGCAGTGATTAAAGTGTTATTGCTGTGGACCAGTATTTATTCCTGCTTCATTGGATAACCCGGTGGTCCCCTGCCCTGGCTACGCCCATGTACAAAATAATTTTGTATAAAATTGTAATTTGAAGTTGCTAAGTCCATTGATTATAATGGAATTTGTTATTTTATAAATGTAGTCATAAGGATAGAATTTCTGTAGCTGGAGGAGGCCGTGGGCTTTCACTGAATACAGCAATTCTGTGAAGTTCAGCAACATCAGGCACGGCTAGTTACTGGATTGGCGATCATCAGTGACAAATGATCTTCACCCCCTAGGCTGCTGCGACCATCATACAGAAGTCGTCAATCCATGTCCATCCAGGGACCCAACTCGTTGGCCTCTGGCCATACAGGCCCTGGATAGATGCACTGGATTCTATTATATATACAGGGTGTAACTAAATATGTGTTACAAACTTTAGGGAATGATAGAACTGGTCAAAATAAGCATTTTTTGTTCTATGAACATTGGTCCACAACTGCATCGTTTAAGAGTTATAGCCACTGTTCAAAATGACGTCTTCAGCATCAATGCAGGCTTATGACACACCCCTTTCTGAATTATGGTATGGTCATGTAAATTTTTAAAGTAACATGACCATACCATCACATTACCATGCAAGCAGATCCTGCACACTAAAAAATCTAACGTGTGTGATCGCATCCGGATATGGACTACACCTTTAACGAGTGCACTGACATGTTGTTAGTGTACGGTGCTACAGACGGTAATGGAAGGGCTGCTTGTCGTCTGTACAGACGGCAGTTTCCACAACGTCGTCAGCCAGCTCACACAATGTTTGCTCGGCTTGTGCGACGTCTACGAGCAACAGGAGGTATAGCTGTGATGCGTGGAGAGCATGGTCGCGCTCGCACCCGTCGTACCGCTCAATTCGAAGAAGCTGTGCTTCGTAGAGTTCACGAAAGACCAACATGTAGCACCCGTGCGCTTGCACACATCATGAACACAGATCACATGTCTGTTTGGCGAGTTCTGCATGACCAACTGTTTCATCCGTTTCGTATGCAATGAGTGCAAGCATTTGGAGCTGCTGACTTTGCACCATGTATGGCATTCTGCAGATGGTTTCTTGCACGTTGTAGAGAGGAACCAGCATTCCCACAGCAGGTGCTGTTCACTGATGAAGCAACCTTCACCAGGGAAGGCATTTTCAACCACCAGAATATCCATGTTTGGGACCGTATCAACCCACATGCCATTTCGACAAGGCGCTTCCAGCAACGATTTTCTGTCAACGTGTGGGCTGGTATTGTTGGCAATCGCCTCATTGGGCCGTACATTCTCCCAGCTCGTATGAATGCACAAACCTACCTCGTCTTTCTTCAGGAGGTGCTGCCTGAACTGTTGGATGACATACCTCTTAACATCCGTCAAGTAATGTGGTTCCAACATGATGGTGCACCTCCACATTTCTCACAGCATGTCCGGGCCTTCCTCACTGATACGTTTGGCGATCGTTGGATTGGACGGGGTGGTCCAGTTACCTGGCCGCCACGATCACCAGACCTAACACCATTGGATTTCTTTGTGTGGGGCCACCTAAAGTCCCTGATGTTCGAAACAATGGTTAATTCAGTGGAGGAACTCATCGCACGATTGGCTGTAGCAGCAGACAACATCAGGGACTCCCAGCAGATGCTGCAACGGGTGTCTTGCAACGTACAGCGACGAATGCAAGCCTGCATTGACGCTGAAGGGCGTCATTTTGAACAGTTGCTATAACTCTTAAACCATGCAGTTGTGGACCAATGTTCATAGAACAAAAAATGCTTATTTTGACCAGTTCTATCATTCCCCAAAGTTTGTAACACACCTTTAGTTACACCCTGTATATAGGGAGTATCTAAACTTATCACAATCTTCTGGTGGTGATTTCCCACAGCGAGATGAAAACAAAGGTCCATATAAACATGATTCGGAAAACGAACCGTTTATGAAATTTATGGTTTTTCTCCTCTGTGGGTGGTAAATGTAGCTTCTTCGCAAGTCACCTGCCATCCACAGAGTACAAAACCAGCTGCTGAAACTTCACTTTTAACTGCGGAAATCTCATAAACGGTTCGTTATCTGAACCATGTTTATATGAACTTTTGTTTGTATCTCGCTGTGGGGAATCACCACCAGAAGTTTGTGACAAGGGTTTAGATATACCCTATATGTCTGCATTGTATTGACACTAGCCTATCATTTTGACTAGCAACTTTTTATGATATTGAAAGTTTAAATAGAAGCCTTTTGAGTTCCTATTGTAAGCTATCTTCTTATTGAATCAATTGGTCAATTGCCAGTTAATTAGCAATGAATGATAAAAGTTGTAGTTGCTCATGATTTATCGTGGAACTAATTGATGGCAAACGATGGAAGTCAGGGAAGATGTTACTATGGGACGTCACCTACGTAGACACCCACGCCTGCTCCTACCGAGACGGAAGCTCAAGGGAGGCCCGTTTCGCAGCGAACTTTGCAGAAAGCAAGAAAACGTCGAAGTACGCAGACCTACTAAACAACTTTCTATTTGCACCCATCGGCTGCGAGACTTTCGGCTTCTGGGGCTCTAACGCTCTGTCCTTCCTAAGAAACCTCGGCTTCAGACTTTCCGCCGCTATCCAGGATAGTAGATCCATGGAGTTTCTCCGCCAGATAATGCGGCTTGCATCATCGCTTCTCTCCCCTTCAACGAAATTTTCTTCATTTAACCCCCTGTTTTGTGGACATTTCCGTTATCCCCAGTGAAGTAGTGCTTATTACAAACATTAATTATTTTCTGCTAGAAGTTGGCAGTTTTTATTTAGATAATGTTTGAACTTTTATTTTTAATTTTATTGTTTATACTCTGTTTAGTTCAGCTTTAAATATTACCTTACTCGATGATCTGTTGTTGTTTATTGAAAAAAGAAGAAAATTGTCTATGGTATGATATTAGATAATATGAAAGTTATATTTACTTAATAATTTATTAGTGTATTATTAAATTTTTTTAATTATAATTTTAATACTAGCTTTACAAACTGACATCACCATATAGCAAGAAACTGTTTATATTTTCTAGTAAATTTACATATAATAACTTAATTAATCCAGACTTAATTAGAAGGAATTCCTAGTTGTTCAGTGTTGTGAATATTGTAATGCTTTCTTAGGGCCAGTTAGAAAGTATTACAGTAGTTATTGTAGTTACCTTTAATTTAAAGGGCCTTTCTAAAAACAATTTGTTTAGTTGTTAAGCTACTGTAAGATAGTCAATAGTTACTACAGGGTCGGGACACATTGATATGACCACCTCTCCTCGAACATGTTGGAACGTCCCATGGTATGCAGATGAAAAATCATTGCATATCATTAAAAGCTGACAACAGCAGACGTGTAGTAGCATCCGTTAACACAGCAATTATCGCCGTCATGGGCAGAGCAAGTGACCTGTCAGACCTCCAAAAGGGGATGATCATTGGCTATCGGGCCAAGGGGGGCAGCATTTCAGAAACGGCCACCTTTGTGAACTGCCGTTGTGAAGGTGTACAGCGGCTGGACGAACCAGACAGTTTCGAGCAACTGTGGGGCCCCACGGGCCATCGATCTTAGAGACGAGCGTCGGTTACGACGCCTGGCCAAGACCAATCGGCGTGCCGCTACTGAGCAACTGACACAGCAAATGAACAGTGGGGCCACTAGTCGTATCAGTACCAAGACAGTGCAACGATCCCTCTTGAGGTTGGGGCTCCGGAGCAGGCGTATGATAACAGCACCCATGTTGACGTCTGTGCATCTCCGAAAACGCCTCCAATTCGCAATGGACCTCGGCCGAGTGGCAAAGGGTAGGCAGACTATCGCCATTGGTGAACACAGTGGACGGACGATGGAGAATTCGCCGGGAAGCATCTGAGAACAGGCATCCCGACACCATCGTTGGCAGACGACAGGCTGGTGGGGGAGGTGTGACTGTTTGGGGGATGTTTTCCTGGTGTGACTGATACCGCTGGAGGGTACACTGAATGCTGTTCATTACCTGACGATCGTCGCAGACCAGGTACACCCCTTCATGTCGACAGTGTTTCCTCAGGGCGATGGTACCTTTCAACAGGACAATGCTCCCTACCATACTGCCAAAATTGTCCACGACTGGTTCAAGGAGCATGAGGATGAATTCAAGCTACTCCCATGGCCACCAAACTCCCCGGACCTCCACCATCTTGAACGCCATGTCCTCAAGCTGGACCCTCCACCCCGTACGGTGACAGAATTACGGGATGCACTGATCGCCGAAAGGTGCCACATACATGCAACCATCTTCCGAGGACTTATTGACTCTCTGCCAGGTCGACTAGCTTCTGTGTTTGCCGCCAAAGGTGGATATTCCGGATACTAGCAGGTGGTCATATTAATGTGTCCCGACCCTATATGTTCAAATGTTACAGAACAAGTTGGATTCTGGTTATTGATCTGATCGAAAATGCAAAATAATTGATTAATGCTGTTAAACATTAGCTGTGCTCAGATACTGTGTGTATTTGATGATTTTTTTATTTTTTTTTGCAGTAATGTTTCTTGACCAATTGACGAATTAAGGATTTTAGCTTTCTTCGTTGTTGACTTTCTTTTGTTGGCTTCTTCTATTAATGTTATGTTGTTTTGTATTTCTACACATTAGGTAACTTTTTTAATTGTTTTTATTATTTACTAGAAGCGTACCCACCCGATTGTATAATCGGGAAATAACCCATTGTTAGATAACACATTGTTGTGATAACGTCCACCGTCACTGATTTTATATAAATGATTTTTATTTCTATTTATTTGAATGAAAATGGAGTTATTATTTTTTAATTAATTAATTTAATTCTTAAATTTTTTATAACTTAAAAAATAGTGTCAAATCAGTAAAAGTTAAATAATAAAATTAGGCACGCTTACTTCAATTTACTTTAATGTTCTCTCTTACTTTGTAATAAATGAATGACCTAATTACTATTAATTAAAGCTTTCTCAATTATTACGTTTCATATTTTGCTTATTCCAACTACTGAAGTACCGAACCTGCAGATACCCTGAGTGAGGAGTGTCACACAAGTTTCAGGTCTATCGGATGTCTTTCTTGATGCACCATTTTATAGTCCAGCAGGGTATACTGATATTCAATCACGAAAGTTGAAAGTCTTTGAGCGCTTTTTTGAATGCCAAAATTACTGGTTCGATTACATGCTGTCTGTTTCTATTTTCGATCTTTAAAAAATGAAAATTGTGAGCTTGATGTCGATTCCTTACAGTAACGGAATCTTTAAATCGGGTCTTATGTTTAAACATAATCGTGCATCGCAGATGCCCCTATAGACATAATGAGAATATTCTTCCCTTCATGTGGTAAGCTTTGCAGTGGGGTTCCCCATGACGATGAGAAATTTTTTGTGAAGGGAAAATTTGATCGACGAGATCAAGAATCAGTTACAATCCCTTTAGGGATCAGCTTGAGTTACGCACCTGTCAGAGGATATAACGGAATCTTCCATTAGATTAATCAAACGGCTGGCAAATTCTAAGGCGTTTAAAAATTTAATCTATTATATCAATTTCAATTCAATTTTAAAAATGATAAGATCAATTAGTCTTAACCAAAGAGCACAGCATAGCCACTTCAATGATGAGATTCCCCCTAAACAGTCAATGAGTCATCAATTTATCCATTATTTTCAGGAAACTTCTTCAGCAATCAACTTCCTTGTTCAGATGCCCCGGTTGGCACTCTTTTGGAGAACAACTAACCACAAAGATACTCTAAAACTCTTTTAGTGGACCTATGGAAGTATTTAAATAATGTCATTTTCCACATTTTGATAAAAATTATTTTTATCAAATTTTAATTAAAAGATAGTTACCCCTTAATTCGAAGTTTTGGTCCATTCCTTTCTGCTCCGAGGCTAAAACCTCTATAATTCGAAGTAATAGACCTCCATAAATTCGCCCAGAAATCGAATTGTGTCATTCCGGACTTCAATAAATCGAACTGGTGACAGTTTATCTCTTCCCTATTAGAAATTTTCACAAGCAGTTCTGATTGGTTTGCAAGAGTACTCGATTCTAATAGAAAAAAAATATTCGTCCTTCCAAATAATTTGTACTCTAAATTGAATGATCATCCGCACTAACAGACAAAAATAAATGTACACTTTATTTTATTATTATTATTATTATTATTATTATTATTATCTTTATTCCATTTATTGTAATATAATTATATATTTGGAAGAGGAGTCTCAAAAAACACTTAACATCTTTTCAGTTTTTATACTATTTCAATATTTCAAATCTTTACATTTTCTCAAAATATCCTTTCTTTTTCAATCAACTATTTTTTTACAGAAATCATTTTATAATACATATTAATTTCCAATTAATTTGATTTCCATTTAGGTAAGTTTTTTCCCAATTTTCTTTTCTTTCTAGACCTTGTTTCTTTCTCTCTTCCTCTACCATTCTACATTCAAATAAGGCATATTCCAATGTTTCTACATCTTCTTTACATCCTCTACATATTTTTTCTTCCTCCCTACCATACACTTTATTACCTACCAAAATATTTCCACATCTAATCTTTAAAAATAAAATTTTCACTCCAATATAATTTTCTGTTGTTAAATACCTTTCTATTTGCCAATTTGTCATAATTTTTTATATATTCTACATGATACAGAATTATTTATTCTTTCCCTCCTTTCCTTCAATTCCTTTGCCACTATTGTCTCCATTATTTTTTCATTTAATTCTTGCAAACTAATTTTTCTTAACCCCTTACTCTCCCACCACATCTCTCTATATTCTTCCGATATATTTTCATTTGTTTGGACAATCCATCTATAACCCTTACCGCCTCTAGCCATTTTTTAAATTTCATCCCAGCAAATCTGTGCCAATCTATTCTCTTGCATATCTTCAATCTTTTCGATATATTTTAAAGCTTTTCTCACCAAATTAACCTTCAACTTTACTCTTCCTATTTCAGTCAAGACTACACAATTTGGTGTACTTCTTCTCAGTTCAAATTTTGTATACTCTCTATTCTTTCATCTTCTTCCCATCCCCATATTTCTGCTGTATACTCAACTATACTTTTTACTAATACATCAAACATCTTTATCATTATTTTAACATCATTCATCTTTGTTCTTTTCACCAATGACCACACCTGCTTCATTGCCAGTTTTGCCTTTTCACTGATTTCCACTTTATTTTATTTTATTTTATTTTATTTTATTTCGATACACTGAACCTCATAATTCGATGACCTCTAAAAATCGAAGCATTTTGCTCTTCCCTTGAGATTCGACTTATCGAGGTTCTACTGTATTAATAAAAAGAAAATAAAAAATTATTAAATTTTTTACTCATTTCCTGCCGATAGCAACTTGGAAAATTATCTCCAATCAGACTTGCCTCTGTCAATTTGAAAACTTATCAAATAAGACAATCCAGCTGCTTCTCTCTGGCCTCCATCGAAGTACGTAAAGGGTTATTCAAAGAGATGCAGCGGATATCAAATATTTCAAACAAACTGTAAAAGATAGAAGCACATTTCGCACATAAGAAAGGTTCAATGTTTTAAAAGCTAAAAGTTCCATTCAATGCAACAAAATGGCGCTGTTTCCTATTTATAAGAAAATGGCGACGCCACAAAAGAGGTCGTTTTGTACTTTTCCGTTTGCTTTCTATAAATTTTTTATGCCACTCGTAAATTTGCTTACGAACGAGGCAGTTGTGCGTTGAACCGATGGCGGAATTCACGTTGCACTTGATCTATGGATTTACGCTTCACAAAACGATTTCTCCTGTGGCGTCGCCATTTTCCTATAAACAATAAACAGTGTAGCTATGCGGCATTGAATAGAATTTCTAGACAGGCTTTTAAAACGTTAAATCTTCCTCTATCCGGTGATTTGCGACATGTGCTTCTGTCTTTTACAGTTTATATGAAATAATATTTGAAATCTTCTCCATCTTTTTGAATAACCCTGTATTTGATGGCGTTAATATCCCTGTATTTTGAAAAAGGCCATAAATTTCAAAATACTAACAGAAGTTTATTGGCAAGAAATGCTAAATATGTAGAAACATGGTAAATTTATGCTCATAATTCATTACACCTGTATAAGACCACCGCCGTCCTAATGTGAGACAAAGTGTGTTCACGCTAGTATGGACCATCCTCTGTGTAGTGATGAATTGAAATGCTGCTACGATCTTGATTTTCTTACGAACTGATAAGAAATCTGGAGCAGTGAGATCAGGCGTCAGCTTTTGGTGCGGTGCGGTGCGATGTGATGTGATTAGGTGCGAAGCGATCAGGTGCATTGCGGTGTTATGGAGCGATGTTATGATGCGGTGAGATCAGGTAAGTTATGACTTGTTCTTCGTGGATCGGCTATCCACTGTAACCATTACCTTGACATACTCCAGGACTTTCTTATCCTGCACATGGAAGAGGATGGCAGAGGCGGCGAGAAGCGTTAAGCAAAAGTAAGCGTCGCATGGGGACGCATTATTGAAAGAGGTTGTATATGGGCGCCAAAGAAGCTAGCGCCGCCTCTGGACGATGGAATCATTTTCCAACAAGGCAGAGCTGCGAAAATGAGTGTATGGATTAACACTGGAGAGACATCCTGACTGGCCTTTAAAAATACCCGGATCTGTTGCAGTGATGAAAGCTCAATAAAGTCAGGTCCCAGTCGATACTATAATTAGCTATATTTATGAAGATAAATACGGGTATATTATTATGTTACACATTGATATATTATAGGTGTAACATAAAAGTTCATCATATTTCGATCGTAAAAACTCGGCAACCGTTGATTGCAGGTCAATGAACATTTGACTTGAAGAAGTCTGTCAATGCAGGTCAAAGATGGAAACATCAACTTTTTTGTTCAATGCCGGTAGAGGTCTCTAGGTAACATCTGGAAGCGTACAGAAGTCCCGTCAGTTACTGTCAAGATACCCAAACTTTTTTGTGGATAACGCACAAATACTAAACCTTTTTTTTTGGCCACCTCGATCCCCAGACCTCACTGTTTGTGACTTCTTCTTTGGGGATACGTAAAAGACTGTGTATGGGAGGAATTTGATTATTGGCTAGATGTGTACCACGCAGCAGCAGGAGGACACATCGAACACTTGTAAACAAAAGTTAAGATTATTACAAACATTTCAATATATATCCCATCTCTGTATCTTCATATTTTAAAAAATATAGATTTTTGAAATGTGATGAACCTTTCTGTTATCCTTTATAATAAACTAATCATTGTTCATCAAGCTGACTAGATACATAGTAACTGAAATTTTTAGCACGGAACGACTTCAATTTTATATCTTGTTTGGGACTATATCGATTAGTCGATATGGATCTAATGATAGTTCGTTCCATAATGTCACAGAAATCGATTTCTGTGACAAATTTAAGTTACGATGCTTCTAGCAGACGAACTTCTGCTAGAAGCAATGTTGGAAAAAGCGAGGCGCCATCTATTGACAGCAGCGATCATTCTGGGCTAATAATATTTAATAGCAAATCAGAAAACAAGCTGCATGGACGGAATGGGCCTCACAAGCGCAAAAACAAGCGCGAAATTGAATTGAGCAAAAGAGAGAAAATTGATGGTAGAGATACGAGCGGGGACTGAATGAATAAAGTCGTGTCTTCTGACTGCGCGTTTAAAAACAGTTAATGCGCCAATCTCATCCAAAAAGACTGAGGACTTCCCTATACAGAAGGGATCCACGACTTTGAATAATTGTGACAGTCGCTATAATGAGAGAAGCGGTTTAACCGAGGACATATCGTGTAATTGTGGTAATTTGGCTTTTGGAGATTTTCCTATAGACTGTAGCAGAAACGACGTCGCAGCTGCCATGCCGCAGGAATCTTCATAGAAACTCAACGCAGTTACGCTTTTCAAGGAACATTCTCGAGCCGCGTGAAGGAATCACGGAATGCAGCCGTCATCTCGACCAGTCATTCCACCGTCACCGTGCACGAACTTTAGCCCGTTTTTCGGCCGAGTACTTGTTCTGTGTTCAAGACTGCCTACTGCTGAGTTGCAGCCTTTTATCGAGGAGTTGAACGAATTCAACGTTCCCTCCACACATTGGATGGACTGGATTTCCCCTTGGTCCGTACAGGGCTACTTCCAGGAAAACCTCGGCTCATTCCCCCCCCCCCCCCTACTTAGAAGGTAAGCAAAAAGCACTGTACAATACGTGTGCCTTCTTATGCTCGTATCTCCATCAGTATATTCTCTCACGCGCGTAATTCCATATAAATTAAAATTTCTAGAAGCGCATCTTTATGCCAAAGAATTAAGCGTAGCTGACTTAGCTGATTTTAATGAGAATGCATAGTATGTTTAACCTTTATCCTCTCTAAGCGTAAATTCAGATTAGTTTTCTTAGCCTTACGGAGAGCTTAATTAGATAACCCTATTTAATGTTTGACTATTATTTTGGATTCGGTTAGGAAAACTTAATAGACTTTCTTTATTGTGTTTTCCAATATTTTAGTTATTCCTGTCGGAGTAGCCCAATCCAAACGCATAGCGTCGCCGCCATCCTTAAGTGTTAAAATCGGTACACCCTTCTTCAGAAGAATTCTTCTTCTTAAGCTTAGTTAAAGCTTAGTTCATGTAGCTTTTTTTACAGTTACAGGATCTAGCCCTCATTATTAGGGTCAAATTTCAGAGCTCTCATTCTCATTGCGAGATTGAATTATTTTTCGTTATTCACTCATTCAATTGTATAATTCATTTCCATTGAATGTAAACATTAATTTTATTATTCTTTCATTTAAATTTTTATTTGGCTAATTTAACATTTTATAATAGTCCAGATTCAATTTTTGGTAACCTGCGTGTTAGTAGGTTCCGACTAACTAGCATATGTTGAATTGTTATGATTCGTTTAATTTATTTGAATAAATTATATACAGGGTGAGGCATTTATCTTGAGACAACTGAATATCTCGGAAACTAAGCATTGTACGAAAAAATGTCCAAAATCAAAAGTGAATTATTTCGCGGGGGAAATTCATTACCTCCCCCCCCCCCCTTGTGGGGGGGGGTGGGGGGGGGGGTCACTTTGAAATCTTAAACAGGAATCCCTATTTTTAATGGTATATTCAGATTGTACACAATATTAGAGAAATTTTTTATTCCTGGTGTTTTTTCAATTGCTCCAACCGTTTAGGAGATAGATGCCCTGAAAGTGGGGAACTTTTAAAGTTTTGAACCCAATTTTATCGATGAAGACAAAGAGATAGAGAGTAGGTCTGCAGACATTCCTATTCTATTTTTTTATAGTCTTTAAGAATTCGAAGTCAGAATTTCAAAAATACAAAATTTTTTAGTGCACAAGTAAACTTTTGGGGGCAGCAGTCCTAGAGAGGCAGAGTCTATGCGTGTGTATTAAATGGGAAAAATTTCTGGGATCATTGCATACGTGCTGGAGGTGATTACTTTGAAGGTGACAGCGGAAATTAGTTTGTAGTTTTCTGCTTTATACAAGAAAATTCTCGGTACGATCAATTCTCGGTACGATCGAACGTTACGATCAATTTTGGGTAGCGCCTCTTATAGTCAAATACAATTGTATGTAACAATCTCCCATCTTATGGAGGCAGGAGCCTAAGACGGACCATAGAAAATTACAGTATAAAATAAACAAAGCACTTAACTTTTCTTATGTTGACTTTTGATGTAAGCTTAGTTGCCATATGCAAAGTAGAATGGACTTTATCCGTGGTTATGCAGGTTTCATGTGCCCATTCTTGCATTGTATACACTGGATCCCACTGTAGGTGCATAGTGCATATGGTCCTTGCAGATTATAGAAAACGATTCTGCTGTAGCAACTTTAACTTCTTTTGTGACAAGTTTTAATGAACCTTGTTTTTTCCTTGATAAAACGCTATCCCATCTTTGGAAATTGAAAGCACGACTTAGGAAAATGGTAAAGTAGAACAACATCTAGCATCATAGAAAATCTAATGGCAACACGAAACACATGTTGCTATGAAAACAACCAATTGATATACCAATCTAAATAGGATATTCACAGTTGATCTACGATCTTTATATCTTTCGACAGTTAGCACGAGACATTAGTGACACAATTTACTTAGAAGTGAATAAAACTTACCGAATTTTTTGTTGGAAATCAGCTGCAGTTTCGGTCTCGTCGATAATACAACGGCTCTATCTTTCGACGAAATATAACTAACAAGTGGTCCCAACTTATGCAACTCTTCCCTACAAAGCTTTGGTTGGCCCAGAACATCCGGTCCATTTTATTTCTCAATAGTTGACAAATTCCCCAACGACTCGACAGCCATAGAAATATATGAGTAGAATCGAACGTTCTCATATCTACCTTCCTCAGTAAAACTTTTTTTGCACAACGCATTAGACGATCGGAATCAAATTCCATATCAGCTAAAATTTCTATGATGAACTATAATCAATCCAACTGTTTTAACCATGGAAATTTTATGATCAACCAATACACAGGGTATTTCAAATGAATGGTTACAAAAAGAAAACTGAACAAGAACTGCTATAAAGAATTTATTTCACAATAAAAACCGAAATAACATGAAAGGTTAAATTAAAATGGGATGTCCTATATATAATAACACACTTTTTGCATCCAAAACCTCCTATAGTATGCAATTGGTATGTAGAATTTGAATCTGCAAGGAAATTTATCAGAGCCTAAACACTGAATAATTTTAAAATGTTTCAATGAAAAACAAGAACTCTGTACGTACTAGAAATATTTTTATGGCATATTTGAAACTAACGAATTAAAGTACTATAAATAAATGTTTTATTTAGGTTATAAACAAGTGAAGAAAAAAAAAGTTCTTCAAAAACAACGCTTATGTCAAAATTATGTACACATAGCGCCATCTCTTGAGCAAACAAACAAACATAAGCCAATTCTATTTCATATTAAACCCCCCCCCCCGCGGTGGATTTTTTTGAAATTTTATTTTAGATTCATGCATTGTCACCGACTTTACGTTTGCGTACAAAATTTCAGCAAGATCGGATTAGTGGAAGGGGTTGAAATATTGATCACAAGATTTCATCCACCAAACATGACTTAAATGGCGAAAGTTATATAAGCATTGTAAAAAAAGAGTTGTAAGATGTTGACTAGTGCAATTAAAGATCTAACAATACATACATAATACTGGGTGAGTCAAAACTCTGTTATCTTTGGATACAACTACAGATATGTAAATTCCACTCAAGGCAATGCATAGGAAGTTGAAGATTACTTTCTGATGGAGCACTCGGATAGATTTCAACTACGCAAATTAGAACAAATAAAAAAATCGTATCTTCTAAACCTTAAGAGATAGACAAAAATTTCCAATAACAAACTTGTTCAGCATCAAATTCCGAACAAAACAAAAATATTTTTTTCAAATTCCGATCTACGGTTCACTTGTAAAGATTGCATAGGGATTGAGTAGTTTTTAGTGAAAACAAGAGCAACTAAATTCAAGGATCCTGGGTTCAAGTCTCATAATTAACTGCATAAAAGACAGACTGCGGCACAGAAAAATCACCTCACCATTGTAGCTTGAGCAACAATTTTATTTTTGAAATTTTTATTCCAAGAGATGTCATATTGGAAAACATTTGAAAGTGTGGTTTGAAAAAAATTCTTTTTCTCCTAAATATTAATTTAAAATTATGGCAACATACTAATTTGAATTACTAAACAATTAATTATTGTCGTTTTCATCGGCTGCGGACGCGATCGTACTTCGCACATGCTTCAAGCCATTGGCAAAAATGCCTAAATGTGCAACAAACAACGACGTATTCATTCATCCCTGTTTAAAACAAATTGTTTGTTGTAGCAATTAGGCAATTTTATATTAATGAATTAGTACCATTAGAATACGAATCATTGGAAAAAATTCCATTAATATACACTGAGTGGTCAGATTATTATGTTTTTCGTTAAATGTTCAAGAGCAGCTGTTATTAAAGTATTTAAAGACTGGGTCTGAACATGCGAGTTGTGGCCGTCAGCGACTAGTCAATGTTCGGGCAGAAGGGAGAGTGGTAAGACTGGTACAAGACAACAGAAGGACAACAGTGATCAAATTACTGCAGATCTTAATCAGGTATCCTGTCAAATGATCTCTGAACGCACTGTTCGCCATACACTACATCGTATGGGATATGGAAGCCGAAGGCCTGATCAAACACCTTTGTTATCTGCAGTTAACAAGATTAAACGTCTCCAATTCGCACAGGAACACAAGGATTGAACAGTCGAGCATTGGAAAAAAGTCATGTGGTCCGATAAATCACGCTTCCAGTTGCATCATGCAGAGGGCAGAGTGAGAATTTGACGAAAACAGCATGAAAACATGGACCCCATATGCATGAGTACAACCCTTCAAGCTGTTGGGGGCAGTGTTATTGTTTGAGACAGTTTTCCTGGCATGATTTAGGCCCTTTAATTCGTCTGAAACAACATACCTAGTGTCGTTGCTGATCAAGTTCATCCTATCATGTTGATGGCGTATCCCAATGGAGATGGCTTCTTCCAAGAAGACAATGCGTCATACCACGGTACTTGTATTGCGCAGGAGTAGTTTCAAGAATATGAGGGAGACTTGACCTTGCTTAGGTGGGCCCCACAATCACCAGATTTCAATCCAATTGAGCATTTGTGGGGCGAAGTTGAAAAAGCCATCAGGCAGCTGGTTCCACAACCATCAAATCTCACACAACTGGACAGTGCTATTCATCAGGCATGGTGTCAGATTCCTCTCGTGACCTTTCAACATCTCGTGGAGTCAATGCCAAGAAGAATCGACGCAGTATTGAAGGCAAAAGGTGGTCCAAGAAAGTACTGATGAGATGGTCATAATAATCTGACCACTCAGTGTACATTGTCATCGGCACTGAGTATGTGTACCAAGTTTTAGCTATCTAGGTTGTCGGGAAATTGATTTAATATTGATTATTGAATATGTACCACACATGTTGGTGAGTTAATTAAAAGTGTGGAAAAAACGTCTTTATGCATGGATCTGAAGAAGTCATCAATTGCGGGATGAACTTCGTTGTCTGTCGTGTTTCCCGGATAGGAAGTGATCCAAGCGACGAAACAAAAGACAGTCTCGCAGCCATCGAAGAATACACTAGAAAATCACCTGACCTTAACCAACACCACCTAAAGAGAAAGCCTGAGCGTGGAAACGCCATACATTGTTAAAACGTCATAGGTAGTCATCTTTAATCGCGTTTCTACCAATAATAAGCCCTAAATTATGACTAGGTATGATGATGTAACAATGTATGAAATTTTCCGCGCAGGCTTTGAGTAGATGTTGCCTTAGCAGTCTGAGCGACAAACCAACTTCCCTATCTCCAACAAATATACTTTTAAAATTTGATCGAATTTTCAACGAGTAGTTTTCGAGTTACGTATTCAACATCGTGTTAAGGACAAATTTCAGGCTTACCTTGTTTAGGCGTATGTGGTTTGCAAAGTAAATACGGAGAATCGTGATTTGAGAGTCATCTTCCTGTATGATTAGAAAAGTATTGGACCATTCGGTAAGGATTGCCGCTCAGACATTAAAAAAGTATTTGGGGAGAACACAGCCAACGAATGAACTCTTCGCCTACGGTTGTGAAGTTTCGAAGCGGAGATACGGATCTGGCAAACAAGGCACGTGGTTACCTACCTATTGCAGTTTCTGACGATATTAAATGCAATTGAAGCTGAGCCGCAAAAAACGTGTCGTGAGATAGCAGCAGAGGTAGTTACTCCCCGCACTACAGTTATTCGGCGTCTGGTTGCATTGAGTGAGGTCAAAAAATGGATATGTGGGGATACCTCATGAACTGCCAACTGCCAACAAAACCAAGCGTTTAGAAGTCTGCATGTTTCTGCTTGTCAGGAATAAATAAGAATCTCTATTGCACCGAATCATCACCTGCGACGAAAAATCATAAAGGACTGGACAATGGTTAAGCAAGGCAGAGCCTCCTGGACGCCATCCTAAGCCACCCTACATCCCAAGAAGATGATGGTTTGGGCTCAGTCATGGGAAACAAAATCATCAATGCAGAACGTTATTGTGCTGAATTGCAACATTTTCACCATAAGTTTTGCAGAAACAACCGGCTTTGGTCAACAGTATGGTGTTCGTCTGCTCCAGGACAACGCCGTTCTCATGTCTCTAAATGCTGTGGGCTATGAAACATTATCTCAACCTGCCTATTCCCCTGACTAATCTCCCACATGGATCAGTTCCTGTCAGGGGAACAGTTTACGACAGACAACTAGGTTCACCTTGCAATTGATGATTCTACAGATCCCAGTCGGAAAACTTTTTCGTTCAGAGATCATAGCCTTGTCGAACAGTTGGCAACTATGTGTCGATTCACAGGGAGATTATTTTGATTAGGCAAAATATAATAATTTGCGGTTAATCGCGTCCAAATGTCTTGCTCATTTTCAGGATATTTCATTCATACCAACCCTATAATAGCATTTTACATATTAGTAGCGACGGTGCATGGGATCCATAGATTCCGCAATTGCAAGGCGGGGTTACAGAGGTCGAAGGGCACATTTTTTTATTGGCAGGGGAAGGGATGCAGTTGGGCCTAACGGAGCCATTGATATTAGATAATGACCTCACTAGGAATCCAATTTAAGAGCAACTAGATGAGAAATGTTTTTCTTATATGTTTTTTTAAGTTTTCTTATTATTTCTGTTAACTTTCTAATTAAATCACCAATTCAAGGAATAGCTTTTTATTCCAATTTAATTTTATTTTATTCATCATTCACCATTCATGTACCATCTTTTAATCAATCTTTTAACCAAACTTCATCGTATAGCGTTAATAAAAGTCGTCAAGAGAATTATATTCAATAAAATCAACCAGTCAATAACTTAATATTTTTCTAGTATCAACGACAACATCTGATTTTTTAAGTGCATCAGCATCATATCCCAGTCAATAAACCGAGTGACAACCATAATCTACGACCAAAATCATCAAGGAACAACACTGAATTATTCCATCATAACGCTGAGTATAACATCTCATAAACAATGGCATTAAAAATCGTGTCATCCAATTTAATTATTTGATTTATTAATTAATTATTTAATTATTAATTCCAATATTTCCAAAATAAAAACTAAATGAATAAGTTTCTTTGTCTTTCAGGAAAGTAGAAACAGTCGAAGTAGACAAACCATATATTTCTAACTCAAGAATGGTTTCGACCTTATCACGAACCGAAACACTTTTTTTCTTTCCTGAATTCATGACGGGGTGAATTTCACGATGTGAGAATGGTTTATCTTTATAAACCTTTATCAGGGATGGATGAAGGGGGAGGCCCCCCCGCCTTCATCTGTTCTTGCCTTTATTTATTCGCGCCGATTCACGGTACTGACTTGCGGTATACGAAGTATCGGCAGTTGTTCAGTGAGGAAAATAGAAATATAATATCCTGTATGTACACATAATGTATATGTATATTCATTATGCTTATTACATTGTTCAACAGCCAAATTGCTCACGAAACCAAATTAAGTGTTACTTGTATTGATAGTATTTTCAATGCCCATTACAATAATGAAAACAAAATTTTTCTATCACGCAACAATTTTTAGAAATCGACGTATTAAGTATTCTAATTTATACACATATTTCGCTAGATGTGCATATTACGTAAAACACTATCCCCTTGTTAAATAATTTCAAATATGTTTTGAAATGCCGCAAATAGTTAAACGGTCCGCTTTCAGATATTAGACCTTTTTTGTCGAGGACTTTCTTTTTGTATGTGGCATCTGGAAGGTCTCGAAAGAGGGTCCAGCAGTTAGGGGTCCATTTCCTGGTACCACCTCTCCATGGTAGAAATATTCTGGTGGAACGTTTCTCCATGTTCATCACTAACGTCGGCAGGAAAAACGTCCAGGTGGGAATGCAGATTACGAATGACATATTACATCCCAATTCATAAAATGTTTGCAGAAGTTCGTCAACAAGTTCGGCGTAGTTGGGTTCCTTGTTCTTTCCCGAGAATTCGTGCGCTACAAACTTCAGAGTTTTCCAGACTGTCAGTTCCACTGGTTTTAATGCAGTTTCAACCCCTTTATAGTCATTAGCTCCCCGATTTGAAAGCCGACAAAAATGCCTTCCTTTATTTTCGCGTCGCTGATGCGGGGAAGTTGTTTCAGATGCTGTTCCACGTCCTGCCTGTCCATTGCCTTTACAAAGTTTTTCATTTAACCCAATTTGATATGAAATGGAGGCAGCAGGATTTTCTCAATTTCGACTAGATGCTACTTTCGACATTCATTTGCCCAGGAGTCCTTTTGCCCGGCTATCCCAGTCACAAATGAAACAACAGTACTTGGTATACCCATTCTGCATGCCTAAAAGAAATCCAATAACCTTCAAATCTCCATAGAGGGCTTTTACGGATCTGTAAAAACAATTAGCATATTTTAATGTGCGCATTCATTTCACATGAGCTATCATGTAGTGTATTGTTAGAGCAGGTATTAAAAAAGTTAGCATTCGAACAGCGAGCTAAAAACATTGAGCTATGCCACCAAAAATTGACAGGTGTTGGATATATAACAAATTCAGCCTGACGTCAAATTCAGCTATTCTGAAAATATGAAAGCATACAAGAAGCGAGGCTTCGTAGCTTCAAAGAAAGGCATATCAAGTGTACTAAATCACATCGGCAAAACCAGAAGCATTTCTGAGGGTAAAAAGCAGGCCAATCCGAGACCATCCACTAGCCGTATTCCTGACGTCGTCCGGAAAATTCGGCCTCTCGTAACCTGATGTAACCCACCAAAACAACATAGCATTGCACAGAAGGTAGGGACATCTGTGTACACGGTAAACACAATTATCAAACGTGATTTACAACTGGAGAAGCGACACAAGAGCCACGTTCATAAGTTGTTGCCGCGCCATATTCAAGAGCGACGGACCAACTATCGTAAACTGTATAAACGATACCTGGCGGATGAAAAGTGGAAATACAAGGTCACACAAGATGAGGCGCATGATTATTTAAGCGACTGCAATAAGAGCAGAGCCATTTTTAGCGCCCAAGGGGTTCTAGGGCTTCAGTAAATGGTACCGCGAATGCAAGAAAACTTTTTCAAAAAGTTTCATGATTGTGGCGGGATACAGCTACAACGGCAAGTTAACTTTACACACAATTGAGTTAAAGGCCAAAGTCAACGCCATGTACGAGGCGTGCCCGGAAAATAAGTTACGTTTTGAAAAAAAAAAACACATAAAAATATTTTTTTCAAAACACAATTTATTTTGATATGAAAGAGCATTTCTTAAACTATTTTTCTACATAGTTGCCACCGTTGTTCAGACATTTGTCGTAGCGGATGGTCTCGATAGAAAGATGCCGCCAGTAAAGACAGCCACTGAGTTTTTGAAATTTGTGGAAACTCGTACAAAGCATTCTTATTGTGAACCGTCTTTTTTCACGAATTTGCTCATTCACTTTTTCAACCAAATCATCATTGACAACAGAAGGCTGCCTACTCCGTGCTTCGTCACGAACATTGGTTCGTCCATATTGAACTGCCTAACCCGCTTTCTCACCATTCCATCAGTCATTACATTTTCCCCATAAATCTCTACAAGTTGACGATGAATTTCAGCTGGCTTAACATTCTTTGCGTTCAAAAACGTATTACAGAACGCACTTCACAGTTCGCGGGTTCACAAATTGTCTTAAACATTTTCAACGATCAATAACAAATGTAAACACAACACAACACAATCCGACTGTAATGGCGTCAGTGCAAAGATAATGAATCAGAGAGACGAGTATCATGCTCGGAACTGCGACACTAGCGCTGCGATGGTGGTAGAACGAAACGGTACGTACTTTACGAACAAGCCTTTTTTAGACTAATATTCTAATCCCCATATTTACTGTGACATTCCCTGTTTATACGGTACAGAGATAAACAAGATATGGCTGTACCAAGACAAGGTGTCGAGTCACACACCAAGGTCAACGCACCTGCTCCTGGAACCCATGCAAGAAAATCCCGGAATCCGCTCCATTCCATTCAGTGACTACCCGTCAAATCGCTGGACGCATCGCCTGTGGAATTTTGTAGCTTTGGCCTATTTAAACGGGCCATCGGAAAGAGACGACGCGAACAGTGGAGGATCTTTGGAAAGCGTGTCAACAGGAGTGGTTACGAATTGATCTTGATGTTCCTACGTTCCAGCCTCCAGTGGAAACTGCGATGTAGGCAATAGCAGCAGTGATACATGGCTAACAGATTGATTAAACCTGCTGCTATCACGAAATGTCAAATAGTGATTACAAAATTAACCGTAAAATTTTCAAGAAGGCAAATATAAAGCCAGGATATAAATCAAATACATATGTGAGAAAATTATGTGGAAAAGCACACTCGAGGGGCACCCTTTCTGGCCCTCTGTAATTTCTTTATGAAATCAAAAATTGAAAATGAATTTTAATCAATCAATCAATCAATCAATCAATCACACCTTTATTACAAAAATGCAAAACAAAGTACAATCTTCTTCTATCTATCTTCTTCTTACAAAGAAGGATGTTTGTTTGTGGGTATTTAATACAAATCTACAGTTTTATTCAGATCTTGATGAAATTTTGCATACTTGACCTTCAAAGCATGAGGAAGGTCACTGTCTACCTCAGATTTAGAAAAAATAATAATTATTGATAAAAAAAAATCGATATTCATGGTTATGGCAAGGCATATTAATGAGAAATATCTCATTACCAACAATGCAAGGCAAAGTTTGTGCAATATAGATAAGTTTCAATTTGTAATACAGTGCATAGAATTCCCGTTATTCAGGCTTTTCTTAGAGTTTTTAGTACTATACTTAACAATTTCCTGAAAATCTTTAAAAATGATCAGTAACTGGAGATAATGGAGAGTTAGCAGACTATTGAGAAAGAGTGAAAAGACGACAGAGGAAGCAATCCTTTAGCTCCGTGCTGTATTGAGCAAACTGTAAGCAAGTAAATGGAAGAATCGGCGACCGCTAGACTACACAAAGTGATGAATGGCCAAGTTTTGCTTCAAGGCATCGAGAGAAGAGTGGGAATTGCAACAACATCAAGTGTACATCTAAAGTAAAATTACGTGAGTAAGAAATTATTTAGACTAACAGTGGCATACTTGAAGAGATCCATCCATTGTGAGCCTTTAAAAATTTTTTTTCGAATTCTCATAAGAATTTTCATGTATTAATTCTAAGCGTTTTCAGGTGTTTATTTTTAAGATATTGCAAAATATAATCCAAAAAAAGAAAGTCCGAGCCACGCCGGGGTTATTACCTAGCTTATTTGGTAGCACATCAGATCCAAACATTTCATAACAATATATTTTGACTATTTTCAAATTTTACGAATAATCATTTACCAAGGTAAACAGGTACAGAAGCTTATTAAAACCAGAGTCAAGCTGATAACTATACAGAGTGCTCGGAAAATATCTGGCAAATTTTTATAGATTGAGCTATCGTGCTTGTGGAAGGATGGAGCTGAACTGCACGTCGAACACTTTCTTCCACTCAGTTCTGCCAGTTCTGATCCAGCCCAGATTCCATCTGCTAGAACTGAAACGTTTCTGGATTCAGCAGTTGTCTCGTCGGAAATCGTTCCCAGCCTCTGAGCAGCTAGTCCGTTTCCGTTCGCTGCCCCATACGTCATATGGATATTTGCCGAGGCTAACGTCTTTCTCGTTGGCTACGAATATTTGCAAGCTCTGCGTTTGTAAAGCGATACATGCTGTTGTTAAATCCCAGCGGGAAAATGACGCCATCGACTCCCGCGCTTAAACGCCTCATTTCCGGACACATTCTATGACGGAACATACTTATTTTGGTCCCCTATACCATTTTTTAAAATTTTACCAGATATTTTCCGAGCAGCCTGTATTTGTAAATTTTATTATTTCAATACAGTAGATTTTTCATTTGGGGTTCCCAATAATGTTGCTGCATCCGGGCCTGACATATAGAAGACCGGCCCTGTCTCTTATTCTATATTCATTCGTGTGTTTCCATAGGAAAAGAACGGGAAAGCGATCGATTGAGCAAGCGATCTTGAGAGGAACTCGCAGGCAGGCTTTTCTCCGACGGCTAATCGAGTTTGATCTTCACAGAGAAATCAAATCGCATTTTTGTTCAGTAGCTTCACCATTTAAGTAAACTGTTTATTTTAATAGAGCGGAGTGAGTGTTGGTTGCGCGATACCGATAACGTTCTCCACTTGAAAGTCCCCGCTGGTTTTCATCACCAACTTCCTCCTATGCCGCTTATCGGATCCAAGAGGAAAGCCGTTCGAAATCTCAAGACGTTTGGCCTATAAGGAGGGGGAAGGGGGCAGGGAAAGTGCGGCGTCTTCGCACGCCACTTGCCGTATCACGAGCAGCTTCTAATTAAGAGTTGAGATCCGGGGACCCCTGGAGACCCATCGCGCGAGCATTAATATTTCCGCCTCTGTTAGTCTCGTTCTGCCGACATTAACCACCCGCTAATATCGTTACGCCTCGAGAGCGATCGTGATTTATCAGGGAAACGTGCGAAGTGAGCTAACATGTTTAACAAGATGGAAACATAAAACTTCTTCAGCTGTTGCTATACCAACGAAATCTCTCTCTCTTTCTCTTTTACTCGGCTGCGTAATGACCTATTTAAAGGAGAGAAGAGGAACAGAAAGGAAAAAACTTAGATTAATACAAGAAGCATCACTATTTGATATTCAATTTCTCTCCCAAAGCGAAATTAATTCCTGGCATACCTGTGTATAAGAAAAGCTTTTTATAAGTATAGAATAGTTCTTTTTTCTTCAAAGATGTAGTATCTTTTTACATCTGATTGGAAAAAAAGACTTGTATAAAGGTAATAGAAGAATGATATGGACATACGAAATTTCGGATATGAACGTTTCCTAAAATAGGCTACATGTCGTAAATCACTCGAAGACGAACCATTCGATTTCTTCGTCTCCGATTTATCTTTAAAAAAATAAGTCAAGAAAAAGTGGACTGCCCTCTCGTTTTATTTGCCTAATGCAGTTTCTATAAGCAAGAGTTCAGTTTTAAAGAGTGATATACACTGTCATATCAATGAATTATGACTAGCACCCCTTCAAGGCACACGCATGGTTCTCCCCTACAACGATTACACATTGCAAAATTTGCATAACAGGCTGAGAAAGCTTTAAAGCTGGTGCATCAAACGGCAGGTGGACGAGCCTCAAGCTGGGTAAACGTCCGGATTTAACGGACATCCAAAAAGGGATGATAATAGGCTATCGCAGCAAGGGTGGCACCTCTTCGAAAACGGCACGATTTTTGAACTGTTCACGGTCCGCTGTAGTGAAGGTGTACAAAGAGTGGACAGCAGGGACAGAAATCGCGTCCCAACGCCATCACTGTAAAGGGTCACGAGCCATCGACCGACGGGGTGAGCGGCGCCTACGACGACTCGTAAAAGGTGACAGGAGAGCCACAGTCCATCGACTGACCACCAGATTCAACAGTGGTGCCAACAGACGTGTATCCGACATTGCTACGGATGGGCCTGAACAGTCGACGCATGGTTACTGCACCCATGTCGACCAGGGGTCATCGTCAACGACGCCTAGACTTTGCACGTGAGCACCGTCATTGGACCACAGACGAGTGGGCTAAGGTCGCCTTCTCCGAAGGTTTTTGCTCCATAAGATTGACGGGCGTGGCGAGTGCGTCGTGAACGCCATGAAAAGAGACTGCAGGAGGCTATTGTGGGCCGGAAACTAGGCTGGTGAGGATACTGTGCATGTGTGGGGGATCTTCTGTTGGGAGCAGTTAGGTCCACTGATTCGTCTAGAGGGCAATTTGAATGCCTGTGGTTATCTGTCAATCCTAGCGGTCCAGGTGCACCCGTACATGCTCACGATGTTCTCCCAATGTGATGGTGTGTTCCAGCAAGACAATGCACCCTGCCACAAGGCACGTCTCCTTTTGGATTGGTTCGAGGAACACTACTGACTTTCGAATGCTCCCTTGGCCCGCTAATTCGCCGCACATCAATCCAATCGAACATCTGTGGGAGCACCTTGATCGCCACGTACGGCAGCTGGACCCTCCACCTATTACTCTCGAAGCTCTGTCGACAGCGCTTCAAGCGGAATGGACTGCCATACCGTCGGACACATACCGCGCACTTCTTGCGTCCATGCCACGACGCCTAGCACCAGTTATAGCGGCGAAGGGTGGCTACTCCCATTACTAAGCGGGTGGTCATAATTCAGTGATATGACAGTGTATGTCTTATAAGGAAAAGAAATGAGTTGACAGAAGCTTTGCAGGATCAATTTTTAAATTTCCATACATTCATACAAATGACTAATTCGTCTGAAATGGCGAGCGTGATAAGCTATAGATTTTCCTTTGCGTTCAGCTCTTGGAAGTTTGATGGCCGGGATAGCAGGCTGAATCTTTGTCGTATTCCTCGAATCGCTAAAGGACAATTCTGATAGCGTGGAATTGTATTGCTGATAGGTAAACGGTAAACGTGTATGGGTGTTCTTGATTGGCAACGATGAAAAGGTAAATATTCGCATGCAGAAATATATCAATGGAAAAATGGAAGGAAAAATTCCGCGACCTGGATTTGAACTGCGCCATCTGAAAGTTTTCAGATGTCACAAAATCATTGTTTAAATATTTATGTTATCCTTTTCGTTAATCTTGATTATTGTTGAAATTGAATGTTGTGAAACAATGAACAGTGTTGAGATCGTAGAGTTGCCATGGGAATGGTGTGTGTTGTGGCATAGCCTACAATGATAAGAGAATACCGAAAATTCTGCTTAAGATTTTTTTTTCTTTTCTTTGCTGGAGTATAGCTTCGAGGAAGAAGTGAAGGGAGGTGCCTGAAGAGGTGGAAGAGACAAAACATTTCGGCGTGTAAGGAACTTGCTTCTGATGTGTTGAGTAAGTCGACAATTGGGAACAGGTGTATCGAAGTCCGGGATACTGGGAACCCAAAGTGGCGACATTGAACTGAAGATTTTTGTCGACTGAGTTCTCTGGCAGATATGAGGTAACACTGCATAATTGCGTAGAATTTAAAAGATTGCATATTGCATTAAAACTGAACCCGAAATGTTATTGGGAGTTCGGTTCCCAGCATGATTGTTTCCTGAATTATTTGGAATTGCAATATTCCTGTTTGTCATCTCTGTTCGAAACAGCGACTTGTGCTCATCAAAGTTTCAAGGGCACGATTCTTTGCAACAAACGATTTTCCATTTTGGAAATGCTTCCT
>JAHWFO010096488.1:27111-43155 GCA_023313115.1 Rhysida immarginata | reverse complement strand
AAAAGTTTATGAACACTCATAAGAAATTAATAAATAAAAACTGGAGTTAATGCTCCAAGCATAAGGTAAAGATATCAATAGAAAAAATGGAAGGAAAAATGGAGCCGGGTGCGTGCCTTATCATTAGGCTTCCATTTTGACTACCTTGTCCTAAACTAAAAAACGATCTGCGCACTAAGCCATGGCTAAAAAACTGTTGTTAAATTCTAGATACTATTATGTGATTCATAAGAACGTTAGATGGAATTTAAAAAAATGCAAACTATGCAGGCTATGTGGATTTTGGAGGGATTGACCTGTCCAGTGCAGAAGATATAGCAAGAGAAGAATTGGTCTTTATGGTCGTTTCTATGATGAAACTATTTAAATGTCCTCTGGCATATTTTTTTTAACGAAGAATGGCGCTGCATCCATTTATTCATAGTTAATTATTACATGCATTGAAAAGCGTTAAGAGATAGGAATTGTAACGTGTATTCATTTGCAAAAGAAATATAAACCGGAAAAAACGAACACGGACAATAAGTTTATAAAATATAAAAATTGTATAAAACGAAGAAGAAAAATTGCCAACAAAATGGCTATAAAAGGATAGCGTTTTGCCGCAAAATTTAAGCAATGGAGTTACTTTAAGTCCATAGCCTATTACTATAAGAAGCAATTGAATTCTTTTTATTGTTGTAGGCTATGGTTTAAGACATGACCTCCTTTACGGAGTAATAGAGGAGGTCATGTTTAAGGAAACAACAAGAGAATAGGAAAAAGTTACAAATCAGCGCGACTATACTCTATCCAACGAAAGTTGGAGTGGGCGTGTCCAGTTAAACTTCCTATTTCAATTGTTAGACATTGTTCCCAAAGTAGAATCACTGGAAGCTTAACTGGACACGCCCACTCCAACTTTCGTTGGACAGAGTATAGAACAATGTTAGTGGACGAGCGCCGTAAAAGTAACGATGTTATAAGTGAAAACGAAAATTTGTGTGGGAAAAAAAAAAGACGACGTGTAGGATCGTAGGTTTTTGTTTTCAACAATTGCGAAACCCTACGTGCAAATTGAACAACAGGTTGCAAGTGTTACATCACGTGAGAAAGAACGATAGCTCGCGCTTCGAAGCTCTGCGAGTGATCGCTTCGTCCAAACAACAAAATGGAGTCAACGAAACGGGAACAGAAAGCAGTAATTCGTTTTTTGATCGGTGATGTTGACCGTGTTTTTTGATCACAAAGGCCCAATTTTACTGGACTGGATTTGAAAAAGGCACCACAGTTAACGTAGCACGATATGGGGAAACATTGAAGGCAGTGCGCGCGGCCATCAAATTCAAGCGTCCTGGACTTCTTACAGAAGGAGTGCTGCTTCTTCACGACAACGCGCGTTCTCACATCTCGAAAGCAATGGTAGACCTCATCAAAAGGTTCAACTGGGAAGCAATGCAATATTCACCTTACAGCCCTGATTTATCCCCATGTGGCTTTCACGTGTTTGGGGATCTCAAGAAACATCTGAAAGGCCGCAGGTTCCAGTCGGACGATGAAGTGAAGGAAGAGGTTTTGGAATGGTTCCACACGCAATCATAAAGGAATTAGACGCCTTGTTAGACAGTGGAATAAATGCCTTAATGCATTTGGAGAGTATTTTTAAATTCCTTGTATACACTTTGGATAAAATAGATAATTCTCGTTTTCATTTGTACGACCCTTATACAATATAGAATCGACAGAACTGCCGCCACGGACAAGCAATTAAGATGGAGACAATGCATTCAATCGCAAGATGGCAGAAGTCCCGGACCATGGAAGAAAGAATTGAAGCCAACATTAGGTCTATTCTTTCTTCCATGCCCTGGATGTTCGAATCCCCTTAGCGATGCATAAGTGTGCTATTTTAATACTCTAGAGGACAAAATTCTGAAATAATGGCGGGACGTCCATTTTTGTTATTTTTTAAACTGCAAGTGGTCAAAATAAGACTAAAGAATAAAATGAGATCGAAAGTGATAAATTTTAAAGAGTTTCGAATTTTTGAATCGGAGCTGTCACAACAAACTTGACTGCCCGAAAATGATCTTCGGTGACCTCTCCATCTCCGATTTTCTGTAGGACAAACTGCATTACAGCGTCAAATTTCAACGCCTTATCGCTTTGATCCATATGTCAAAATGAATTGATGTGTCCATTCTGAAAACAAAAAAGGATATTATTAAATTTTGAATGTTTGTAGGTTAACTATATAAAAGTACCTTAATGGTATTTTACGATATAACTAAGTATTGAGCATTCTCTTAAAAAATAAATACCAGTCGGTTGAAACATGTCCAGTCGTGTACTGTTGACTTATCCTTAATGACTCAACAGCTCTGTTTTAGACACTATATGTTGTCTCTATCACGATAGTTAGTAGTATCCATTTAAAAAAAAAAGTTGATTTTTTGAATTTTGTCCTCCTAGATTATTAAAATAACACACTGTGCGACGGGAGAAACTAACATCTAGATGAAGTGTACCTCTGCAGAACTGATAGTGTTTTTGCTTTCCTTTCGGGTGGTTCCAAGACTAATGAAATTAATACCTTTCCCTCCGAAGTGAGTCCCTCGTTAGAGCTCGAATACTGTTTAGTTTTTTTCCTCCCCCAACCCCTCATTCGAAATAAAGAAATAAAGAATCAGAGCCTAAACGCTGCTCCACTCATCAACTGTAAGAACGCTTAGTGGGGCCCCAAAGAAAAAAGAAAGTAGTCTAATCGCCCGCCTAGCTTAAGGGTGATTCCAAATCAGATCACCCAGCTAAGGTGCGTCTCAAAAGTTTAAGGAAACATGTTTTTGTTCAAAAGAAAAAAGACGATTGAAGATACATAACAAATGCTTTAATTGCTAGCTGTACAAAGCACTTAAAAGAAACTCCTGAAAATATTACTCACGAAAACATAATAGAAATAAAAATATTCAACAAAATGAAATTTTGCGTGTCTCAAAAGTTTAAAGAACTACCCTCAGATGCTGAATGGAGACGTCCAATATGTAAATTTGCGAGCGACAGGGTATTAATCTTTTCTTCCACTCACAATTGACCTACGACAATGCCTCTCCAATCTCAATTCACAATCGATTACGTGGTTGAAATCTGGCGATTGAAACCAACGGACTATCTGTTGCTGATATCGTCACAATTACTGGAAGATCCACGGTAGGGGTTTATAATGTTTTGAAGAGGAGTTCATCGTTCCACCAAAAACCACGATCTGGTCGTCTCAAAGTTACCTCAACTCGCGATGACAGACGCATTATACGACTGGCAGCCACACAAAATCTTTCTGTTCGCCAGATATAAGACGTGACTGGGTTAAGCATATCGAAAGACACTGTACACTGGCGAATAATTGCGAGTGGACATGTTGTCTCCAAATAAGACGAAGAAACCGCCTCTGACTGCCAAGCGCATTCAAGAAAGGCTAAGTTGGGCACAAGAACAATGGCCTGGAAAGACGAATGGATGTCGGTGTTGAAAAGAAGTGGAACTTGGATGGTCCTGATGGGTGGGCATCATACAGGCACGACCTACCACAAGAACCGAAGACCTTTTACTCAAGAGAACAAGGAGATGATTCTGTCATGGTTTGGGGCGACTTCGCATTCAACGGTACCACCAATTTGGCTTTCATCAGTAGAAGAGAAAAATCGCTGGCATACCAAGAAACCCTTACACAGCTACCCGTCTGTGATCATTAGTGTGGCCTGGAATTCGTGTTCCAGCAGGATAACGCCAGCATCCATACTTCACGATCAACAATGGAGTGGTTCAGAAAACAAAATATTTACGTTATGACGTGGCCCCAAGAAGCCCAGACTTGAACCCTATAGAGAATCTATGGGGAATCATGTCTCGTGCAGTTTATGCTGGCGGACGTCAATTTTCTTCGACTGATGAATTGAAAAGAGCAATTGAAGATGCATGGTACAATGTAAGACCAGAAATATTGTTCAACCTCATAAACTCAATGCCGAACAGGGTATTTGAAACAATCAAGACAAATGGTCGTTCAATTTAAGCTGTTGTATAATTTATGCAGTGTTTTTTCAGGCGTTCTTTAAACTTTTGAGACACGCAAAATTCCATTTTTTTGAATATTTTTATTTCTATTATGTTTTCATGAATAATTTTTTCAAGAGTTTCTTTTAAGTGCTTTGTACAGCCAGTAATTAAAGCATTTGTATGTATCTTCAATAGTCTTTTTTTTCTTTTCAACAAAAACATGTTTCTTTAAACTTTTGAGACGCACCTTACCTACGTGATAATTTGGCCTAATAAAAAATAAATGTAGAGTAGCCAAATAACAGATTGTCCGGAAAGTTTCTTCCGGATTTGACTTTTTATTTCTAACGCAAAAAAATATGTACAAAATGACTGAATTAATGAGGATAGTACTCCCCATCCAACTCGATGATCTTCTCCCAACGTTTTGGGAGATTTTTGATTTCTCCGCGAAGACCCTAGGTTCCTGAACCCTAGTAAGAAATCAACGTTTTTTGCACTCTTCTGCACTTTTAAAAATTTCACCCGAAGATGGAGTTGGAGGTGGAAGAAAAGGTAGTAGTCGGAGGGTGCTAGATCAGGGCTATTTGGGGGGTTAGCCATGATATCCCATTCGAGCTCGTGCAAGGTCCAGGAGGTGGCAGTGCTTGTGTGCAGGCGAGCGTTGTCTTGGTGGAACAGCCGGCTTCCTTCTGAACTCGTTTCGGCGATTGGGCTTGATGGATTGTTGAACAAACACTCGAGATACAGAATCTTTGCGTCAAGAATCCGGAATTTTTTGTGACGGATGTGCTGCACAATACAAGAAATGCAAAAACTTTCTCAATCTTAGCTACCACAACCAGGACTTTGTATTAGAGGCTTCATGGACATTTTTTTTGCAATCAGTCACGGAAAGTCTTAAGGTGACTGTATTGGTGGAACAGTTAAGCAGATGGTTACATTGACTTTCGGTGAAAATCATGAACGTTTGGCAATAAGTGTGCACGAAACTGTAAATCCACCCATTTGGGTGACTTTCGGTGAAAATAATGCGAACAAGCCTTCTCAAGTGTGTCCTTCTGATGTAATAGAACCCACTAAAAAGTCTTTAATTTCTGCGAGACACGAGTTAAAAACATAAAATTCTGGTAGATTAAAAAGCAAAAACTATTGCTGGTACACGTGGCTTTCACCATTTCATCCTTATGTTTGAAGATTCAATTGCAACGAAGAGAATCGGTTTTGATGAAGACTTCAACACTATTTTCCATTTCTCTGGAGAGCAACTGCCAGCAGGACTCATCAAAAGGATCTCTCTACAAACTTAAACATTGCATTTATTTATGACAGGCATTGGTTATTTGGATTGGTACTTTCTAAACATGAAGAGACAGGTGATGTAAAAGTGAAGTTCTTGCACCTGTATGGCCTTGCACTATCGTTTCACTGGCCTCCACGGAAAGAAGACATATGTCATGTTCCCATGTGTAACATCATTTCTTGTGTTGGTCCTCCTATCACCAATCGATCTGGAAGGATGTATTACTTCCCTGAAAAGGAAGTGGATTTACAATGTCTATCAAACAAATAAAAAAAGTTTCGTGAAAATCTGAATTGGTGGGTCTCATGGTCTGGGTGAACTGACATGGAATGACCCTTCATCCAGTTAACGCAAAGATACTTGGGGAGTGTAATGTTAAAGGAAACTACTGATGTCCTGTTATGAAGAAAGAAATGCCCTCAATTTTGCATGAGGACAAAGCTTCAATTGAGCCTATTTAAATATAAAACTAATCTGTTGCAAGGCTTGTTATAATGAAGGAAAACATGGAAATAGTTGACGCTCTCATGAAACAGATGGATAAGTCGTAACTGACTGAGACTTTAGTAGACTATGTAAATGGAATTAATTAATGATTGTTTTAACTTGTAAATTTTGCCATTTACTTTTAAGTTTATTACTCGCACAAGTGGTGCCACTTACCCTTATTGGTTATCTATCTTTTAACTTCTTGGTAAAATTGTTAACCGAGAGAAGTTTATGAATTGTGTTACGCAGAATATTGCAATACGTTTAATGTATGGAAAGTATTTATAATAATCATAAAAAGTGAGGAAAACGTTCTTATGTGTTACTTGGGAATTTTCTGGGTGCTCACTAAGATAAAATTTTGCAAATACTGCGATGTATGGATTCTTTTGATACGGGGTAAGGAACACGTAGCGGAATACCTCGATCCATGCGTTTTGTGCCATTGTATCTTCCGTTCAGGTCTCTCAGTAACAGAATTCTTGAGACAAAGGGACTAGACAAAGCATACATACACTATCTATCCAAGGGGTCTAGGCTGAACTCATCGACAAGCTGTCGATCTCGACAAAAGCTAACCGTCGATAAGTGGCATATTACACATTTATACACAAATTTACACACGTATGGCTAGATGATATACACTGATATACACAAGTTTACACACATTTACACATAATTTAAAACATTTATCCATGTATACACATAAACACATAACTGTAGACACACTATATTATTATTTTCACAGTTCAAGTTTCGTAGCACAAGAGAGTGCTTCATGTATGTAAATATTTTTAAACAAGTTTTTGTTAATATTTTTAGAAAATGTGTATTCTTGAGCTGTGTGTATTTAGCCTGCAGGCCGGAAACGAAGGAAAAAAAGATTTTAATAAGAAATCTGTTGCGAAATTCTGAAATAACGATCACCAAGTGCATAGTCGACTGCTCTTGAATTGTAGACAAGAATGGCAGAATTGTAGGCAGTTGTCGATGGTCAAAGTCTACACTCGAAAATCGACGGTGTAGAGTCTGTACACTGTAGACTCTGTAGACAAGTAGACAAGTGAACACTGTTGACTCTGTAGACACTGTAGACAAGTCGTGTTCATGCTAGCTCGAATCGACAAATGCGTCATTAACCACGTGACCATCGACACTTGTCGACAGTCGACTGCTTGTAAGTGAGCTCAGCCTAGACCCCCAAAAGTAAGATATTAAGTCAGTATTTCTTGTCAGCGTAAGGAAAAGTTGATACTGGTGTCCGATCCAAAAATAAAAACTTGGAGAAAGCCCCTTATTGTTTTGTTTATTTTTGGGAGGAACTGAAATTCAATTCATTCTATCGACGATGTCTTTCTGAAGTTGCATGCTATTTGCTTGGGCTTTTTGTAAGAATAGTTCTATACATTTGGCTAATAAATTATGCAAAAGACAACTTGGAACGCTTGCGCATGCTCAGTTAAACATTATTTAGTAAAAATGCTCATATTTTATCAACTATTTAATATTTTTCTATTCTGATTGCAGGGTGTTGTCTCTACAGTAGTTTGTCAAGTTTCCTGAAAATGGCATTGCATTTGGTTGAAAACCCTGCATGGCATAAACAAAAAAGTTGACAAAAGAAACCTTAATATCTCCATGACTATACGTGCTATTCTCATATAAATGAACACAGATAAGTAAAAGAAGCCTCATAAGCATATGCTACAGGTACAATGAATTCAAGCACTATTTTTACAGGGTGATCCCAATTTTTTTTGCTCAATTCATTACTGGCCCCCTACTGCCTTCGGGGCAAAACCTTCGATGAAATATATGATGTGTAACATGCTCTTTACTCTCCTGAAGTTTCGGGATAATTCGTTAAATATTTTTCTAAATATTCGACAAAACGTCTAAAATCGAAAGTGTCCGATTACTTTTGGATAGATAGTGTACAGGGTCGGGACACATTAATATGACCACCTCTCCTCGAACATGTTGGAACGTACCATGGTATGCAGATGAAAAGTCATTGCATATTATTAAAAGCTGACAACAGCAGACGTGTAGTAGCATCCGTTAACACAGCAATTGTCGCCGTCATGGGCAGAGCAAGTGACCTGTCAGACCACCAAAAGGGGATGATCATTGGCTATCGGGCCAAGGGGGCAGCATTTCAGAAACGGCCACCTTTGTGAACTGCTCTAGGGCTGCCGTTGTGAAGGTGTACCGCGACTGGACGAACCAGACAGTTTCGAGCAACCGAAGAAGTAACTGTGGGGCCCCACGGGCCATCAATCCTAGAGGCAAGCGTCGGTTACGACGCCTGGCCAAAGA
This sequence comes from Rhysida immarginata, assembly GCA_023313115.1. Taxonomy (NCBI): domain Eukaryota; kingdom Metazoa; phylum Arthropoda; class Chilopoda; order Scolopendromorpha; family Scolopendridae; genus Rhysida; species Rhysida immarginata. The sequence continues at coordinate 35,012 of JAHWFO010096488.1, read as the reverse complement.
CCAAGCGGCGTGCCACTGTTGAGCAACTGACACAGCAAATGAACAGTGGAGCCACTAGGCGTGTCAGCACCAAGACAGTGCAACGATCCCTCTTGAGGTTGGGGCTCGGGCTCCGGAGCAGGCGTATGATAACAGCACCCATGTTGACGCCTGTGCATCGCCGAAAACGCCTCCAATTCGCAATGGATTATCACCATTGGACCTCAGCCAAGTGGCAAAGGGTTGCTTTCTCTGACGAGTCGCGGTTTCTGGTGAACAGAGTGGACGGACGATGGAGAATTCGCCGGGAAACATCTGAGAACAGGCATCCCGACACCATCGTTGGCAGACGACAGGCTGGTGGGGGAGGTGTGACTGTTTGGGGGATATTTTCGTGGTATGGTCTGAGTCCACTGATACCGCTGGAGGGTACATTGATTGCTGTTCGTTACCTGACGATCGTCGCAGACCAGGTACACCCCTTCGTGTCGACAGTGTTTCCTCAGGGTGATGGCATCAGTTTGGCCATGCTGCCAAAATTGTCCACGACTGGTTCGAGGAGCATGAGGATGAATTCAAGCTACTCCCATGGCCACCAAACTCCCCGGACCTCAACCCCATTGAACATTTGTGGGACCCTCCACCACGCACAGTGAAGGAATTACGGGATGCACTGATCGCCGAATGGTCCCAGATACCTGCAACCACCTTCCGAGGACTTATTGAGTCTCTGCCACGTACTAGCTGATGTGCTTGCCGCCAAAGGTGGATATTCCGGATACTAGCAGGTGGTCATATTAATGTGTCCCGACCCTGTATATGTTCAGCAGCTAATATTGGAACAGCCCTCCATTTAGGTTGTACTATTAGAAATAGTGTAAGCAGCTCATTAAACAGCGCATTTAATCATCCAAGTAATGTTTAAATTGCTAGAATTGCTTTGGGTGAATACAAGATTTTTGATTTTTATAATCAGCGTTTTTCATTTTTCATTTTTATAATCAGTGTTTTTTCGTTTGTTAGAAACAATGAAGGTTGGATTGTGCTCAGCCTGAGTCTCAGACCCCGTTGATCAATGAAGGTCTTTCTCTCTTATTGGCCTCGTTTACCGACGTAGCAAACGAGAAAGGCAGGCCCCGGCGCGGAAAATCAACTGATCATATACTCCGGGCAACAATCCAACCTTCATTGTTTCCAACAAACGAAAAAGTATTGATTGTTAAAATCCAAGATGGAAACAATGAAGGTTACATTTTTACTCAACTGCTGCGAACGTCGGCGAATCGATCTTCCAGGACTCAGTGACAGTCTTGCACAACAGCTATTTGTTGCTCTGTCCGACGACAACATTTCCCCCCTGGCGATTTCACCGTTGCCACTAAACCATTTGTCTGAAATTTCGACATCAGTCTTCAAACTGTGGACTAGTTAAGTGCTTCATTTCTTCCGAAAATCGTACGAAGGTTTAGCACTGTGTGCGTGATACTTTCACCACTTTAGTAAACCGTCTTGATAATAAACACACGCTGCTCAGTTTTAACTGTTCCATTATTAAAACATAAGCAACCTGACAACACATATCACAACAGCAATCGGAGTGACAACGGATAACGACAATGATAAGAACAGGCTTGACAACTTGAAACAAAAACGTGCTGCCCGATTCAAATTCGGCATCCTTTCTGGAACACCGTATCAATCGGCTGGAAATGATCATTTCTAAAAGTATAAAACCTGCCAAATAAATCTATCTATATGTATAAAGAAGGATGTTTGTTTGTTTGTTTGTTTGTGGGTTTGTTTGTTTTTTATATAAATCTAAATTTTATTCCGATCTTGATAAAATTTCGCATACATGACCTTCAAAGCATGAGGAAGGTCACTGTCTACCTTAGATTTCGAAAAAATAATAATTATTAATAAAAAAATCGATATTCATGGTTATGGCAGGGCATATTAATGAGAAATATCTCATGACCAACAATGCAAGACAAAGTGTTTGCAACAATAAGTATCAACAATGGTATCAACACGCAATTCACAAACACTCTGCACGGACCAACAATATATATCTCATGACCAACAATGCAAATAAAAGTTTGTGCAAAAATAGATATCAACAATGGTGTCGACACGCAATGCACCAACACTACGCAAGGATCAACAATATATGTCTTATGACCAACAATGCAAGGCAAAGTTTGTGCAATATAGAATTCAATGCATAGAATTCCTGTTATTCAGGCTTTTCTTAGAAAAGAGAATTTTTAGTACTTAACAATTTCTTGAAGATCTTTAAAAATGATCAGTAATTGGAGATAATGAGTTAGCAGATTATTGAGAAAGAGTGAAAGACGATAGAGAAAGCACTCCTTTAGCTCCGTGCTTTATTGAGCAAATGGTAAGCAAGTAAATAGAAGAATCGGCGACCGCTAGACTACACAAAGTGATGAAGGGCCAATTTTTGCTTCAAGACATCGAAAGAAGAAAGGAAATTGCAACAACATCAAGTGTACATCTAAAGTAAGATTACGTGATTAAAACATTTAGACTAGAAGGCATCCTTGGAGAGGTCCATACATTGTGAGCCTTTAAAAAATTTTTTTTCGGTAAATCAAGTCCCGGTATATCACCCAGAATGGATTTTTTCAGTGAAGAGGTAAATTCCTGTCTTTCGGATTTTTCTTAGAATGGATAGTCCCTTCGCTCTATATTGTAGTGATTGAGTTATTATTTAACCAATTTGGAGGTTTAATTTAGCTTTTTGAGGTTGTTCTGTTTACCTACAAGCGCAATTATCCCGGGCAATGCCGGGTTCTCTGCTAGTGGTCTATAAAAACTTTCAGGATATGTTCCAGGGACCAAAACGAGGAGAAAACGTCATAAGAACATTGGATCGAAAACTCTTATTTCTAGAGTTAAAGGTAAACTCCACGGAAAAAATCGACTTTATTTTTTTTTTGCATCATAACATTAATCCAGGTTAATAGAGTATATACTATTCAAAATTTTTCGATTTTTTTCTAATAGTTTATTAAGAAAAATGCCTCGGAAAATTGAAAATTTGCGAGAGATCTTCCATTCCTTCTCCACAGAACACGGCGGAACAAGCTGTCATTTCCTGCCGCGAGAACCTCGGGGAATTTTGTCGCCGAGATTCTAGTCGCTTTGAACGATTCTACATATCGTAAGATCTTTCTAACCTGTTGAAGTCGGAATGCCTTCAATTTGTTCTCTGTTTGGATGTGTAAAGAGACAGCCGGATAGAAATTTCACGTTTCATAGTGATGTATTTCATTAAAGAAAAGGCAGCAGGATTAACAAAAAACAAATGACGTTTATTCAAGCGCATGTTGCTTTTACAAGATGGCTACATACAACTCGGCAAAAGCGCGCGAGACGAGAATCATTCCGCAGCAAACGTACAAATCATAAATTAAATTACAAAATAATATAAACAATAATATTAATAATAGTGAATACATATCAACTATTTCCCCATTTTAGTTTTATCAATAACGAAGTCTTGAAGTCTAACCGGCAAGCGACGGAGTCTTTCCGATCTACGAATTTCTTGCTGCGGCTCTACACTTCGCTGATTAGAACTACTATCTACCTCACCTCTTTCGTGATCAACTCTACTTTGTAATTCTCTCAATCCTCCACTATCCCCTCCTACACCAAGCTGAACGATCTCTTCATCAAGGATCATATCCTCACCTAAAACAACATTCTCAGCAGTCCCTGTATCATCAAATTGTGAATCAAGCAAGTGTCTGGGACGATGCGCATTCAGAACAAACCGTTCAGACTGACGGTTATGCAATTGATCGATGTGACGTTTCCATTCCACACCATTGTGTAAACGGATCAAATAAGTCACGGAAGGCAAACGCTTCAAAACAACTCCTCCTACCCATTTATTGGAACCACGATAAGCACGTACAAAACAACAATCGCCTTCCTTAAAATTTCTACTAACCGGGAAGAAAACAATGGAAGAATCCGAACGTGGAAGTAACAAATCCAACCGCGAACGCATGTTTTTAAGTTTGAAAAGTTCGGACGGTGACTTTCCTGTACTTACAGTAGGGGTAGTCCGATAGGACAACAAAAATTGAGAAACTGCAGAACGAAGTGGTATTCCTTCACGAATCAATTTCTTCATGGAGCTCTTAAACACTCTAATAAAACCTTCTATCGCACCATTTGTAGCGGGATGGTACGGACGAGAAAACGTCTGGTAAATACCATTATTGCTAAGGAAGTGCGTAATCTCTCGAATGGTAAACTGTGTACCATTATCCGAATGAACATGTAACGGATGTCCATTTTTAGCAAACCACTCTTCTAGAACAAACTTAGTTTCCAATGCTGAAGGACTGTCAAGTATGGCTATCTCAGGCCACTTAGATGCTGCATCAACACCTAGCAAAAACTATTTATTGAAGAAAGGACCGGCAAAATCAATGTGTACTCTACCCGAAACGGTGGTAGGTACTGGCCATCGTACCTCCGAAGTCTAAGACGGCATAGATGCTTCAAGTTGACAAAAGGAACAGGATCTCACCAATTTTTCAATATCAGCATTAACACCCGGCCACCACACTAGACCGTGCCAACAATTTCATTTTAACCATGCCTATGTGAGTACCATGTAACTCTTTCAACACTGTGTTAGCATTTTAGGAATCACAATCCTATCATAAGAGAATAAAACTTTATCATGAATTGTGAGTGAGTCTCTAATTCTATAAAAAGGCAACATTGGATCTAATGTAGAATATGCAGGCCACCCATTAAGTACGAATTGACTAACAGTACATAGTACTTTATCACGCTCGGTATGATCTTGCAAATTCACAAAAGTCACAGGGAGCAAAAATAATTGGATCTGAAAAACATTATCATGTGAAAGAACAGAATCTTCTGTAAACGTAAGGGAAGTTTCACTCAACCGTGATAACCCATCAGGAATAACATTATCTTTAGTGGACACATAACGAATATCAAAGTCATAATTAATCAGAAAAACAGCCCAACGAATTAGTCTTGCTGTTACCAGCAAATTTCGACCTCTTTTTGAACCAAATATTGCCAACAAGGGTTTATGATCAGTTTCTAAAATGAAGGAACGACCACACAAATAGTAAAGAAATTTCTTTATACCAAACACAACAGCAAGTCCTTCCCGCTCTGTCTGGGAATAATTACGCTGTGCAGTAGACAAAACAGCACTAGCAAAAGCCACTGGGTATCTCCGTCCATTAATATCATGAGAAAGAACTGCTCCCACGCCTATAGGAGAAGCATCGACAGATAAAATCAAAGGTTTATCAGGATCAAAGGAAGTTAAAATTTTTGCATCTTGCAATAATTTCATAACGTGATCAAAAGCTCTCTGTTTATTAGGACCCCATATAAATTTATTACCTTTCCTCATACAATAGTAAAAAAGTTCCATAATAACCTGAATATTTGGCAAAAATCGGTTATAACAAGAAATTAGGCCTCCCGAGGAAGGTATAGGAAAGTAGCGGAAGCTCTGAGTTCATCTATTTTTTTATTTCTTCATGTGCACTTTTTAACCCCCCATTTTTTTAATCAAAAATTGATTTTCTCGAACCTTGTATTTAGAAAATATAAAAGAACCCCATATTCTTTCTTTTCTCATTATTTTGGATCGAATGATATATCACAGCCTATATGTTGCCATAAATTTCTAAAGACCAAGTGATTGCCACCCCCACAATTCCGACTCTATTGGGACAATTCGGCCCAAACTTTACAGTGATGTTGATCTTTCTTAGAGGAATCTGTATACCGAATTTCACTCCTTTATATGCATAAATACGTGTAGACCTTTTGGTCCCCTCTAATATCTGCCCCCGAAACTCCGACCCCAGTGGGCCAATCAAAACCAAACTAAATAGTGAAGATGTACATGCCCATAGTAAGCTACATTCCGAATTTCGACCTTCTAACTCAAAAAAATGCGGAAATTATGAAGGGGACGGACGGACGGACAGACAGACGGACATTGTGAAAACAATAAGTAGCTTCATTCTTCCGCTACTTAATAATTAATCATTCCAACTAGCGTTTTCAATTCTGCTAAATTTTCTGGCGCTCGGGCATCCAAAATTTGCTGAACCTTATTCTCCAAAGGTTTACAACCATCCTTACTAAACTGATATCCTAAGAAACTTATAGTGCTTTGAAAGAATTTACATTTGGATCGTTTCAAGCGAATTCCAAACTTTTCACACAATTGAAAAAATGACACTATTCTTTCCAAATGATCAGTTGCAGAGCTATCTGACAAGCATATATCATCTAAAAAAGGCTATACCTTTAAGGCTTAAAAATGTTTCAACAGTACGCTGGAACATTGCAGGAGCACAAGCTACTCCATAAAATAAACGTTTTACTCGGAATAATCCCTTATGAGTGTTGATGGTCATAATCTCACTTGAAATTTCATCAAGGGGCAATTGATTATAAGCCGATTGAAAATCAATTGTCGAAAACCAAGAACCACCAGCTAAATTTTCTGCAATCGTTTCAAAAGTAGGCAAAGGATAAACTACCTTTTCTAAAAATGTTGACCATCAAATTATACAATCCTGCTAACCTAATGGAACCATCTTTCTTCTCTACCGCAAGAATCGGTGTTGCCCACTTAGAATGCATTACAGGTTCAAGAACTCCTTCCAATACTAATCTGGCCAATTCTTGGCCAATTTTATCACGCAAGGCTAATGGTGGGTTACGCGCGGACAAGAAAATAGGATGTGCCTCTTTTTGTAAAGGTAAAGTTAATTCAACCCCATTACATACTCCTACTCCTTGTTTAAAAACATTATCATATCTACACAAGACACATTTTAACTTATCCTTTATACCTTGAATAGAAGGTAAAGAAATATTTTCTTTTGTAGAATTCACACATTCGTTTTCCGTACTTATGTTGAATTTCTGTGATAAGCAGTTCTGCATAACAACCCATTTCTTAAAAGCACTAAGTAAATCCCGACCCAGGAAGGAAGTTACATATCCTTTAATTACATATAATTTGCATTTTCTTGACTCATCATCCCACTGCACATTAACACATATGGTACCTAATATTGTTAAATCATGACCTCCAAAACCGCTCAGCTTTAATTGTGATTGTTCTAATGGAATCATCTTAAAATGTTTTTCATACTGACTCTCACCAATAATAGTAACAGCCGAACCTGTATCTACTTCAAAAGTCATGGGTTTGTCATTCACAGTCACTTGAACATGAAGGGGTTTTACTTGCATAGATGAATTTTCAACTTGGAGTACTCTTAAGGTGTTACAGTTTAATTGTTGATCTTCATTAATAATAGAACTATTCTGCTTAACTTCTGATGACTCACCTACTGATGGCGTTTTTCTGCACATGATCTTCAAATGGCCTCTTTTTCCGCACACGTGACAGTTGTAATCCTTAAATTTACACTGTGGTTTCAAATGTGAACAACTGCCACAACAAAAACATTTTTTTTGAACAGGAGGAGACTGACTGTCTCTTTTAGGGGCATTTTTTTGTTATGCGAAACCTGCCTCTCACGAAATTTATAGTGTTCAGTCGTCTTACGATTTTCAGTCTTAACGTGCTGCATCTTGGGAATCGCACATGGAACTTGATTTACAGTATTCAATTCAACTGCTTGCTACCTCGTATATCCTGAACATCTTTTTCTGCTGCTTCTCAAAGCAATGCCAACTCAACGATTTTCTCATAGGAACGATCTTTCACAAACAAAAGTTTTCTTTGAAGGGTCTCAGAAGCAATGCCGTTTATGAGCTGGTCACACAGTCTATCCATTAAACCATCTTGAGATTCACAATCGTCCGCGACGGTTTTCAAACGCAATAAAAAGTCATGT
>JAHWFO010096488.1:9295-27101 GCA_023313115.1 Rhysida immarginata | reverse complement strand
TACTTTTTAAACACAATGCAAACAGTGTTAGCCAAATCCAACTGAGAGAACAGACAGGATTCAGAAGTGGATATAGCAGAGGTGACATATGCAAGTTCTATGACAGCTCATTGAGTGCTGTAATCAATTAGAGCTACCATCCTGCTTTGCATTCATCAGTTGAGATAAGGCCTTTGATTCGGTATCCACTTCAGCTGTGATGAAAGCCTGAAGAAGAGTGGAATAATATTACATACACTTGCTCAAGAAGCGACAGAAGCCATCCCTTTAAATGAAAGGAAAATTGAGAAAGGAGTTAGACAGCGAGATGCAATATCACCAAAACTGTTCAATGCTGTACTAGAAGAAATCTTTAGAGTACTAGACTGGAAGAATAAAGGCCGTAGAATAAATGGTGAAAGGCTCACCCATCTTCGCCTCGCCAATGATATTGTTCATTACAATTCATCACGGATCTGGGATATACAATATGTTATGAAGTTTAGTTGGACGACGCGTTTTGGTAAAATCCTATTATCACAGGCCTAAGCAGCAAATACAAGGAATGAACAGCGAAAACCGTTATTTACAGCATAGAGAGTCGGGTTACAGTGAACAAGACTTCAAAATAAAAAGTTTATACCGTGTTGCTTATACCAAATCCGTGTTTGTTTTTTCAGTTTCAGCAATATGGACCATTTGGATATAATGAAAATTGTTCATATTATCATCAATCCAGATGAACTAGAAGAAATGACACAAAAACTTTTAAAAGCCAGCATATGGATGGGATTGAAAATGTATCTGAAGAAAACAAAGTTATGCTCAAGAAATTTGAAACGAAGAAACAAACCACGAACAATGGTGCAAATTGGAAAAACAAAGTTACGTGTATCTCGAACAAGAAGTCACTTTAGATCGAAGTCTTATGAAAGAAATCAACAGACAAATCAGAATAAGATAGCGCAATTTTAGAAAAAAATAATTTAATCCTTAACATGCCCCAATGCCTGAAAAGGAAAGTTTTCATTAGCATGTGCTATCAGCCTTCACATTTGGAACAGAAACGGGACACTAAACAGCAAAGCCATGCCATGAACTATACACCACCCAAAGAAGCATGGAACAATCAAAAGGAGAGTAAAAAAAAAACCAAAAGAACAGAGCCCCATGGATTTGAGAACAAACTACAGCATTCTACATCATAAAATGGATTTACCAACTCAAATGGCAATAGGACAGAAAATGCCAGGCTCATAAAATGTCAACAGATGGACTATAGCCATCCTTACTAGTTCTCAAGAAATGTAAGAAAACAACGATAATGACCCAATACTAGAATGGACTCCTATATGAGGAACCTGGTAGGCATCAGTTAGAAAAGGAAAGATCAAGATTGGTTTGGTTTGTTTAGTATTAACATCCTTTTCAACTGCTATGGTCATTTCAAGACGGCGTTATAGGGGCTACAAATTTTGTCTTGCAAGGGTTCTTTAACATGCAGCCGGCAAACGACTACACGGGACCAACGGCTTTACTTCCCTTCCAAAGGAAGTGCATGATCTCAGGATTTCCCCCTGAAAAATCCTCGTCGTCCTCGGCCGGGATTGAACCCACGTACTCTGGCATCAGAGGCGATCACGCAACTGCTGAGCCACCAAGGCTGATGAAAAATCAAGACAGGGCACACTGAAACATTTAGAGAAGGCCTACATCCAGCTCGACTGATATACAGGTACAGTCAATTGATAACGAGGCAAAGGATATTGCACTAATATTATAGTATTCACCAAACTGGAGAAGGGCCTGATATATAGTGCTGGTGTGATGAAAATGATTTGCACGTGGTCCTCTCACTAGATGTTTGGTGTCCGGCAAGAAATGAGCAAAGGATTATAACTGAGAAGGCTGTGTCCACTCATTTCATTTTTGAAAGTGACGCATAATGGAGGCATCCAAAGAGAAGCAGCGGGGTATTGTGTGGCTTTTGACAGGTTTATGAGTGGAAGGTGCAGGAGTTACAGTCAATGCTCAGCGGTATTGTGAAACGTTAATAAAGCTCAGGAAAGAAATGAAATCAAAACCATACTAGACCACACACAGCCAATGCAACAAAGGAACGTCTCCAGAAGTTCAAGTGGGAAGTCCTGAGCCAGCCTCCCTATAGTCCTAGTCTGTCCCCATGTGACTTCCACATCTTCAATGAGCTCAAAACAGCATTCCGGGGATAACTGTTTCAAATGGACGATGAAGTCAAGAAGTGTATGCGCAATTGGTTCAAACAGGAGCCAAAAGATTCCTACAAGAATGGCAGTCTGCGACTACTGCCACAATGAGATAAATGCTTAAACAATTGCAGGTAATGCTTTTGAATATCGATAATTACTGTGAAATATCCTATATGTGTCGTTTAGTTATTAAATATGATCAGGAGGTTAATAATGTATGGAGGGATAGAAATCTTTCAAAAATAAACAATCACAATCGATAAGAATAAATTTATTTTTATTTTGTAATTTTGAAAGGAACAAATGTTGGACAATTATTAAGTTTAAATACATTTTTATGCATATCAAAATACAAATTTACAACATTTTGATGGCCAATTTTGTTTTAATCTATGCAAATAGGAATTAGAAAGAGGAATATGCAATCAAACTTCAAGAATTTAGATAGCTAAGTTTCTTATTTTGTAGAACATAGAAAATTTAAATCTTTAAACATCATATTTATTATTTGGTGTCAATGATTATACATATATGAGCAATTTACATTATATTTGCATTTCAATAAAATTGTAATAAATATTTTGAAATATTTATAAGGTCACTTTAGACTAATGCAGTCTAGTCTTTGACTGAAAATAACCCCAATGTTCATGATTTTATTATTATGTGAATGGCCTAAACTTCAAATACATATTTTAAAGAGATGATCGTTACCTACAAGTAAAAGCTTTTCAAATACTTTGTAGGCACAATCATTGATAAATTTAAAGACTGGCACATAATATTAAATGTGTTTACTTTTCTTAAGATTGTTCCATGATTAGATGCAATTTTTTTTTTTTTTTTTTGTACATTGTCATTCACATGTTGAATAATGAATAGTTAAGATTTTTTTTTTTTTTGTTCATTCCATTTCTTGCTTGCAATTTTTCTTTGCTAATAAAACATTGTGAAAACTAATACAAGCAATCGTGTTGGAACACACTTATTCCTAATCATTATTCAAACCATTAACTATGTTTAAAATATAAGATTGCAAAAGAAAGATGCATACAATTTTTCTTTTGTAATGAAAAACTTCATTTCAAATTAAGCCCCAAGTTCATTCAACAATTCCCATACAACAGCTGGAGCTGGACCCAAACCTAGCCAATAAAGCAAATGAATATAGAATGCTCGGAACAAAGTTTTTACGTTGTCGATCCTGTTATTCAAAAAAAAAAAAATTTTTTTAATTATTTGAAACAAAATAAAAAAAATGTTTAAAATGATGATTTTACTCACGTAAGTACGGTATCAAACATAAGCGTATTTATACATGCACAACATTTCATAGTAAAATTCTCTTTCTCCTGAACAAAAGCTCCTTCAGCTGCGCTTCTAGCCATCAGTTTATATCGATTGCAAGGGTCACCATGATCTCTGCAAATTGATCTTACAGTGTTCAAATTTCTAAAAGAATTCAATTTCTTCATTAGAACAAATTATAAATTAAAGAATAAATAAAATACATTGTTAAATAATATACAAAGCTATAAAGCAGTTTGATAGCGATTATAAACTAACAAGGAGAGGGCCCCAACGAACAATCAAGTTCTTTGATGCCCTTTGGTAGGCTGGTAGTCTGATATGTCCTTTTCGTAAAACCAAGTCCACAGGCTCCAACTTGGTCTTATTTTTGAGAAAATCCTTTTTAAAGTCTGTGTTATATAACTAGTGTAAACTGTACCTTGGCAATCATAACAACAGCGGCAGCCGAACAGGTAACATGGTGGTGTACGAATCACACCTACAAATATGTTGCTCAATAGAGAATCATGGATGCCGCGAGAAAGTGAGAATTTCACCTGTCTGAGTAAATAGTAACGAGCTAAACATCGAGCGGCAAGGTAGGAGCAGTTTACAAGGCATTGGAACCTTTCGCCAGTTATCGACTGGACCCAAAAAAAAAAAAAAACGGTCACGAGATCGTGGGTTCGAGTCCACCCGTGTTAGGCTTTGTTTTTTTTTTTTCTTTTAATTTTTTGTAACTGTGCATATCATCCACTTTTTAATATATTTTTCAGTCATAATATGCTGTTATAATGAAAAAAATATTTTTAACAAGTAAGAGCAATAAGGAAGACATTTTCAACTAATTATGATAAAAATATCTGTTATAAAAGTGTAAATAATTGATAAATATATATCGACTTTAAAGAAAAAACAAATTTTTTAATGTTTAACTTTTCATTTCTTCTTATGTTCAGGTTTTGATGTCTTTGCTTCTTGCCCCTATTGGGTGCTATAATAAAATAACATAAAATAATAGTTTTAACAAATAATTTCAAAGTTGTAGTATATTTTCAGTTAGGCTTGTCAAATAAAACGGGCCGGATGGTATTCTTCACAAAAACATTTGAAACACAAATGTGTGCGAAACCAAGAACATTGGATGAATGCAGGACTAATCTTGCAGTTGCAGTTTTCCTTTCTCATGCATTCCGGAAAAGAAATTTGATTTACATTCAAAAAATTGTCTTTTGTAGGTTTCAATTTGGCAGCATACCAGGTGTATCTGATAATAATACAATCAAATGTTACATATATTGCAAGAAATTATATTTTTATAAGGAAATCTGTACACTATAATTACCATAACATATTCGAATATATTGGAGCCTGTAATTGATCGTGAATTAGTGCGTGAATTTTTATGACATCTGCCCTCGATGTAATTTCCTTGTTCATTTCCAAAAGATATGTAATTTCCTTGTTTGTATAAAATTTTTAATTTGACGATAAAAATAAACGTCACATGGCTGGCACAATGGTGTACATTTCGGCGGTATGATCGATAACGTACACGTAGGAAGACCCTGTCCGTTAGTAAACTTCATCTGATGCATGGTTACAGATGTCTGGCCACTCCAAGAGCCCACGATGTACAAAAATGGATTTATTGTAACATAAGGTTGTATTATGTTGTCAAGAAATTGTTCGTATGTGTCCTTTTGTAGCTTTCTGGACTTTGTGGATGTGACATAAACGTTGGCATATTACTTGTTAAAAATATTTTTTTCATTATAACAGCATATTATAACAGAAAAATATATTAAAAAGTGGACGATAGCACCGTTACAAAACATTTAAAAGAAAAAAAAAAAGCCTAACATGGGTGGACTCGAATCCATGATCTCGTGATTTGTACACCACGACGTTACCTGTTCGGCTGCTGCTGTTGTGATGATTGCCAAGGTGCAGTTTACACTAGTTATATAACAGACTTTAAAAGGGATTTTCTCGAAAAGTTGGAGGCTGCGGACTTGGTTTTACGAAAAGGACATATCAGACTACCATCCTACCAAAGGGCATCAAAAAACTCGATATAAGTTCGTTGGGGCCCTCTCCTTGTAAGTAAACTCACAAAATTCCTAATTTGCGTATATCCTTAAAAATGATTCAACGATAAAGAAATTCAAAGAGCGAATGGCTCTCAGCGTGTACCATTTGACATGGTAATTGAGGGCAAGGAAATCCTGTGGTACATTGTGGCAAAGGAAACTTGGCGTCACCACTTTTCAACCAGAAAGAAAATTCATTAGCATGCAGTGGAAACTTTTTGGCTTGTTTAAATTCAAAATGTAGCAGTCGACCGGGAAAGTTATGGTAACTGGATTCCTTGACATACAATGACCCATCTTATTGAAATTTAAGAACCCTGATGCCACAATCGCCATTGAGTTTTACCCAGATACTCAACAATCTGTATAAGACTATAAAAAAAATGACATGCTCTCTTCAGGAGACATCATTCTTCTTAACAATCATGCATTAACCAGTAAGAAATGGGAAGTCCTTGAACATCCTTCATATACATTGTGTATCTATTCTGAAGAGCCAAAACATTATGACCATCACTACATTGGTGAATGAACTCGTCTGGATCACGTGGTAGGCACGGAATTAAGTGGGAATGATATTTAACCGCTGTGGAAAAGGCAAGGAATCAGTCTTGCACTTAATTTTGCGAGTGATGGGAAAGGCTGCTGATCTAAGCGAATTTGACAGAGGGCAGATTGTAATGGCCCAAAGACTCTGAGCGAGTATCTCCGAAACTGCATGATCAGTAGGTTGTTGATGATCTGCCATTGTTAGTATTTGTGCAAAGTGGATAAATGACGGTGAAACCAGCAGTAGATGCCCACGCGTCATCAAAGACAAAAGACATCGGAGACCATCCTGCTTGGTAAAGCAAGATCGGTGCCAGACAGGGCTCAGCTGACAGCCCAATACAATGCAGGTCCAAGTGCAAGGGTTTTGGAACACACAGTTCAGCAGACACTGTTGGATATGGACTGCACAGCAGACGTCCCACTTGTGTGACTCTGTTGACCAAACGTCATTGTCAACTACGCCTACAGTAGGCCCAGGAACATCGAGACTGGACCATGGATAAGTGGAAGAGAGTTGCCTGGTCGGATGAATCACAATTTCTTATTCATCACGTCAATGGCCGTGTCAGGGTACGCCGACTTCCCAGGCGAACAGTTGCCCCCACCCCCCCCCTTCCCTCTGTACAGCTGGCTATACATAGGCTGATGGTGGCAGTATTATGCTTTTGGGGACGTTCTCATGGACGACTCTGGGACCCGTGTTGTGGTAGAAAGACCATGAAAGAGATCTGAACATCATTAAGGACCAGCTGCACCCTTACATGGCATCTGTCTTCTCAACTGAAAATGGAATCTTCCAGCAGGACAACGCCCCATGTCACAAGGCTCAAATTATGTTGGAGTGGTTCGAGGAGCATAAGGATGAATTAATGTCCTGGCCACCTAACTCGCTGGATCTTAATTCGATAGAGCACATTTGGTATGTCATGGAGCGGCAGCTCAGAGCTCAAACTTCACCATGTCGGAATGTCTCGATTTTGCGTGACCGCTACTTAGACATTTGGTACAACCTGTCTCCAATCATCTACCAAGAACTTATGGCATCCATGCCAAGGCGAGTTGCAGCTGCTTTGCAGGCCAAAGGTGGCGCAATGTTACTGAGTAGGTGGTCATAATGTTTTGGCTCTTCAGTGTATATTTGTAACAAACATTGGATGGTGATTCCTGGGATCAAAACAAGAAAGAATGACCTTATGGATGTATGTCCTATAAAGCATTGTTACCAAGTTATGTGTATGTGGTTCATGCTGGGAGTAGCTGTGGCCTAGTCGTGTTGCCGATCGATTTCAGTTCAACAACTCATCATGGTGCTCAATTCTGTTCCTGAGAGGGGGAGGGGAAGAATCCCCTTAAGTTCAGCATAGAATATCCACATCAATTTATTCTATATGAATAACTCAATACATATACGAGAAATTACCATGCACAAAGACAAGGGGGTGGGGGGAAGCATTTGCCCCATCCCTTTAAATGGCTTCCTTCCAAAAAACTATTTTATACGATGGATTGATTTAAAATAAGAAAAAGGGAGGTGAAGCTTACTTAAAAAATATCAAGATTTGTGATGAATACTAATAAAAATATGCTACGTTTACACATAAATTTTTTTTTTTTTTTTTTTTTTTACCTAAAAACTAACAGCATTGGCTTTGGCATATCTCGAATAACGGTAACTATCTGATCAACATGATCCTTTGCCATATCTTTCATATACTTCAGATCCCCTTTAGTCAATCTATTTGGCATTTTAAAAATTGGCCGCTTAAGAGGTCGCATCACAAGTATTTCACAGAATAATTCAAAATCTGGAGGAAAAAAAAAAAAAAAGTGGAATAAAAATTAGTGATTTCATTAAAAATAATTATGCCAGTTAAGAGGTTTTTTTCAGCATTTTATTATTATTTAAAACCATTTTAATCAACCTTTTTTTTAAGAACACAGACAATGAGCCATTCCTTATACAGGCTGCTTTTGAAAAGGATGTCGTGAGATACCTAGTGACATAGGCACCGACTGGGGGGAGCATGACACTTTCTTTACAAATATTACTGTTACACATTTCAAATTTACTCTTACATGTATAAGCAGAGCATTCTTTTGTCTGGAACTCTTATATGCAGTTTCGACTGCATCATTCCTATTTTCTTTGACAATTTCTATCACCTTGATTCTTATGCGTTATCCCATTGCATTTTTCTCACTTTCCTTTTATTACCTCTTTCTTATCCTATCCCATTACCTCTTCTATTTCATTTCCAGATTTCCCATTGGTTCCCTTCTGTTCTCCCTAGCCAATACTTCCCCCCAGGTTGTCTGAATATAAGTAGTCTTTTAATTGCTCCCATTGTCACTTTCTGTATAATTATCTATTATCCTTTCTGCTTTGCCCCATTTTCTTCCAAACTGATCTACTTCATGCCCTGTTTTCTTCCAAACTGAAGATCTCAGAAAGACAAGAGAAATCTATTCAAAATCAAGTTTTTGATAGTTTTTAATGCAAAAAGCACTGTCCAGTTTTGGCAAGCTTTACACCAAGCTAAACATTGCTGAGCATTAATGCTGAGCACTGTTTTTTTGCTTTTCAAAGCAGTTTTTAATTTTGAAATTATGGACCAAAAATAAAAATTACAATGGAAATGTGTTACATTTATATCAAAGAATTATATTCTGTAAAAAAAAAAAACGATTTTTTTGCGTACCATTGTCCTTTAATTATTTATTTATTTATTTAAGTATATAACACTCCAAAAGGAGTAGTTGAGAGAGGGACAAAACCAGATCAGGCGTCGCAAAACTACTCGAGCCACAATGGCCCTACGAGTTACAGCTGATTAAGGCCAAAAACTGTACTACTGATTATTGTAATTCAAGATAGTGTAGTCTTAAGCATCTCTTCACGTGGACACAGGTGGTTACACAGGCTGGAGAGACACATTCAAAAATCGAGCTCCGGATACTAAGGGGCAGTTCATTCCACAAGGTGAAGGCGTTGAAGGGAAAACATTTCGCTTAAAATGATTTGGTTTGAAATTAACATCATCACTTAAAATGATCTGGTTTGAAATTGAAGGGGTAAAAATATTTGTACTAAAATCTTATTCTAAATTTGGGGGGCATGACATATACATGCATGGGACCTGTATCCGAGCAAATATGGTAATTATTATACAATAATGTTGGGGAAAATTTCTAGACAAATATTTTTCACACATTCTTTTTTTTATAAAATTGAGAAAGCGCCA
Source organism: Rhysida immarginata (assembly GCA_023313115.1). NCBI lineage: Eukaryota > Metazoa > Arthropoda > Chilopoda > Scolopendromorpha > Scolopendridae > Rhysida > Rhysida immarginata. The sequence goes on along the minus strand of JAHWFO010096488.1, from coordinate 17,717 downwards.
ACAAAGAAAGGAAAAACGGAAAAAATAAAAGTAATATAAAAAAAACCCTACCCCTTCCCTATTTACAATTTACAATGGAACTTAACCATACAGAAAGGTGGCATTTATTTTAATTTAAAATCATAATTTACATTTAAAATAATTTCAAAATGGGCTATATTACAATTCATTTCCAACAAAGTCTTAAGTGCCAGAATACAATCAGTTCTTACACTTCCAGAATGCAGAGTACACAAAACGTTGAAGGAAATTCAAATCGTCGATGTGAAAAAATGAATTCATTTAGTTGCGTTTGTGTTTTTGTTTTTCTTCCCTCCCTCCTTGTGATGAAGGAGAGCTTACTTCTTCTCGGTCTTCTTAGGGAGAAGCACAGCTTCGATGTTAGGAAGGACACCACCCTGAGCAATGGTGAATCCCGATAACAATTTGTTCAACTCCTCGTCGTTGCGGATGGCCAATTGAAGATGACGGGGAATGCTACGTGTCTTCTTGTTGTCATGAGTTGCGTTGCCAGCCAACTCCAACACTAATGCCAAGTAGACAGGAGTGCTAGCACCCACTTGTTCGGCATAGTTACCCTTTCGCAGAAGACGATGAAAATTGTTACCCCAACTGGAAATTGAAGACCAGCACGGCTTGAACGAGTCTTGCTCTTCCCTTTCACTTCGCCTCATTTTTTTCACCTCGATGATTTGAATTTCTATTGTGGATCATTTTCCTTCAATGTTTTGTGTACTCTGCATTCTGGAAGAGTAAGAACTGATTGTATTCATGGCACTTAAAACTTTGTTGGAAATGAATTGAAATGTAGCCCATTTTGAAATTATTTTAAATGTAAATTATGGAACACTGGAAATATAATTTATCAAATACCATGTAAAAACTGTGAACATACAGTGCTGGAAAATGAATTAGCAAATGAAGTCCTCCTGTCCATACCAAACAAAGGAAACTACTTACAGTGGGAAAAAGAATTTATTTGGAATCAAGGGCATCTTGAAAGATTTCCTACAAAAAAAATAACATCAATATCACTTTATTATAAAATTTACAAGAAAAAAAGAAATCTGCCCATGGGAAATTGAATTAGCAAATTTTCAACATCTCTACGAAATTTTAAAAACTACCTAATAAAACTAACTGATAAAAATTTTGTAGACCTCTCCATAATTCAATAATGGACCATGCCATCTTATTTACATTTGGTAAGCCAAATAATTTACATATTTCCAAGATGGGAAGGTGTAAAGACATAAACTCAGAAGAAAAAGGGCAAAATCATGGCCTATAGAGAATGTGGATTGAAATTACAGGAAATTTCAGCCAAAACTGGACGTTCAGTGAGTGCAATATCATGACACATAAAAAAAAATTGAATCTGGACAGAATAAAAAGCATGGAGGATCAAAATCCAAATTATCAGAACGTGACAAGAGACACATCATCCTTCTAGCCAAACGTGATGAGTTCGGGTGAAATTGTTAGACAACTGGAATCAAATGTGTGTGCTCGAACCATCCATAATGTTTTGAAAGCCAATACCCATTTAGTTTGGACTAAAGATAAAAAAAAAAAACCTGCAATGAAAAAGAGACATTTTGATGCACGACTGATGTGGGCCAAGGAGCATGAATCCTGGAATCTGGAGTGGACACAAGTTGTATTCACTGATGAGAAATGCTTCACATTGGATGGTCCGGACTCAACAATGTACTGGCATGACCTCAGAGGTGATGAAAAAGAATATCTAATGCACCGTCAGAGTGGAGGAGGAGGAGTCATGGTATGGGCTGGTTTTGGATACTATGGCACAACACAAATTGTGATTGTTGATGGTCAAATTAATCGATATCAATACCAAGATCTTATTGGAGACCATTTGCTACCTATTGGACCCCTTCTTGCTCATGGAGAGTGGATTATGCAACAGGATAATGCACCTCCACATGCAGCTGCATCAACAATTGAGTGGTTTTGAGTGAACGAAGTGAATGTTTTGAAGTGGCCAAGCCTTAGCCCTGATCTTAATCCACAGGAAAACCTGTGGGCATCTTTAGTCAGGGGTGTGTATGGAAAAGGAAAGCAGTATCACACAAAAAGTGAGTTGATTGCTGCCATCAAAGAATGTTGGACTGAAATTCCACAGAAGGAACTGCAGAATTTGATTTTGTCAATGCCCAAACGAATCAAGCAAGTAATTTAACGAAAGGGAAGGCCAACTGATTACTAACATCAACGAGAAGAAAATATTTAGCCATTATTCTGAATTATTGTTAGAATTTGCTAATTCAGTTTCCCATGGGCAGATTTCTTTTTTTCTTGTAAATTTTATAATAAAGTGATGTTGATGTAATTTTTTTGTAGGAAATCTTTCAAGATGCCCTTGATTCCAAATAAATTCTTTTTCCCACTGTAAGTAGTTTCCTTTGTTTGGTATGGACAGGAAGGCTTCATTTGCTAATTCATTTTCCAGCACTGTATCTACACAGGTCAAACTAAACGACAATTAGAAATAAGATTAAAAGAACATGAAAGAGCACTTCGCCACAAAGACAAAAACAACCATTTAGTAAATCAGCAACCTTTCTTTGTGGTTAAGTTCCATTGTAAATTGTAAATAGGGAAGGGGTAGGGTGTTTTTTATATTACTTTTATTAGGAGCTTTAGCATAAAAGCTACTTATAAGAATGCGCCCTTGGTCTGTACGTTTATCCAGCCGTCCGGCTGTCTGCACGATAACTTGAAAACGGATTAAGTTTTTCAAATTCCGTTTTCAGAAATATGACCATCAAAGTCTTAGCTCGGCCATATCAACTTTTCCGAATTTTTCATGGACCCCTTCAAGTCGAATTCATGTGCTAAAACAGTGAGTGCAAAGAATTCAAAGATACTGGCATGTCGTATCACAATCGATTTGTTAAGAAAGAATATATTGTTATTTTCTGTTAAGCATTATTGACATCAGCGCGCACACATGAAATCACTTTGTCGACGCACGATTGCTCAAGTGCTCTTAATCATTTCTACATTTTTTGAGGTAGAAGGTTGAAATTCGGAATGTAGCTTACTATGGGCATGTGCACCTTCACTATTTAGTTTGGTTTTGAATTAGCCCACTAAGGTCGGAGTTTTGGTGGTGAAAATTAGAGGGGACCAAAAGGTCTAGGTGTATTTATGCATATAAAGGAGTGAAATTCGTTATGCAGATTCCTATAAGCAAGATCTCCATTATATCAAGATTTTTTTTTCCCCGAGATATCCATGCCTTCCCGACTCAGCGGCAGAAATGCATCGAAAAGATGGGGACTATACTGAAGTTTAGTGTACCAACTCTGTCTGTAATAAAGGAGCTGTAAAAAAATATTTCCGGTTTTCATTTGACTGACCCTCGTAAGAGCTACCTATAGGTTTTATAATGTCAGTCCTTTCCCCTCATAATTTCTATATTTTTTTGAGGCAGAAGGTTGAAATTCGGAATGTAGCTTACTATGGGCATGTCCATCTGCACTATTTAGTTTGGTTTTGATTAGGGATTCAGAGAGGGCAACATATCTGTGTGCAATTTAGGTATGTAATGGTGTAAAATCCAGTATCCAGATTCCTCTAGGCAAGATCTACGTTACTATGAAGTTTAGGCCCAATTGTTCCAGTGGGATCGGATTTGCTGGGGTGGCAGTCACTTGGTTCTAAGGCATGTGATATATCACGTTCGGAAATGATGAGAAAGGAAAAGAAGATACGAGGCTTTTTACATTTTTTACATGTTACGTTCAAGAAAATCAGTTTATTGTTAAAAAAAAAACTTGGGGAGAGGTATAAATTGCAGATAAAGGGGTAAAAATAGATGATTTGCCTTATCCTATTCGGAAGGCAGGGGAGAGGGGGGGGGTAATTTTTTTTTAATAAACGTATAAATGTATTTCTGCTTCACTGCTAAAGCTCCTCCTTGGAATGTTTACAAGATTTTATTAATTGTTACAATACTTACTTAGAACATCTAATTCTCGACAGTATTTCTGTTTCTCTTTATCCTTATCAAGAACAACTGACTTCCATAAATTACAAAGTGATTTCCTTGTTTTTTCAGGCAAATATTCATATAAGCCATGATCTAATAATACCAACTCGGCTTTTTTATCTGGTCCTTTGCGCACAAAGACTAAATACAGAGATGAAAATAAAAATCAAGCTAATTAATGTCAGGAACTTTTTTTAATAAAAAGTATTCCAAATGTCAATAAATATTACGTAATGACGTACTATTTCCAGCATGTGGATCAGCATGAACAAAACCGGTATGGAAGATTTGTTCAGCAAAACAGTTAATAAATTTTTGATTAACCTACAAATATTTATAATGATTTTGAAAACTAACGATTACATTAAACAAAGGGATTTTTTTATAAATATTTTTAAGGTATTCAATAAAATATACAAACATCTTTAATGTCCAATCCCATATCCTTTATGGCTTGAACGTCTGTGATCTTACATCCATGAATGAACTCTGTCGTTAAAACACGCTGTAATCAAGAAATGGATATAAAAATCTAAAAGAAACAAATGAAGAAATATTAAAAAGAAGAGTGCATATATTTTGACTAAATATATTATTAAATACTAAATACTATTAGAAGGCAATCCACTTACTTTTGTGCACAAATTCCAATATATAGTTGGGACTTTCACATATTTTAAACGTTGTAATTCTCTAGCACATCGCTCACCGTTGCCACCTTCATGAATAAAATCTAACTCTTGTGCAAGAGTGTTTTTCAGCTCCTTCAAAAAAATTATTTTTAATATTTTAATTAAAAGTAAAATATTTCATAAAAATAAATAAAATACAGGGTGATTATAAATGATTCATCGGGTTTTAGAAGACTGTTTTGTACAAAGTAAAACACACAAAATGAGTCTTACATGAAAAGAACCAGAAACTGTCCACATTTTAGTTATAACATAACAAATGTTCAATGTGCGCCCCCCCCTTAGTCACACGACACACATCAAATGCGGTAGTCTAGTTCGGCCCACATTTCCAGCATTTCCCTATAGACGTTCATCAGAGCTGCCGTAATGCAGTCTCATAATTTAAATTCTGTCACACAGAAATCCACACGTGCGAAATTTAAAGGTAAACTCCACACCCAAAACAACTTTGTTTAAAATGAAAGATGAATTGTGAATGGTGTTCCACCTGGGATATCACTATCGCTTGTGCACCTGATTGAAGACCTGCCTGCGATTCCCCAAAAATATTATTTCTATATTGTAAATGTATACAATATTTTCAGATTGGGGAAGAGGAGTATAAATTAACATAAAAGCCTCGCATGATTATATTAGGAAAAAGTGTTCCATTTATATTTCAGGATTTGTAAAGTATTCTGTCATTTGAAAATTTTGCAAAACGTTGGCCTAAATTAATAATATCTACTTGCTAAAATGTCACAGTAGCTATAAGTTTTTAGTAAGTAAATTAAGTAGACAGAGGAGCAGAATTAGCATCACATAAATCAATGAATGAGGTGTAAACACTTAATAGTCTACACCAGAGAGGGCACTGCACTAAGCATTTGAAGTGTGAAGTTGATGAAGAATGGTGTCACAAAAATGGTGGAGAAGAAAATGATGTTGTTAAAGGTTATGATCAGAGCAGTCAACCAAATGTTGGTCAGGAACTCAGCTGAAGAAGCGACTATTTATATACAAATCATCTAATAAATACAGGGTGCGTAAGGTATTTGAGGACACCTTCGTTTGGCTACTGCTGCACTATAGTGAATTGTATGTCCTTTCCATTTTCAGAAAGCAAAATGGCAGACCATCAAGTAACACAAATCATGAAGAGACATGCAGTAATCATGGCAATAAAGATAGAGCACAGCGATTTAGAGATATCACGATTTCTAAAGGTCGCAAGATCATTCGTCCACAAATTGCGGAAGGAGTTGGAGACGAAGATGGCAATGTTGCACCGGTAGCAAAGCGTAAAAAGCATGCCTCACGCTCTGACATCATTAGAACACCTGAATTTATTCAGCAAGTGCAGCAGGCCATCGATGACAATCCCAGAACATCCATGAGGTCACTTACCAAAGATCTCCATGTGTCGGAAGAAACAGTCAGAAATGTTGTCCATGAAAACATCAGATATCACTCGCATGTTAGGCGAAGAGGTCAGTTTATGTCAGACAAAACATGGGAACATCGCCTACTCAGTTCGAAAAGGCTCTTTAACAAGCTGAAAAATCCGTATGAAGCTGATTTGGTGTGGATTTTTTCCAATGAAAAAAACTTTGACCAGTATCAGAAGGTGAACAGAAGAAATGACAGACGGTTATGTGCAGACCCTTCGGAAGTGCCACGAGACATGCACACGAAATTTCCTGCAACTGTCTTAGTTTTAGGGGTTGTCAGCAGTGAAGGACGTGTAATGCCTCCACACTTCTTTGCCCAAGGGCTTAAAGTTAACTCTGCGGTCTACGTTGAGACCCTTGAAACAACTGTTAAGCCTTGGATAGACACGATATGCAACGGAAGGCCTTACGTGTTTCAGCAAGACTCTGCCCCAGCACGCAAGTCTCGCATGACACAGGAATGGATGGCCGACAACTTCCATGATCACGTAACCCCTAACCTGAATCCATTGGACTACTACGTATGGAGAGTCGTGGAGAGAGAGGTCAATGAACACCCCCATAACACCAAAGATGAATTGAAAGCTGCCATTGTTCGAGTAATGACCAATATGAACCATGACCATTTGATTCACGCATGTCGACGGTTTCGATCTCGCATTGAAGCAGTTATAGAAGCTGAAGGCATCCGCCATTGAATAGCCATAGAACAAGGTTTCTTGTGTATGCTCATGATATGTTTTGATAATAAAGTTATTATCTCGACTTATATCTCTTGTTTTCTTTCTTGACGTGAACCTGTCCTCAAATACCTTACGCACCCTGTATACACTATGAAATAATGATAATGGCTTTGCAAGGGGACACTGTGTAAATGTATTTAAATTATGTACTTTCTCTTAATATGAACCAGTCCCAGTATTTTTTGAACTCGCCTAGTACAATAAATTGACTATAGTGCATTTCTAGGGGGAAAAAAGGCAGGCATGTATAGATACAATTTCCATTATGTATTGTTAAGCCTCAATTTATTATATCAAAAACATATGATTGCACAATTGATGACTAACAATTCTCGATCATAAGGGCTTTAAAAGCTTTTCTGCTGCAATGAGAATGTATGATAAAGCGACTGGAGTGAGATTAGTTGGAATGTATACATGTATAAGGGCAACTTCAAAATTGGTGTCAGATGCTCTACCATGATTATATAAAAAAAAACAAAAAAAAACTCCTTTTGGCTCATAATATGCAAGGGTGGCTGCATTAACCCCTTGGCTACTAATCACGAGTCTGACTCGTTGTCTGGTTCAAGTTCCTTATCGCTAGGCCACGAGTCTGACTCGTTCTGAAGTTTCAGTTTCAACTGCCATTTTCTTTTTTTATTTTAACAAGAGATGGCGATTGTTTACCATTCTGTATCTCTTTCTCTTTCATATTCACTTTATAGTTTTTAGAAATCTTCAATAGGTGACACAAAAATCGAAAAGAATTTAATGCTTGCCATTCTCGTTTCGAATTTCGCCGTGTGCAGTCTGAGATTGAAAGATATTTATGCGAAAGTAATGATTCAGAAACGGATTAGGATCAAATCCCCGACCTTTAGATGTGTTTTCTGTAATTTTACCAGATACATTTTGGGAAATGATTTCTTCCAAAACTAATAAATTCGCCAAAAGTTTCGATAGCCAAACATAAAAACAAAAAACATATGATGATTATGTAAACGTTATCATACTTATTCTGACTACTAAAAATGTAAAGTATAATGTCTAATTAATATCCTGTACAAATTTCATGCAAATATCTTAATAAATAGTGCTTTTTTTTTTTCATGTTGTTTATTGCACTGTCTATCGAAGAATTTTTCCTCCATTTAAATAGAAACTTCTGACCCTGCTAACTCAAGGTCAAATCAGAGCACAAGGGATTAATTAAATCACATTTATACAGTAGTCGCCGTTTATTGCAATCACTTTGGTCCCAAGTCTATTTGATTACAATAACCGAAGATAAAAATTGAAACTTTTTATTGCATTCAGTATAAATAACGCTTTATTTTGATGTTACACAATAGTACAAGGAGAGTAAAAAATAAATTGAGTAAATAAGTATGTACAGTCAAGCAAAGGAAATAATCCACACGAGTTTAATACTTAATATTACATTTCATGCTAATGTGTTGTTTTAATAGCTTTTTTACTTATAATTATTTAAATTTAATAATCTTAATAATGTTAACTCTAAATGTAATGTTAAATTATTAAAAATAAATTAAT
>JAHWFO010096487.1:0-17438 GCA_023313115.1 Rhysida immarginata | reverse complement strand
ACCTGGCAGGTTTGAGATATTTGCCATGTTAACAGATTTTTTGGACACCCTGTATATTCATTCATGACACGTCTTGACGATTTGTTCGATATATCACACGCTATATCTAGTTATTGGAAATTTTTAAGGAGGCATCATAATGGTACTATTATACTTTTTCACATGGAATAATTGTGGCGCGGGCCAGCCCGAAATTCCGGGCCAGCCGCGCTGGATCGAGCTCTAGTCAAGCTCACTCCAGAGAAATAAAGAGCGGCTCTCGTTTCTCGGGAAGTAATTGCTGAGCATACTCTTTCCATCAAACGGCTTCCGGCTCAGTTTCTCTCCTCTAGTGAGCAAGTACCGAGATCGCGCGTTCGCATTGCATTGTGGGATAGCTGGCCCGGGCCAAACGCCTTGGCACGGTTGTGATAGCGTGCCGTGCTGGCTCACTTTCGAAGGATGTGGCGCGGTTCAGCTCGCATTGGCTCAGTTTGCATTCAGATGTAATAAAACAAAATAACCGGGCCAGCACGGGCTGGCTCGGTTTGAATTATCCCATGTGAAATAAGTATTAGAGCACGTGCTATTGTACCTATTCCGGCATCTCACCTTCGAACTTGTGCTCGTCCCATATTAATGGATTGATGAAAACAGAGTGTGAATAAGTTAATTCGTTTTCAAGTTATCGTACTACGAATAAAAAAACTATTTTGGCTTAGAAACCAATCTCCCTTTTCAATAACACTGTCCACCAATTTTTAACTTTCAAAAAATTACTAGGCGAAGAATAGTAATTTGGGTGCGCTGATTCCGAATCTGCAAACCGTTTTTTTTCCATCGGGTCTCAATTTTTTGGTAAATCGCATACTAAATGCCTATTTCGATAGAGGAAGGAAGCAAAACGAACAGCTTATATGTAGTGCCTATTTCTTATCTTGATCTCCCACTTCAATTTCGAAATATAGATTATAAAGTTTTTTGACGTAATTTGATATATTTCGCTTATAAACCTTTGTTGTTACACATCCACAAATATAACAAAAATTATCTGGATTATTTTTACAAGTTCCTCTAGGCATTTTCATTTAAGTATATTAAGTAATTTTGAAACTTACGTGTAAGTGTCAAATTTACATAAAAATATAAAAATCACGATTTACGAAAAATTGAGACCTGATAAGCAAAAATGAGCGTCATTTTTGTAATCTACGCAAAAAGTTACTTTAGAAACGGTGCTTCTCTGTTCAGTAATGTTTTTGTTCTTGGACAGTGTACTCGTCAACCACCATCTCGACAATGTTTAGAGCATGCGCAGAGCCGAACCGAAGTTGCCAGCACGCGTTTTCCGCAATGCAAGGATAATTTGTCTCTTCCAGCAATTCACTAGGCGCACGCGCTCTATTGCAACACAATGCGTTGTTGGAATTGACGGACAGACAGACGGACAGCTAGACAAGCCGATCATATAAAGCACTTTTCTACGAAAATGTGCTAACAAAAAGAATCAGGATGGTATATGAGAGGATATCGGCAGTGAAGATTGGTTACAAGCATCGGAATTTGAATTTTTTTGTTTTGTTGCTTATTTGATGCTGAAGAAGTTTGTAATTGTTTTTTGTGTATCTCCTACGGTTTGCGTATGTGCTAATTTGCATGTTGACAATACTGTAAGTGCCATCATGAGAAAGAGCACCCTCAACTTCCTATTCACTCCCTTTGTTAGAATTTGCATAATTATATTTGTATCCAAGAGAGAATAGGTGGTATAGACTTTTGACTCACCCTGTATATTGTTGGGACTGTCATACAATAAATGAAGCACAAAAAATTAGAATCTTATCAAAATTTGAAAATATTAGATGGTCTCATTTTTGTTACAGGATGTGTATATAAAATACAATTCACCTTACTTTCATAAGTATCCATGATTATAAGGATACCTATGATAACCTTATAATTATACAGCTAACGATATCAGAAAGAGTCGAAAAAGCGCTGTTTAATAGTCAGGAGTATTCACTGAACTTTCAATGGGTTGCAAGGGAATTTGAATTTGAATTTCAAGCACACCAAGAGAAAAATAAGAAAACGCAACAGCAGCCGTTCCACTAGGGGAAAGAAGAACAACCTGTGATCTTCCTTTTTCACTTTGTTTAATAAGAAAAGGAAAACCCAATAGGAGCCTCGTTTTTCATTTTCTTTTCCTGTGCCACCAAGTTCCAATTGCATCGACCGTCTACGTAAGGTAGCCTCTTCGAGCATCTTCCTCCAGGGCTACTCTGGGGAATCGATGTCAGAGCCTCACGCTGCATTTTGAAAAGTTTTGACCATTTTTTACAAATAGGAGATTTTCTTCGTAGCTACGAGAACAAAGAATCCTTTGCGGCCGTTTCCCCACCCTGCAAAGTATCGATTCAAAGTTAGGTTTATTTTGAATGTTCAGGTAAATTTATTTTCAGGTAGTCTTTTTAAAAATTCAAGTAATCACGTATTCAGAAAAAAACACTATGTAAAAATCATTGAATGATTGCTGAGTATAGAAACCCTCATTACACCTACAAATAATTTGTTTGAACCCTTCATGAAATTTGAATTGAAAATTGCAAGAATCAAAATCTCATCGTAAGCATACACAATGTGATCAAAAGTTTAGGGACACCCCTCATAACTCATGGAATGTACCAAATGTCGCATGACAATGATTTGTAAATTATTTAAATAGCATCACACACATATCTGCTTCGTATTATTAAGATATGGGTCGTTCAAAAGAGCTCACGACTTCCAACGTGCAACCATCATAGGATGCCACTTGTGCAACAAGTCAGTCCGTGAAATTTTCACCATTCTACAAATACCCCATTGTACAGTTATAAGCTGTGTGATCGCGAAATGGAAGACCCAGAGAGCAACAACAGTGCAACCACAAACAGAAATTTTGCCTACTGCGTTGCCTACATAATCACCATTTGTCGGGAACTCCAATCACTGGGTTTCCACGGTCATCCTGCTGCCCACAATCCTTTCAACACTGACTACACGCTATTACTGACTAGGCGACGTTAGGAGTAGCGTAAAACTTGCAGAAACTGGAGCATGGAATAGTGGAAACGTGTCCTATAGACTGATGAGTCACGGTAGACAATCTAGCAATCAGGTTAACGAAGGTGGGTTTGGCGGATGCTTTGGCGCACTATGAAGTTTGAAGGAGGTGCTCTTTTTCATGGTTGAGACTGGGTCAGCTTGTTTCTGTTAAAGGAGAAATGAATGCTCTTTCTTATCGAGACATCTTGGACAACTCATTGGAATGAATTGGAACGTCGATTATGAGCCCAGACCACGTCGTCCTTCATCCGTGGCTGAAGAAACAGTGCTCTGAGGCAGGACTGAAAAAAAATTCCAGCTTCTTACTATCGAAAACTGGTGTAAAGCCTTCCTCGGAGGGTAGAGGCTATCACTAGAGCAAAAAAAGGGGTGCCACCGCTTACTAACTCCAGTTATCCGAAGTTGGTGTCCCTAAACTTTTCATCACATAGTGCAGATATCATCAGTAGGAACAGGTAAAATGTTTCAGAGGAACAGAAAAGGAATAAGAAACAAAACCCAACCTCTCTGTATCGGACTCATAAATATGAAGAGAATTCGAACTATGGTGCCCTTATAAAAACCAAATACATAGCCCCACATGGCCAAGAAGATGAAAATGCGTCAAAGAAGTACCGGACGCATCATTTGAGAAAACCTGATGCTGCAGTGTCGGTATAAGGCTCGTAGTCATCGTGTAACTGCGAATGCTTCACCAACGCCAGACAACTTTACGAATGGTAACTTACACTGAGTGGCCAGTTTATTAGGAACACATATGACTATGACAACTGACAGTCGGTGCCAATATAAAGCGAGAACATACCTGTCAACTGCAAGTGGTTTGATTGTCACCATGCGGAAAACAAAGTATCTGAGCGACTTCTAGCGCGGGATGATAGTTGGTGCCCGGCGAGATGTATCTGAGCGAATTCTAGACTTTTCTCGAACAACCATTTCAAGGGTTTACCAGGACTGGTTAAACAACCAAAAAACAAGTAGCCAGAGACAAGCCTATGGTCGCAAACGACTCGTCGATCATAGGGATGAGCGTTGGATGTGAATGCTTATTCGTGCGAATAGAAACGTCACGAGTCGTCAATTAACCGTGGAATACAACACTGGACTGCAGAATAACATCTCTGAACGCACTTTGGCAAGGATAGGTTACAACAGCCGACGACCAGTCCGGATAACTTTTCATCTCCACCCAAAACCGAAAAAACTTCTCCAATTTGCCCAGGATCACCAACACCGGACCGTCGGCGACTGGAAGGAGGTCTACTGGTCGGAAGAATCCCCTTTCCTATTGCAGCATGCAGATGGCCAACGGAGAATTTGGAGACAACAGCACGAAGCGATGGACCCTCTTCTGTCTGGTTTGCACTGTTCAGGCTGGTGGAGGCTCTGTAATCGTCTGGGGAATGTTTGTCTGATATACTCTTGGTCCGATGATACTTGTAGAACTACGCCTTAATGTCAGGGCTACCTGAAAACTGTTACCGACCACGTTCATCCCTTTATGGCTACTGTGTTTCCCCCATCGGAAGAATACTTCCAGGACGTGTCGCAAGACTCCTATCGTCATGGCATGGTTCCAGGAGCACGATAATGAATTCAACTTACTCCTCTGGCCACCAGAGTCCCCGGATTTGAACCCAATCGAACATGTCTTGGTTGAGCTGGAACGGGTTATTCGAGGCATGGATCCACCACCATCCAATAAGCATCAACTGGGAGCAGATGCTTCCAGCGGCTTATTGAATCCATGCCACGGCGAATTCCTGCTGTCATAGCTGTTAGGAGTGGCGCAACACAGTATTGGGTGGTCACCCTAGATGAAGATTGGGTATACTCGGATGACATCAAGAAACCACGAGCTATTCATTACCGTTACGTAGATTGCAAAAGACGGGCTACTTTCATCAAGCAATGGAAGGGTAAGTTACGCGAGGTTTCCAGAGGGTTTTCATGTTGCACAAATTAGCAACTAACGTTAAATTTATTTCGGCCTACATCCAACATGGATAAGGCATCGAGTCAGTATCCACTTTCTTCACTAGCCTACTATGCTAAAAAAGAAATAGCAACCGAAATCAAGGTGCTCCTATTTTCATCCATCTCGCTTTAGTGTCTCACTCTTAGTCTTCTGTGGCCTGGGATCTCTTAAAATAAAGAGACTGTTAAGCGTCGACCTAAAATAATGAGAGTCCTACAGAAGTTTGTTACAATGCAAACTGCGACGTCGGGCCATTGGACATAGCAGAGGACATTCCACTGAACATAATATATGGTGGAGGAACGGTATGTCAAAGAGGAACTGAAATTTAAAATCGTTCAATTTTAACTGCCTTAACCTCTTGTACAATGTTAACAGTAATTTCAACTATTAACAGTGATGGCTAATCAAAATGAAGTGATACATGGTTTCAGTTCAGTCTTAGCTGTAGTCGAGAGCACTAGCAGCTGGATAGGTGCCCCTTAACTTCCTATTAAAATCACCGATTTTTGCCATGTAATTGTAGCTGTTCACGATTAAAGCTGCGCATGTTTACAAAACGAGATTCAAGTTCACTGAACTCGTATTTTCCAGATATTAGTTAAGAACTAAATATTATTAAAAGCATGGATCAAACGAACTGTATTGAGCAAGAGAATTATGTACGAGGTTCATAAATACAGTATTTTAATAAATACTTGCTGTAACTAAATGTAGAATACAGCCACTTAGTTTAAGATCAGGTGTTCCAAGCATAGACTTGTCGCCTATTTTATAAGCGCTATTGTATGACCCTAATCATAGAACTTGATCAGCATGATTAAAAAAAGACTTACATGTTAGACTGATTTTTAAAAGTTAGTTGCTCATTGTAGTGCTCGTCAACACTGAAACTGTGATTATAACAGGTATGATTCAGTTTGAGTCTAGTTTCCCTTTAGGAAAGGAACAGTCGTGAGGGGAAAGCGTTTTTGAAGAAGATTATCGCGATAGATGAGACCTGGTGCTATTTATTGGGAACTCTCCGGGAAGATATCCACAATGCAGTGGAAACATCCATCGTCACCACGGCCCAAAAAATTCAAGATGGTTGAATTTGATTCAGTGGTACATGTTCTAATGACACCATTACGGTACCATTGAAAAATTTCAATGCTAAGATAAGTCATGTAATACATCAAGCAATTTGGAATAACATGTCCTGAATTATACTGGGGTACCTATCCAAATGATACCACTATGGTAACATTAGAAACTTTCACTGGTAAGATATGGCATGTAATATATCAAACGAACGACTCGTAACCACCTGTCATGGACGAATGAATATATAAGAATAATTGCAAAGTTTGAAGATTACCGAATTTGCATCACTGCCACCTGTTTTTGTTTTTAAACGCAATTCAAAAATTTTGGAAATACGTTTGTGACGGCAGTTAGTTTAGCCTTTCGGTACTAGGTTATGTCATTCCATAATGGTTTATTAATCATTGCTTCAGCTAATATTTAACACTACAGAAATTACAGACTGTACATGAACTTCAATATCTGAGAAAGGACAATACATGTTTTTAAATGCATTTGCGTATGACTTCTTAATTTACAATACCCTTTACTTATATTGATTAAATACCATTTGAATAAACCTCAAAGCTATAGATACAAACGTGACCCAAGGGAACAAGAACTTTTAAACATGACTAATATACAAGATACTCATCAACTTGGCTTCACTTATTGTGGCTATCATCAACAACAACTCGGGTCAAGCACCAATACAAATAAGGTGAGTGATTCTATTGCTAAACACTGATTCTTTACATTACCACAAGTCTACAGCTCATAATCCAATATACACTTTGATAGACTGACCTTGTCTAATTATGTAATTACTACATCAGCAGAATTTTTAATCATCTACGCATTAACATTCAAAATGGCACAAAAGCCTAATCAATTAAGAGTGCTGTCTTCTTACTTTATCTCTCGAGTCATGGTATTTATTTTTTACAATAGAGGGATGATTAAGGAATACATGCATTCAACAATTGGTATAGCATATGCCAGTGTTCCACATTTGATCCACAATGGCAAAAAATTAGGTTGCTCCATGGCTTCTCTGGTATACCGCACGTCAGTGTTCCTGAGCTTATAAAACTAGGATAGAACATCTCAAAGAAGAACTAGCTAGTTTCGAATAATTAGACAAAATGCAATTTCACCTATCATGGTCTTGGATTCCAACAAAGCCGCCAATGCTCCATGGTTCCTGGTACTGAGAAAACTGCCGTAACTTTCTTCCATTACTTCGTCAAATGCTTCACTATCATTTCTAGTATAATGATTCATCAAATGAACCAACTCCAACTACCATTTATCTATTCAGGAGTAATTTCTGACATGCCAACATAGTCTCCTCTTCCGCACATCCATCTCCTGGTTTTCCTTTTTATTTATTAAATTTCTCTAACATTACTCTGAAAACACTCTTATTGTTATGTAACAATCTACTATTGCGTGCTAAAATGTCTTATCCATACAGTCTTCTGAATAATTTAGATGGCACAAAACAATCGAAAAATGAGATGTTTAGAGTTTTCAACCGTTGTAAAAAAGATTTTCAGTCTTAGTCTAAAAGGGATGACAGTAGCATAATCATAGAAGGGGAAGTAGTGAAACTCCGTAGTTCTCTATGTTCCACCGCATGATAGCGCCACTGCTGTTTTGACTCCAAGCTTATTTTCCTGTTAACTCTTATTTACAAAGTGATAAAATCTAAAATGAATGACAACATATCAAAAATAAAATTTCAATTATGTATTTATTAAACTTTATTGTATTTTATTATTAATAAATTTAAAACAGAATTATACTCTTAAAAAATAAATAACAGTTCAAGTATAATCAGAGGAAGAGTTCAAATATTAAGAGAGCAATTTTGCAAATTTTTTATTTGTTCCGCTTTTCACTGTATTACGAACATCTCTGCTTAATTCTCTAGCCAGAAAATAAAAACTAGTCTGGATATAATACAAAATACAGGGTGAACAAAAAACAGTCGCTAAACACTTAAATTCTCGTGGCCACTCCTTACAGGGCCAACTGTCTTTAGATTCTTCATTACCTCCATAACAACAAAAAAGAAAGAAAGAAATTCGAGTCTAAAGATATTAACCTTCACAAAGGCAGCATTCTTTCCTTACCTTTCCCCCACTCCTCGTCCCTCCCAGTAGCGTAGCAAGAGTTGGGCCCGCCCCCCACGGGACACGCCACTCTTCACTTTTTTTTCCCCCCCCCCCCAAAACCAGCCCGAAAACAAATTCTTTCGATCCCCCCCCCCCCCCCCCGCCATTGCCGGGGTTGCGGGGGCTATGGCTACGCCAATGCTCCCTCCAACTATTCTCTAATTTGTGAAGGGGCTTTCTACAGCTTCTTTCAGTGTGTTTGGCTTTCCCTCCCTACATTTTTCTTCCTTCCCCCTCTATATAAGTCGTCTTCTAAGCCCCTATTATCACTTTCACTCTAACCAAAAAGTCATTTTTTATACAGAATTTTACCACGCTGTATTCATTTCTTAAAAATAAATTAATTATAAATTTCAAGAAATATTTTGTGTACCGGAATCACGATATGAGAGTACTATGATTATGCATCTATTTGATTTTTTTTATTCAATTTATTTTTTAAATATACTTACTTTCATTAACAATTTATTTAACTACATAAAAAAGAAAAAATAAATAATATTTGTTCTACAGTATCTTTTAAATCAAATTGAATAAACGACCCAAACTGCAAAACAAGTCCTGTGATTGGAGCCAAAACTGCAGTTTCACAAAACTCCCGCGGAGACAATTTGGAGTGACTGCACACTTTAATGTTCGGTTGCAATTTTTTCTACAAATATCTCATCAAAAATTGTAAACTAAATTTTTTAGTTTACTGTTAACTCTAATAAAGAAATGTATATAACAATTGGTTTCAGATAAGCTTTAAATCTTCAGTAATAAAAAATTATTTTCTTCTATGTCAATATAAAAACATAAGGAAGTTTCCCTACTTCCTCTTCTATGATTATGACAGTAGTAACAATCATGATTCTGCACCTCTATCGTTTAAAACGATTTGTACTGAGAAAAACAACATACGTACACTCTGGAACAATTGTCTTTAAAATGACGGCAACATTGACAAAGAAATAAGAGGTAATAATATCTGTGCTGCATTGATGCGTTGGAAAGATGTTCCTGGTGTTGTGTGTGATAAGAAAATATCAATATTATTACAAAGCCAACGATAACCTCGGCACTGATTCTGCGAGGGAATATTGCGCTAAGCCCAGGGACAAAGGCAAGGACAAACAGAAATATTCATGCCCTTGGCGGGATTCGAACCCGCGCTCGCGGCCACCGAGGCGGCTAAATGCCAATATACCTGAAGTCAAAACTCTGCCGAACAATAGTGCGCCTAGTTGCCCAATATGGAACGGACAAGGGAGCCATCCGAACCTGTATCCCAGTTTCAATCAAATATTTGTTGTTGTTTTTTTATAATAATTCGCGAAAACGAAAAATTCGAGCACACATTGCCATAATTAAAGCGGAGTGTGTATTAATGCGCTTGACACATGAAAACAATGAAACAACTTCCTACGTAGCAGCAAACGACAACTGAATGGATTCTCAAGTTTCTAAACAAATGTATGCAGTTAGTGAATTAATAATCTTTCCTCAGGCTAAGAAGAGGAAAGTTCGTCTTCTACAAAGGTGTATACAATGAACGTCATGATTGGACATATGAAGTATGAAGATGGTTATGTGAGCTGACGTATCACGATACATAAAGGCACAGAGTTGGCGGAAGCCCAATTAAACAATGGATCTAGCAGCCTTATCAAAACAATTTAATTTTCTGGTGATGTCATAATAAAGAGCTTCTTCAACTAGTATAGAAACGTCCCCTGATATTCGTTGTAGGTGGGATGCGTTCCATTGCCTACTTGAATACTGCTGCCGAAAAAGTACATCTTATATTGCTACATTTTTATCCTGCACGTGACAGTTTCTTAAATGATGTTATTAGAAAAATGGCAAAAATAAATTCTACGATCAGGATTTGAACCTGGATTCGAGGATCACGCTCGTCGCTTTTACCAAGCACAAGGTAAAACCCATTAAGTGACATTGAAAATGCAACACCATGAACAACTGGGCAGAGAACAATGCAAATTGCAAGGTTGACCAAGCTCACAGAGATATGTAAATGATGCGAATTGCGCAGCTTTCCCGCGCATTTTTAATGCGATATAAGCGAAGGAACTTGCATTATTGGCGATACTTCTGCTACACTGCCTTGTACATTGAAATCGTCTTCCATTTTTTTTTCTGGTTGCTGAGGAAAAGTTTAGTTGCAGAGCATGCCAGGACGTCGTCAACCAAGGCAGTACCAGCAGACAAACGATTTCATGAGGGGTATAGTGATCGAACTCAGAAGGGCAGGTTGGTCCTTTCGTCGAATCTCACCAGAATGCAGCCTCCAAGCGTCCACGGAACGCAACAAATGTGTGTGGAACGTTTGAGAGGGTCCAGTGCGGCCCCAGCGATGTCAGCACGTGTCGACTTCTTTCAGCATGTTCATGACACCCTAGATTCTCGCATATCATCCAGGACCAATATTCGTCGATTGGTAGCCGGCGGCCTGCACTAATATCGTCCATTAAGAAGACTTCCATTGGCCCCTCGTCACAGACGCCTTCGTTTGCAATGGTGTCGAGAAAGAGCCACGTGGAATGGCGCGAGATGGTGTTTTCAGACGAGTCACGCTTCTGTTTCTCCAATGACAGTTTGGCGCCAACATGATGACAGGTCCAATCCGGTCGCAACTGTAAATTGGTACACCAGCGAAAATGCGGCAGCATGGTTTGGGGCGCAATCTCCTACAACAGCAGGTCACCTCTGGTCCGTATTGATGAGATGCTACGTCCGGTGACACTACCCTTCCTTCAGGGATTGCCCAATGCTATTTACCAGCAGGAAAATGTCCGACCGCACAAGACACGCATCAGACTACATATGTAACTAGACGCGCTCATTGACTCTGTAACTAGACGTATTGCCGCCCACGGTGGTCCTACAACCTACTGATCACAGAGTCCTGTTGATCAGTGTATAGGGGTATAAAGTTGTAATTAAGATCACTTATTGCTCATTGCTGCTGTCTCTTTCAGTTTGCTTATTTTTTTATCATATTCTAAGCACGCGTTCATGGTGTTGCACTTTCAATGTCACGTGTTGTATTATCTCCAGTTTCCGTTTATTAGGTTCTTATGAGCTCGATGTAGAATTCTGTCATCTACGTGAATCTGAGAAAACTAAGTGAACACTTTGAACTTCTTATTAACTTAATGCCATCCCGTATACATGTTGCAATTCGGGCCAAAGGGGACCCACTGTGTAGTATGTTATCATAATAAGTCAGTATTATTATTTTGGCTTAAATTCCCTATGTCTGTAAAACGACATTACATTGAGAAGACCTTTATCGATCTTGTTCACTTCTAAATGCACTTCCATCTCGCACGGGGTTCTTAACAACACCAAACTGGATTTTTCCTTTCACGAGCAATTAATTATTATTTTCGACTTTTCCACAAAGTTTGCAATTTTCTCTCGGCGATCACGTCAAGGACCTTTATTACGCGATGTCAAAAACTTGACTAAAGTTTCACTCTAATGTCAGGCTTTGCGTTTTAATAGCCTGTCACATCATCGTAAAGTGAGGAAATAAATTCTAATCCTGACGCTAATTTGTCGTAAACGGTTATTGGTGTGACTCAATTTTAAAGGGAAAACCAGGCCGCTCATAAATTCTCGCCTCCTCGTTTATTATTGTTGTTGTTGTTGTTGCTGCTGCTGCTCCTCCACTCCTCGCCAGTTTAATTTTAAAACACGGTCATCCATAAATATTTATTGCTCTTCTTCTACGGTCTCCCAGTCTGGTGTTTCCATTGAGGGGGAATCGTATGTGTAATAAACACTAGCACATGTAGCTCCACCTAAATTACTTGGGAAAGCAGGCGAGCAGCATCCTGGGAAACCAGAATTGGAGTTTCGTCAAGTTTTATTTGCTCAAAGGACTGTATTATGCCAGACAAAGCTCTTTTATCTCGAATGTGATGCGTTCTCTTCACGTACGCCGAAAACCTTCACACCATCAAAAAGAATGAAAATCACATTTGCCTTTGGTAGCCCCCCCCCCCCCTTCCCCTTCCACTACTTTCTGTTTCCGACTCGCAATTTTAAAGCTTTTGAATATTTTAAAGCAGTCTGCTTCCTTTTGCGTTGAAACCATTAAACGCAATTAAAGAAAAACAGCTTATTCAGTCAATTTCCAAATTCCTAAAATATTCTAATTCATAGAAAAGTGGCAATGTGATCGGTTTGTCCATAGACACAATTCCAACAATGCGTTGCAACGGGGTGAGCAGAGACAAGTTACTTTCTCTTTTCTCTGACGGAGAGTGGGCGTAGTGAAATGTTGGAAGAGACAAATCATCCTCACATTGAGGAAAACGCGTACTCTTTACATCCTTGTGTTAGTGCGCGTGTAGGATGCACATGATAGACGATTATAGGAAGAGAAGATCCGTGCGGACTGCTTAAGTCAAAAGGATTTGTTTATTAGTTTTTACATTAATTTTTTCTGTTTCTTTCTTCACCAATCCATTAATATCGGACAGAGTACGTTCGAGAGTGAGATAGTCGGAATAGGTACAATAGCATGTGCTTTAATGGTACCATTAAGAAACCCCCTTAAAAACTTTCAATGCTAACATATGGAATGTAATATATCAAACAACTCGTAACGATGTATCATGAATGAATATAATCAGTAATGAATGATACTAGAAACTGGTTTAGTAATACGAGGGGTGATCAAAAATCTTGTCCTTGCGTGTTCAGCCACGTTGTCGCGAAACGGCCAGAACTTGTTCAGTAGGAAACGGCCAGGACCTATCACCGAGGACGTCTTCCTCCTTCACGACGACGCGCGACCTCATACAGCCCAGAAGATCACCACGCTGTTGAAGCAGTTTCGCTGGGACATCATCGAATACCCTCCCTACAGCCCAGACCATGCTCCACCTCTTTCCTCACTTGTTGAGCACCTAGGAAACCGACGGTTCGCTTCAGACGAGGAGATGAAACACTTCGCGACAACGTGGTTGAAAATGCAAGGACAGGATTTTTACCAGGAGGGAATATTAAAACTCATCCCACGAACCGACAAGTGCCTAAACCAATACGGAGACTATGTCGAAAGATAACCAAATGTATGTACTATCAGTTGGCTGTATTGGTTGTATAAAATAAAATGCACACGTTTCAGCAGGCTTTGTAACCTTACTTTTTGATAACAATTCGTACGTATTCTAATGGTACCATATGATTTGGTTTTGGTTTGGTTGGTATTAACGTCCTTTTCAACTACTAAGGTCATATCAGGACGGTGTTATAGGGGCCGCAAACAACTCGTAACGATGGGTCATTAATGAATATAACGAGTATTTAATGATACTCGGAATTGGTTTAGTAGTACGTAATGGGTATATGCTACCATTAGAAACTGTTAATGCTAAGCTATCTCATATATCGCACAACTCGTAAGGACGTGTCTTAAATGAATATATGGTACTATTACAGTAGGGGAGACCGGGGTTGGTTGTTACACTTTTTCGTTTCCATAACAAATCGTAACGTCCATAGCAATTATTATCATAGCTAATAGCTGTTATGCATAAGATTATCAATATCTGAATTCTGATAGACATATTGTCGTTAAAGCTAATTGCTGGTAGCTAGTCGCTCGCTTCAACAGTAACTGATTACGTAGAAACACTTCAGGAATAGAATATGAAGAAATAATAGATACTTACACAGAACGGTTAAGCAAATAACGCTCACTTCGTTTAACATTATCGTAGGAATGCTTAAAAATTAAAGAAGTATTACACTCTCCATTTAACCTTTCGGTTCTTCAATTTTATTCGTTTAAATCCCATTGTTAGCACATTTTCTTAGAAAAGTGCTTATGTGATCAGTTTGTCCAGCTATCCGTCCGTCCGTCTGTAGACTCAATTCCCACAATTCATTGCGTTGCAATAGAAAGAGTGCATGTATTGAATTGCTGAAGACACGAATTATCCTCCCATTCGGGAAAAAAAGTGTTGAGAACATGGGTTCGGCTCTGCGCGTGCTCTAAACGTTAATGAGATGGTGCGCATGCAGGATGCACGTGTTGACGATTATTGAAAGGGCAGATCGGTCTCTAAATCAACAGAATTTTTTTATTCCTAGGGAGCTTAGTATTTATTACGATAACTTGAAAACGATTTAACTTTTTCACAGTCTGTTTTCATCAACCTATTAATATGGGACAGAGCACGAACAAGTATGAACTTGAGATAGCCGGAATAGGTACGTGCTCTATTGGCACGTGCTTTAAGGGTACCATTATGATACCCCCCTAAACATTTCCTATAACAAGATATGGCATATAATATATCAAACAAATTGTCACAACATATCATGAACGAATATATAAGAGTAACTAGTGATAGCAGATATTGGTCTAATGGCACGTGTACGTGCAAGGATGTCTCATGAATGAATATAAAGCGTAAATAATGAGAGTGTGAATTGTTTAGTAGTACGCGTTTTAATGGTACCAAATGATACCATTGGAACTTTCAATGCTAAAATATGCCATGTAATATATCAAACAACTCGTAACAACATGTAATTAGTGAATATAACGAGTAGAAGATAATGATAATGGTTATTGGTTTATTAGCACGTGCCTTAAAAAATGCCATATGATACCATAAGTTACCATTAGAACTTTCAATGTTAAGATATGGCATGTAATACAGGGTCTTTATAATTAAAGATCCAGTTTGACATGGCCATAAAAAACTACTGGAAAAGAAGCTATAACACTTGGTAATATTATACAAGAAGGCATGGGAAGTTCATACCCACCAAAAAAAAAATTAGTTCAAAAGGTCACCACCAGCATGGAATGGCGCTCTATGCAATATTCGTATACGAAATTAGACACGAAGATACAGGTTAACAAGTCTTTAATCGTTACTAAAATTAGTTACATGCTGAATGTGGCCTCCACCATTTACTGAAAGCAGGTTACACCGGATTACTGTGTTCTCAATGTAGCTCGAATATTAACCTTTTGAACTAATTTTTTTGGTGGGTATGGGTACGAAATTCCCATGCCCTCTTGTATAATATTACCAAATATTATAGCTTTTGGTCCAGTAGTTTTTTATGGTCATGTCAAAATGGAACTTTAATTATAAAGACCCTGTATATCAAACACCTCGTAACAACGTGTCATGAGTGAATATAACGAGAAAATAATGATAGCGGGAATTGGTTTTGACCACCTGCTACGTACATTATAGTACTGTTAGTCCTCGAATAAACGCTACCATATTGCTATTTCTGGAACTTATATTTCTATTATTTCTACAGCAATATCGACAATATGCCATCCTTATATTCATCTTGCTTAACAATAACATTGTATATTACAGCAGTCTTAGATCTTCCTATTGCTATAGCTATGTCTCTTTCTCATTTTCCATTGCCATTCGATTGCCATTATTTCAGTTCAGTGGTCTTATACTTACTTACTTTTCAAACCCGCTTATTCATTAGGGTCGCGGGGGCAGCAGCTCTATGGAAGATCTCCAGCGGTCTCGATCTTCCGCCATCAGGCGCATGTCCCCAAGCGACTCGAAACCAGGTTCTCCATGTAGTCTAACCACCTGGTTCTAGGCCGACCTCTTGGTCTCTTACCCACCGGCTTGGAAATTAACAACTGCCTAGGAAGGCTAGTTTGCTGCACCCGTATCAAGTGGCCATATCAGCGCAACTGAGATCTCTCAATGCGGAGAAGTAGCGGCTCAACACCTAAAGACTCCCTTATTGTGCTGCTGTGCACTCTACCTAGTAGGGTGATACCTGCCACACCTCTGAGAAATCTCATTTCGACTGCTTGTACCCGCGATCACACTCTTTCGGTCATTACCCAAGCCTCATGACCATAGGTGAGAATGGAGACTAAGATAGATTTGAAGACGGAGAGCTTGGCTGTGTTACCCAGCTCGCGTTTCGTTACCACGGTTCGTCACAGTTCACGTCTGACACAGCTTGCTTCACCGATCCGAGTATCCAATTCTTTTTCCTGCCGCCCATCACTCGTGAATGCAATCCCGAGATACTTGAATTTCTCCACCTGTCTCAATGGGGCTTCCCTAACATGGAGAGCGCACTGAGCAGGCTGTCTTGAAAGGACCAGAACCTCAGTCTTAACCACACTGATCTTCATCCCAGCTTCTTCACATTTGGCTGCAAACCTTAAATGTTGTTATAATAAAAGTTTTGCCATTTCTTTAAACGCAAACACACCACATTTTCAATGCCGCTATCTCAATTGTTGGTTCAATTGTAAACGCACCAACAATTAAACATTTCTAAAATGTTGAGCATAATCTGAAAATACCATTAAAAATACGGGTTTGCAATGCACATTTCAAAGTTTACTTCCACATTCGAAAACGGCGTCGGTTTGTTTTTTACACTAAAAATCCCTCACATAAAAGTACAATAATTCTTCTATTGAAAGTACTCTATCAGATTTGTATTCTAGAAGTTAGCTATTGGTTCAGTTTTGTTGAGACACTATATGTGTCTGACATCTAAATCAAGAAGTGCTTTTTATGTGCTCCCCTGTATTTATCCATCTGTTAGCCAAGTTTCTCACCCGAAGCATGTGTGAACTTTCTCTATGGAGTGTTCAGTGTAATCAAATCATGCTGCTTTAAACGCATATTTAGATCTTGATTGCATTCTGCGCGGAAATGTGAAAGGTCAAACTCTGTTCAGGCG
Organism: Rhysida immarginata; assembly: GCA_023313115.1. Taxonomy (NCBI): domain Eukaryota; kingdom Metazoa; phylum Arthropoda; class Chilopoda; order Scolopendromorpha; family Scolopendridae; genus Rhysida; species Rhysida immarginata. Next base: position 404 of record JAHWFO010096487.1, on the reverse strand, counting down.
TATTTTTATGTCGGTGTAATTATTCATTACTCCGCAGATCCATTCTTTATCCGTTCCCGTATTGATGTTTCGCAGGAGCTGTTTATTTTAGCTCTTGAGAAATACATTTTTACAAACTCCTTTCGTTCAAAGGTAAAGGCAACCTATGAGATAGAAAGAGAGAGAGAGAGAGAGAGAGAGAGAGAGAGAGAGAGAGAGAGAGGGCGAAGAAAGTGTTTTCACATGGAACACTCCCTATTTCCCGTCGCCAGGCAACAACGCTTCTTAGTTTGGATTCTAAGGCTAAACGTTTTTTATGCTCTTAATCCATTCAATTTCTTTTACTGGTTCCTACCAAAGAGATAAATATCTTTTTTCACTCCCTCTCTCTCTCTTTCCATCTCCCCATCGCTAACGAAATATTT
>JAHWFO010096486.1:0-13223 GCA_023313115.1 Rhysida immarginata | reverse complement strand
ACGGGGCAGCTTGGTTGCCGAAATGCCCATTCGTATGAATAAACTTTTGTCGTGGATTAGTAGTTTCCTTGAGTCCTTGTTAGTCTTTGTCCACATTTTCTGGCTCCAATTCTCTCTATGGGGTTGTTCCCCAACAAAAAATCTAAAGAATGGTTCAGCCCTAATGAGCGTCGTAACTTTGTGTGTAAAGGGCAATGGGTTAGAATATGCTAAATAGTCAGCATTGCTCCACAAGAAGACAATGGCGCTAGTTGTTTTTTTAATAAATGGATGTGAGTAAGACGGCTGTGACCAATCCTAAATTGAGTAAGAACGACATCTTCTCGCCTGTTTATTACACAAGGTAATGACCACGGTGTGATGGCAGGCTTTATTTCAAATAATTTATTAGCAGGGTTCAGAGGCCAAGAATCCTGCCAAGAATATCTGAGTTTTTTGGAAATCACCGGGTACAAATGTTCGGGGATTGAAAGCAATTCAGAGATCGGTAACTCAGTAATCGCGTGTTTTGCCGCCTTATCGACCCGTTCATTTTGTAGGATACTCATGTGACTAGGGAACCACACAAAATGAATACTGGTACCTTGTGAATCCAGGTAATGAAGATATTCCTGGAATCTTTGAACAAAAGGGTTTATAGAATTAAATAATCCCAAAGATTGCAAAGCGCTCAGTGAATCAGTGAATATCCAGATGTTGGAATTTGGATAATTTACAGCGAACTAACGATTTGGCTATCGCTACCAATTCCGCTGAGAAGATGGAGAACTCGTTTGGCCAATGATAAGATAGTACACAGTTATCTATAAGAAAAGCACAGCCAACTCCGTCCTGTGATTTGGATCCATCTGTATATATGTGGAAGCCATCAGGGAGGGTTTCCGAAGAAACCTTAAAGAGTGCGTTAATTTCAGCTGCCATAAAGTTTGATTTTTTCCCAGCAAATAAGTTGTAATTTACATCTGGTTGGAGGAGAATCCACTGAGGGACATCTCTGACATCTCAGCTATGCATGGCTGGAAATGAGAGGTTCAGGCTCTCTAGAAGATACTGGAACCAATTATTGATGCTTCCAAAAGAGTGATGGGGAGGGATACTAGGCTTATCAAAAAACAGGCAAAAGCTGGATGCTGACTTTCACCATATACGACAAGAGCATATTTGAGGAGGAGTTTGGATCTTCTAAATCATAATGGGGGTTCAGAAGCCTCCACATAAAGGCTCTATACCGGACTTGTACGGAAAGCTCCTGTGGCAATTCTTATGCCTCGGTTATGGACGGGATCTAACACCTTCAGTGCTGTTTAAAGCTGAGGCATACACAATGCTTCCATAGTCTAATTTAGATCTAACTAAGGATCCGTATAAAAACAAAAGCATCTTCCTATCAGCGCCCCATTTGGTAGCGGAAATAGAGCGTAAAACATTCATGGGTTTTAAGCATCTCGCTTTTAGATTACGAAGATGTGGGAGCCATGATAGTTTCCTATCAAAGGTCAGACCCAAGAATTTATGGGAGTCCAGCACTAAGATAGGAAATCCATTTAGTGTAAGGTCCGGGTCTGGATGGAGACCTCTCAAATAACAAAAGTGGACGCCCTTGTTTTTTGGGGTGAAAATTTAGCGCCTACTTCGTTGCTCCAGGTAATCAGCTTGTTGATGACTAGTTGCAGTTGACGCTCAATAAAGAACATTGATGACTCTCGACAGTAAATGGCGATGTCGTAAACGTACAGGGAATAGTTCACAGTGGATGGAAGTTGTGAACAAGCCTCATGTATAGCAATGAGGAACAGGAAGGGACTCAGCACACTTCCCTGTGGGACACCATTATCCTGCGTAAAAGTGTTCGAGAGCGTTGACTCGGAAAGTTGTTTTTGCCATGAAATTACGCAAGTAAGAGGGAATTACTCACAAATTGCCGTATTTGAGCAAAAGAATTGCTATTCCATGTCTTCAAGTTGTATCACTTCTGAAGATAACCTGTTCTGAATAAGCGTCTTCTTCTTTTTTGTCAATGATATCTTAAAGAGAAGATAACAATTTTACTGAAGATACTCTTCAAAATTATTACAATTAAAATGTGGAATTTGGTAAGGCATTCGGATGGGAAATCGGAAGAAAATTCACCGCGTCCTGGCCTCGTTCTGGATGCCATTTCTTTCCCCCGCACCGCTCTTACCGATTGAGCTACTGTGAAAAATGAGCCGCTAACATGTACCAATACGTCCATATGAACTACTTTGATTCCACAAATCAGCTCAATCGGCAGAGCAGGTTTCCAGTTTGCAATTTTGGAATTCTCCCTACCTATAAAATACTCTCAAAAGACATTCAACTCGCAGAGAATATTATTATACTGATGAAAGACTTGATTCATAGTAGAAAAGGGCAAGAAATATCCTACCTCGTTCATTATTGACGGATTCTTCATTTTCTTCCTCGTTCTCCTGCTCGGCATCTTCCAAAAGGTTTTCAAGAGCAGTTTCCTCCATTTCAATTTGGAAAAAAATAAGGTTCGGAATTTTTATTAATAAGTTATAGCATTTCCTTGGCTCTTTCCTGCACATTTCTGACTAATAGTTCTTCTTCATTTCTCCAAGGGGTAAAAAGCATAAGTCTCTCTTTACAATAATTGTCAGGATCTTCCTCTTTGCCGTACCTCCTGAATCTTAAGATTTTCCTTTGATGACGTCTTCTGATCCATCACTTCCATCAATGAGATTGTAACATGCAAGTTTGCCTATAATTTTGAAAATATAAATTTGTAATAAAATTTCAAAATATTTTCTGCAGTTTATTTCAGTATTAATATTCTTTAATTTCAAGCGCAACTTACGCGGCCTCTTCAGAAAATGATCAGTTTCCATATTCATCTCCCACGATTGTGAAAGATCATCTGAAATCGAAATGTTTTTCTTAAACTTCTCTTCCATAAAATATTTTATATTTAAGCAATGAATTTCAACGATATAATTAACTATAATGTGGTTTCATACTTTTAAAATCCTTTTTCGAATACACATAAAGTGTTGCAAAGTCAGCTAGGCATAGGTCTTTCAGTTCTGGAGGGCGTTGTATGTAGTGCTCTAACATTTCTTTTGAGTACATGTCCACAGAGTTTTCCTCAAGCTGCTAGATTTCTGTTAATGACTTTAGCGTACGCACACGTTCTGTAGGAGGTGATGTGCTTACGTATACTGTGTCACGGATGCAAAAAGCATTTGGCAAGCCCAAAAGAAAAGATGCAGCTTCTTGTGCAGAGACCGCACAGCCAGATATCAAAACTTTTGCGAATTTTAACAGTTTTTCCTTTACGCTTAAGTTACCTTTCTTCACTTCTTTTGAACATGCTTGCTGAAGCTTAGACACGCCACCTTCAGATTTCAAAATATAGCTGACACAGTATTTCGCACAAGCATAAGTATCCAGGACAAACTGTATGTCAATATTCGCACCCCATGCTTCTAGTAACTGCCGATTGTACGAATTCACGTAGATGGAGTTGGTAGCTCGCCTAAGAAAAATTGTCCCCCTTTTGATGCTGCTTCTGACGGCGGCTCATGTTCTCCCTCAGTTAAACCCAGCGACAAAAGATACTCTTCCCATGGAATGATTTGATTGAAAGAATTCCCCATCGCATTAAGTTTTTCCTCAATCTTCAGAAAATTTTCTTTAGCCACCTTAAATTGCTTTTTGTCTCCATCAGATGGTAAAGGTTCCAAAATTCTATTGTTTTTCATCGGAGGCTTAGGAAAACCAAAACGGCATTTGTCTCTTTGCTTCTTATAGCAAGTTGCCGTGTGTTTATGAAGCTGGTATGCCATAAGCTTTTTCCATATACCTTCCTCATTCCTCTCACAAGTTATATACTGCTCAATGAACTGCACACATTCTCGTTCTGACAGCTCAGTTCCGGTGAATGTCGGAGCATCCTTAATCCAATATAAACCGTGTACGTCGGGAGATCCTCGCATCTGAAATTCGACTTTGGAAATGTAATCGCTTACGTTGTAAGGAAAAAAAATTCCGTCGCTAGGAAGTAAAATCATGTTGAGCAGGAACCGAAAACGGTCATTAAATTGCCTCATGCACGTTACTGGGTCCGAGCGGATGAGATCTGCCACTTCTTGAAATGTTAGCTCTGTAGCCTCCTCTTCTGTAATGTCTCCGTTTTTTAGAATTTTTTTTAGCATAACGATAAGTTCTGTCCACTTAGTTTCAGCAGTGGATATTGTCACAAAAAATGTACATTTGCCTAGCTGACGGACCGTTGCTACAACATCCTTGGTTTTTTGTGCCCAATAAGGCGGTGAGCAGCGAATACTCTTGAAGACTGAGTAACCCTCGTCCTTGTTTAATAGGTCTTCCACAAATCCGGGTCTCCGAATATCCCTGCAGTGATTTTGTCGTTGTCAAGTTTCTTTCTCAAACAAATTTATACAGATTGATAAATCTTTTCCATTCTTGATTTGTAAAATGCGTAGAGCAGATGAGTTGCTTTCACAGCTGTACGTTTGTAGTTGCGTAGTTCAGACCTTTTTATGTCTGTGTAGGAGACTCGCAGATTGTCTGGGAATACTCTTAAAATTCCACAGTACACATCGGGAAATGATAACGCTTCCGCGTTTTGGTCCTGAAACAGTGGTGACGGATTCTTCCCTTCCGCTGGCGCCATTCTTATCACTGTAAGAACTGTCTTCTTGTCATTGACCACCAGCGTTTCTTCTGCAGGCAAATTTGGTGAGACACTGGAAAACGTATCAAAAAAAAATTGTCATTTTAGATAGTTATCACAATAAATTTTGAATTTTATACGTAAAATAAAGTTTTTGTTTTTTTTCCATAAACTTTTACCATTTTCAATTTCAGATACACTCTCCTCTTCAACATGTCGACTTTCCATTTTATTATCACGGTCATTCTCACCTGTGGGGACGGCAAAACACAATTGACTTCTCTAGTGATAAATAACCCTGGTACTTGGAATTTTTCAATGCTATTACCTGTTTGTGTAATGGATTTTTCTTGTGGTGCTGTTGCAGGTTTTTCTGTGGTTGGATTGCAAATAAAGTTGAGGGTTTCATCTGAAATTAAATTAATAATAATAAAATTTATACGAAGTTCAGATGAAATCGATATAATGGAAATAAAATTTTGCTAATATATTTACCATCTTTATGTCGTGACCAATTTTCAGAGAGGACTATTTTCTCATTTTGGTAAAGGGGTGTTCCTACAAGCTATTTTGCTGCAAGATACACTTTATAGGGTATTACAAATTCCCACAAATACGGACGTTCAGACTCCATTCGACGCACAAATTGTACCTGGACTGTAGAGGACTCGTTGAAACTCCGTGGTAACACACTTGCCACAACATCAAGATCATTCTCCACATTTACGACACTCCCTTTTAATGCTGTTTGTCGCTCCGTGCCGACTATTTTTATTTGCATAAATTGTATTCTTCCTGCAACGAGCCTTGTCTCAAGAGGATTAAGACCCTGTAGTTACTTTGGCAGATCTGGAAGTTCAAACCCATTTTTCAAGCAGAGTTATGAATTTTTTTTATTTCGCCAGGTTTTCTTGCATGATCCACAGAAATAGTGAGGTGTCTGTTCAACGTTTAGAATTTTATGGGTTTCTTCACCAATGCCCCAGTTATTACGCAGTATTTCTCTAGAAGCCTTCGTCATGTAAGTGTTTTTCCATAATCTGTCACAGCAAGAGCAAATATATACAGGAGCTTCTCTGATTTTTGCCCTGAAGCATTATAACAGTGCTGCAAATCCTGTAAGTTCATTCTGCGTCTCTTGAGCCGCTGCGCAGTATTAGCCGATTGTTCTGCTCTGCGTCTTTCAGGAATTTAAAGTCGCAAGTCACGACGTTGAGTGTCTACCTTTTGCTCTGTTTCTGGAAACTCCGGCGAGTTTCTGTTTTTCGCGAGTCACTCGACGCCGTTTGATGTCTTCCCTTTGCTCAGCTTCTCGAAGGAGAGGATTTTGGCGTCTCAGTCGATGTTGTTGTGTACTTTCCTGTTGCTCAGCTTCTCGTACGACGGGATTTTGGCTAGTCATGCGACGTCTTTGGGTGTTTTCTCTTTTCTCAGCTTCTCGAAGGAGAGGATTTTGGCGTCTCAGTCGATGTTGTTGAGTATTTTCGTTTTGTTCAGCTTCTCGGGCGAATAATGCGACGTCGTTAAGAGTTTTCGCTTTGCTCAGCTTCTCGTACGACTGGATTTTGCCGAGTCAAACCTCGGCGTACTATATTGCGTTGTTGTTCTTCTCTTTGGATGGCTTCATTTTTCCTTTCGTTCCTTTTTTTCTCTACACTCTCTACGCCGCTGTTCTGCACTTTTCTGCACCTTCCTAGGCATCCTTACATAATAAGTTTATAACGAAATTCCATAGTTTGGAAAGCATACGGTCTTTTTCAAGAAGTACACTCATTGCTGAGTAGAAAATTCGGTTGTAATAATACATGATAATACTTTTTTCAAACCAAGCTTTTATATTGTTTTATTCAGTGGCAACAATCATGCTTAATTTGTAACAATAAACAATAGATACATTTAACTCTCGCTATAATGATTTGACCTAAACAAACTAATATTGCAAGTTTAATAATTTTATTATTTATAATAACAAATATTATTACCAAAAAATTTATTACCTTTTTAGTGGTTAATTATTAAGGGCGCACACAAAAAAATACTCCAGGGCGGTAATCTCCCTAATTCTTCTCCTTTTTATTTTTTTTTACCCCTTTTCACCGCACCCTTTAATCTCCTATTTTTGGCAGATTCTCGAAAATACTGTTTTGCAAATATACCGTATAGTTGCTGTTTCGAAAATGATAAAGAGCTCTCTCTTCTTTAGTTTCTCATTTTTTCCGAGGTTATAACATTTTAGATGCCATATGTTGCTATTTGAGATCATCTAGTTTTACCCTTTTATCTTACTTCCCCCTTTTCCCTAATATTTTAAATCAAAAAATTGTTTTTCTCGAACGTAGTATTTAGATAGAGTAAGAGAGCTCTATCTTCTTTTGGACCATTTCCGATCAAATGATATATGACATGCCATATGTTGCCATAGTTCTAAAGACCAAGTAACTGCCACCCCTACAATTCCGACCCTATTTGGACAATTTGGCCAAAACTTCATTTTAGTGTTGATCTTGCTTAGAGAAATCTGCATACCAAATTTCACTCCTTTATATGCATAAATACGCGTAGACCTTTTGGTTCTCTCTTATTTCCACCCCCCGAAACTTCTACCCCAGTAGGCCAATCAAAACCAAACTAAATAGTGAAGTTGCACATGCCCATAGTAAGCTACATTCCGAATTTCAATCTTCTACCACAAAAAATGCGGAAATTATGAAGGGGACGGACGGACAGACAGACGGACATTGTGAAAACAATAAGCAGCTCCATTCTTCCGCTACTTAATAATGATATATAAGTCATTGATAAAAGAAATGTTCTTAATTAATGAATGGATAGACTGAAAAAATACCAGGGTCTAATTAAAGTAAAAATGTTATTGGAACATTCACCTGAAGCCTTGGGATATTCGAAGCGTGGATGCGCAAGCTTTATGAAGAAGAGAGTTGATTCGATAATTTTAGAAACAGTTCAGACCTGGTATTCTAGCGGAGTGGAAGGTAGTCCGGAGCTGATGGAATTGGTCCGATGCCCCTAGGTGTAGCGCATTCGCGGCCAGCGAAAATAATACAGAATGAATATAAAGTCACTATACATTTTGGTGAAAACTCCGTTTTATTGCAGCAATTGCAGTATGCATCAACCAGATATTATACCAGGATACATTCTTAGTAAATTTCAATGTATCCCCTTGCACATCCCGGCACAGCTCCCAGCGTTCCACTGGTGTAATGCCCGGAAAACACTGCGCAACATTGCGGTGTAATGTCCTCCACCGCGGCTGTAATCCGTTGTTTCAGCTGTGCAATGGTGCGTAATTCAGACCTGGCACACCTTGTAATTGATAAAATCCCACGCAAAGAAATCCATGGGGATCAAATCTGAGGTCTGTGGAGCTCACAATCTTGGCAAGCCCTGACCAATCCATCTGCCTGGGAATGCGCGATTCAGGTAGTCCCAACGATGTTGGCCAAATGGGCTAGTACCCCATCCTGTTGGAACATAACGGTATCCTAAATCCTTCATATCGCAAATGTGACTCCAGGAATTGCTCCAACATGCCGAGGTACACGGTACCATTGATAGTCCCCTGGGCAAACATGAAGGGCCTATAGACCTTTGAAAGTGTAATTCCCATCCACACATTCACTTTGGGTGTGCAAATACATGAAATTCGTTAATGATTTCACCAAAATGTATAGTGACTTTATAATCACCCTGTATTAATCTAAAATCTATATCAGACATTCGGTACGTGCAAACTCCTGCTCTTCAGTCAGGCTTTTAATGCATAACACATAAAAAAATAAAGAATTTTTTTGACATACGAAAACCTAGGAATATAATAAGATATTTTAATTAAATCCGGAGCAATGATCCAATTTCAGAGTTTAAAGACTCAATTTAATACAAAATCATATTTACAAAAATTCCTTATCAAAAGAGAAGCACCTACTTTTACACATAAAACCAACTCATAAAATCAATTAACTTAAAAACCAAACTCAATAAATCCAAAAGGCATTGTATGCATAAAAATCTATATGCAAAAACAGACTATAAAATCAAAAATAATCATCTCTATCTATAAACAATAAACACTAAACAACAATAACAATCGCAAAGGAACAAACAAATAAGAAACATCAGATCAAAAAAGGAGGGAAAAAACATCGCAATAAAGATAAAAGCACAAAAGTACAGAACATATTCAAAACTAAAGTATCTATATCCATTTACATATTTAGAAATTTACGAAATATAAAACATTTCCCATCCTAACTTGCAAATTTATATACACAAAATATCTATAAAATATTGGATGGTTCCCAACCTTACTTTCTTCAAAAATTAACCATATTCAAAAAATATATATAATAAAATCACCTACTTAACCCAATAAAAACTCACAAACTCACTAGACTTAAAAACACAACATTACTAAAATTTAAACGCACCTAATTCAAAAAATTCCACATTAGCAAAACCAAACTTATCTCTTCACTATATACCACTTTACATAATTAATCCATTTACATCTTATCTATTATTTCATTTAAAATGCACATTTTAATTACAAAGTCCAAGCTAAAACCAGTTTCGATATATGTGATTTATTTCTATATATTTTAAAACAACCATATACAATTACATACAAAATTTCTGCAGGAACACCTTAAAACAATAAAAGATCAAACAATAAAAAACCTTAGTGTGTGTCTTATATGCACTTAAAAATATCAATCCCATATACCCCATACTCTCTTCCATTTTCTGTACAAAAATCTGTTTTTTTTTATTCTTAAACAGAACAGTGGTTCTAGTCCGCCTTCAACACAGAACACAATTAAGTCATTCTGAAGTCTGGCACGCAACAGTTCACTTGCTATAGCAATTCAATTGTTAGTGACGCGATGGAATGGATTAGGACACTATATAGATGGTATACGCATTCTGCTATCTTTGGTCAAACGCCCAGTACATTATGGTCGTCTAGTCGTCTGGTGTTTCACTTTCATGATTTTAATACTTGTATTTTAATATGGGTGGTTGTCATTGTCTACTATCTAAAGACAATGGTGGTTGCAACACCAAACTGTTCAAGTGGTTAACTCTTTACACTTTTTATTATTCCACAAACTGAAGAAAGAAGAAGGAAATACCTACAAAATTGTCTTCAGAACAAATGGAAGGCCACAGCTAAATTCTACTCTGTGACTTTGTGAGATAAGCTTTACTTCGTGCATTAAAAAAGCACACGCCTAAAACGCTTTACCTAGAGCCTTATACAAAAATAAAAAAAAATCAAAATTTTATATCAAAAGCTATTTATGAATAAAGTTTTAAAATAATTGTATCCAATTAATTTAATAATTGTATATACAACCCAATCCAGAAAGTAATGCATATTTTGTGTTTTAGCATCAGTGAAGTTTAATATTACACTAATTCGCCAACAGAATTCTCAATAAGCCAAACATCATACCAGATAATTAAAGTGCAATATTTCGGCTTAAAAAGGAAACATGAACTGTTTTCGAAAACCAATGAAAATACATGACTTTTCCATTCATTATAGGGGTGGCGTTCAAAACGTTTTGCATAAACCAATCAGTCTTTAATAAATATTGCATATTTGGATTTTCTTGGTTCTGTAAATACTGGAATTTGTCATAAGTGGTTTCCAAGCCATTCCTGCATTTCTCTACATAAGTCACTCGTCTCCGCAGCAGCTATGAATAGCAGGAAAAGGTTGTCTTTGGATGCAAAATGCAAAATCGTCGAGTTTTATCTCAGTGGGCAAAAACAATCCTAGATTGCACGAGATTTGGAAATTCATCAGAGCACAGTGAGCCGGGTACTTTCAGGCTACAAGCGGAATGGTGAAGTTACTCCAAGAACACCAAGCTCCGGAAGACCAAGAGCAACATCATCCAGAGAGGATCGTCATCTGAAACGAATCGTCGCCCAAAATCGTTTCAACTCGATCAACCAGTTCAGGATGTTGTGGAATATGCAAAGAGGTGTGCACGTTAGCAGAACAACAGCTCACAACCGGCTCAAAGATATGGGATTTCGATCACGAGTACCGAAAAGAAAGCCCTTGACAACGAGGAAACAAAGAGCCAAACGTCTGCAGTGGGCAAGAGAATACGAAAAGTGGAATCTTCAGTGAAACACTGTCATTTTTAGCGACGACAGTCAGTTTCTTGTACCTGTCGGAGAACATGGTAGAGTTTGGAGAACGAACGGCGAAGCATTTGCTCCTGGGTGTACAAGTACACGGTTAAGCATCCTCACGGTGTAATGGTGTGGGGATGCATCAGTGCTCAAGGCGTCGGCAAACTCCTTTTCTTGAAAGGAAAAGTGAATTCCGAAGCTTATACAGAAATACTGGAAGCAGGACTATTATTACCCACAACCGAAGAACATTTTGGTGATGACGATATCGTGTTTCAACAAGACCACGCGCCTTGCCACAACTCAAGATTCACCCGTGAGTGGATGAGAGAAAATAACCTGAATGTTCTTCCTTGGGCACCGAACTCTCCTGACGTTAACCCAATTGAAAATGTCTGGAGAGATATGAAGGAACGAATTAATACATCTGTTCTAAAACCAACAAGTGTGTACGAGCTGAAATATCTTATCCAGCAAGTTTGGGACTCTTACACACCCGTTATGTGCCAGCAATTAATTGGTTCCATGCCACGCCGATGTCGAGCAGTGATACGCAGCCGTGGTTATCCCACAAAATACTAGTTTTGTACCTGTTGAATGCACTTATGCAATATTTTTTGAACAATGTTTATAATATGCAATACTTGCCTTATAAGAGTATTTTCACACCCTTGGAATAAATAATCCGGAAAGAGTTGGTGTCAAAATAAGCATTGTTGATGGGTGTTCATTTGTCTTATTTTTCTTTTTGACAGTCTCAACTCAATCACCGGATTTACATATACCAACAACAAGCAAGTACGTATCATGAGAAATATGCAATACTTTCTGGATTGGGTTGTATGATGCCTTTTAAATTTGTAAATTTCATTTATGAAAGCGCTTTAAAAAATACCAAATCTGGCAACACTGATCCATATCTACTATTTCCGGTTCAAGATGGCGGCCATTGAACAGTACCTTTTAACTGCTCTCTGGAAAATCGACTTACAACTTGGGATTTAATCAGAAATCTTGCAATATCTGGTTGTTATATTGTGTATAAGTACTCTCTGTATCTTTTCGTGACGCAAGAAGTACTTCTCTGGTGCCTTTTTCTTTATTTTACACCTTTTTTCTTTTTTTCATTGCCTGTTCTTGGATTAGGCCTACTTCGCTTCGGTATTTTCCATGGCCCATAACGGCTTAGCCGTACATCCAATGCTTCTCTAAACAGCCAGAATTGATTCAGCAGGGCTTTTTCGTTCAGGTCAGTATGTTTTCTTTGATTCTAGCCGTTTCTTTTTTAGTTTTTCTCACCCTTTCCCTAGTCTGTGTTTTCGGCACCAGCACGCGGTCGTCTTTCTCGGGCTCGCCGCTTTTCCCACTATTTCTCCACTTCAATTCTGATGACAGATTAAGATTCTTTGGAGTTTTTGCTATCTAATTGTGGTATTGTTATTCATATTATGTGCTCTTTTCGATTTTTTCGAGCATTTACCTTCTCGCCCACCTTGGGCTCTCTGTCTGTGATCGATGGCCCCACGTGACTTTCGTTCGACGTCTTGATATTTTTGTTTTAAGTGAGATATCATAATTCTGAGAGCAGATTCTGATTCCTCGACATTTTCGCTATCAAATTTATGTATTACTTTTTATATTTCATTGGAATTTGGATTTTCTAAAGACTTTTTCTATACGGTTTAATGTTTTCCGTTGTGTTGGATCACGTGACGGTCGCGTCGGCATTTTGCGCGGCTCATATCATGGTTTCGGTTGATCCTACGGTCTCCAAACTAGTTTTATTCGATTCTACGGGTCTTTTTCTGTTAGGACTGAGATTTGTATACTGTCCCTGTGATTGTTTTTTTACTAACTGTTTTTTTGCCGTTTGGGTTGATTTGTGTTAAATTCTCCAAACCGACGACCGCCATTGACGTGTCGATCCCGCCTCGCGGCTCTATTCTTATGATTTCGGCGGCTTTAATCTTATGTTTCTGCTCGATACCGCTGTGTGTTGTTGGTAGATTCGTGTTATTCGGATCTAAATCTATCAGATTGGTAGATTGGTTTTTATTTTACTAAATTTTTCAGCTATCCTATTGACAGTGAGGTTCCGCAGGGATCTCCCCTCAGACTTCTTCTGTTTAACATTCTTGTTGCCGATTTAACATATTTACTGGTTGGCTTACCTATTCGTGTGCTTACTCGTGGAAATTATTCCATTTGATTGTTAACTGGTCATGTGAGAATTTACAGAATGGTCTCGCTGTTGTTCACAAATGGGTCTTTAGCCAGTGGTTTGGAGTTATAAGATGAAAAGTCATTTGTCGTTACTCGTAAAATGGCACCTTTTATCTATGATTACCATATAGGATCAAGGTTTTTAGTT
>JAHWFO010096484.1:4249-19095 GCA_023313115.1 Rhysida immarginata | reverse complement strand
CATCAGCCAAAATTTATTTTCAAAAAATAATAAATACTTGTACTGTAAAATTATAGACAACTGTCCGCCAAAAATAGTGTAGCCAAAACAATAGCCTAATATAATTTTTCTTGCCAGCTGATGACAAAAGTGGCCCAGTCTGGCAGGAAATAGCCCACTTTGTTCACACAGTCTGTGATAGTGAAATTCAGTACTCAGTTTGAGTAGTTCTTACTAGTGTCGCACGATGGCGTGACGATAGCTGCATTTAGCGAATAGCAGGAAATATAGAGATTGTGGATGCAAGTAAAAACATAGAAGTTAAAAAGAATTTAAAATTTGACTCACAGTTTTCAGGCTTGGCAGTCAAATTGACTCGTACATTTTTTTTTGTCCTAGCGCAAATTCTGCTATTACCTTATTGTTTTTCTCTTGATGATACCATAACGGTGATGATTAGAACTAGCGAAATTCCATTGGTTCAAAAGTTATATCTCCATGAAAAAATTCACCAATACTGACTGAAGACCAGTTAAACCCATAATCTCATGATTTACGGACGAAAAAGTGTGATAGTGCATTTATTATTTAAGATTCGTAACCAAAACTTATATTGTTAGATATAAAGAAAAAAAAAAACGTCATTTTTAAATCTTAATAAAATCATACAAACATTTAATATGATTAAATTTTACAGGCGGGAATCTCAGTGCTCCCGCTCAGTGATTAAATTTTAAATCATCTCAGTGCTCCCGCTAGAATTTACTGAGGGCAGGGTGCCAACTGCAGCAAGAGGGCACATCATGCAGTGTCAAGGCAACTCATGGGGGGGGGGGGGGGGGCAAGGCTCAAAGGGAAATGAAATATAGATATACATTCAATTAGAAAATCAATAGTTTATTCATTAATAAAACAAATACAAAATATAAGGCAATTCTCCTATGTTTAATTTTAAACCATTCTTTTACTGCAAATGGTAAAATTTCATTAAATAAATCGATGTTACTACAGTTCAATTTAATACATAAGATATGTTTGAGTGTTTCCTCTTTCAGTGCATTTCTGTGGGCCGTTTTTATTAATTTAATTTGAGAGAAAACTCTTTCCACTTCCGCAGTACTTAGTGGAATGACAGTAGCAGTGGCATATATTTTTGCTAAACTGGGAAAGAGATTTATTAAACCTTGGTTCACATGTTTCGAGCCATTAAAAAGATCTAAAATCGCTTTTAATGATCTGTCTTCCAATTTTAAATTTTGCAATAATGTCAGAAAACCTTGCCACTCGTTTAGGAGCCGTTCTTCATCTTCAGCAAAGTGTTTAGCTATTGCTTCTACATCCGACAACCCATAAATCAACGGGATATTTTCAAGCTCGGCCAAATCCAAAATTGCAAGATGTTCCATAATGCTCACATCTGTATCTAAAAAAATATGTCTTTGAAAACTATTTAACCATTGCAAATAATTTTTCTATTTAAATGGATAAATAATTTCGACCATTAAAAATCCTCACCTTGCAGCTTGAAAAAATCCTTACCATTAAAAATATTTTCTTGTAGCTTTTGAAAAAATAAAATGGCAGTGTTTTGAGTAACAGAACAGCGGTTCCGGAATGGTTCAGTTGTGATTTCAGAAAATTCTGGCAATTTTAACTGCCATGGTCCAGGCTCAGTTTTCAATTTTTCAAGTTGATTATAAGTTTTATCAACCATTGCTTTTACCATACCTTTATTCAAAATACGCGAAAATTAATAACTTAAAATTTTTTATGAAAATAAATTACTGTAATTTAAAAAAGATTGAGTTTTTTCAGCAATTTCTTACCAAGATGTACATCATTCCTTTGAAAAAATAAAGATAGCCTAGAAATTATCGGCATAACATCTGCTATTAACAATAACATATTTACTATGTTACTGTTTTTTAAATCTTTTAAAATTCCTTGCCCTTCTGGATCATTATTAATTGTTCTTTGTTCCAGATCTATTATAAGTGGTCTATTAAAAAAAAACACTGAGTATAAGGCATTTTTGAAATATTAGACAATTAATACCTGTTGAATAATCTTACCTGTACGATTTAACTACAGACAAAACAGCCTGTTCATGACTTAACCATCGATGGTGTTTTCCTTGTTTCATTTTTATAGGCACGGAGCCAAAAGCCTTTTGAATTTCTTGTAGGCTAGAAGCATGAACAGTACTATATTTATAGTACTTGTAAATTTTTTCTAACAAGTTATCCACTCTTTTCACCTCTGGAATACTATTAAAAGTTTCTTTACAAGCTAAAGCTTCTGATGGTCTTTACAATGATGAAAAATTAAGGCATTATTATTAGATTTTAATTTCACTCCAACCCCTGTTTTCTTGCCTGTAAAAACTGCAGCCCCATCAGATCCAAATGCCACTAATGCTTGTTCATTTAACTCAGCATTCACTATTTCTTCATTAATAGTTTTATAAATCACATCGGAAGTTCCATTTATTATAGTTCTGTCTGTTAAAAATCGTGTTTTTACAGTATCTTTGTGAATAAATTTGGTACATATTGCCAAATGTTTTTTACTTGAAACATCTGTCACTTCATCGACCATGAGAGAATAACATGGGCTTTCTTTGATTTCCGTTTGCACACAATTTTTACATGCTGCTCCTAAAACATGCAATATATATTGTTCACAGACTCCCAACTAGAATACGTTGCATTTTTTGCAGATCTTAATTTCTGAAGGTTTTCTGCTCCTAATTCGATGCATAAATCTACTAAAGATGAAAATAGGTCTAGAGCCAGATTCTTTTGTACAATAAAGTAAACAATTTTAAAGGCATCTGTTATGGCGTTAAAAGCATAAGTTTCAGATTTTTCAAACATATTTTCAATTTTTTCATTTTCTAATTCTGCTGATAAGGAAAGCAGGTGCTGTGGACTGCTTTCGTGAGATGTAATTTTATCCAGTCGCACTGTCGTACAGCCCGTTTCTGTCCAAGTTTTACTCCCATTCTTTCCTGTAGAATCATGTTTTTGACATAGGATACAGAACACAGTATTTCAGCCATGGTCTCTTATTTTGCCATTCTGTATCAAATACTGTTTTATGCCCAGCATTCTTTTTAGGTGCAGATGTGGTGGGTAATGTTGGCGTCATCGACGATGTAGGTGTGGATGCACTGGATTCATATATCACCGATTCATTATTTTCTGACGAGGTGTCTTTATCTGTTTGAGGCGATTGAGATGTCGGGGGGCTGTTTGAATAAAAGTTAACAAAGTTATTTATGATATTAGAATAAAATAGGGGCTAATTGTAAGGAGCTTTTAAATTTAAATACAGCTTTTTGCAATGACTTTACGGCATTTTGCATTTAGAAATTTTACTATGCATTTATTTTGGGATCCACTCAAAATCCCCATCACACAAAACCCGCTGATAAAAAACCCCCAGTCTTAAAGTGCAAGGGAGGGTAAAAACCCCAGAGTAAAAGCACAGAAGGAGACATAACCCACATATGAAAACATTTTATGTCCCAGGGACAAATTTTTTTTTTATAATATGTAGATCATTTTCATTGAGTTTTTTTCCTCTTATAAGTTTGATCAATAATGTTATAATGTAAAACAACTAATGTTATAATGTTATAATAATGTAGCTATGTGACAATTTCTTTTTTTTAATTTTCAAAATTCAATTTGATATTATTGGACATGTGGACACAAAAAATACTTATACGTATCTGACAAGAAAGTACCTATAAACCATTTAAAATGTACTATAATTTTATATTTATACAGGGTGATGTATATTTTTTAAAAGACGCCCCCTCCCCTATTAAAAAAGTCAGTAAAATTTCGGATAAGTCGATGAAAAAAGATCTACAAATTATAAAAAAATGTTTTCATCTGTGGGTTATGTCTCCTTCTGTGCTTTTACTCTGGGGGTTTTTTTACTGGTGGGTTTTGATCGGCGGGGGTTTTGATAGACACTCACTAATTTTATAACAAACTAACCAGACTGGGTATTTCAATGGTCTCTGGCTTGAATCGAAGGGATTCTGAGAATTTCCTTTAATTCCTTTTCGTTTACCACGGTTAATGAATGAGATAACCGTAATATTACATTTTACTGGTAATACGTAATTTCCGATAATACAGGAGATCATGGAAAATTTTCCAAAACGTTGAAAAATACTGTCATTTTTTCTCACGAGAGCATACCTAAAATACATACCCGTGTTTTAAATTTAACGTTTACGTAATGCTTGCTTGTGCGAGGGCTTAAGCGAATTTGCCCTTAATTTACAGCATTGTTACGTGCCTACATTTCATAATCTTTTACTTTATTATCGTATTTTTAGTAATTCATTAGGCACGTCGATTGATTAGTATATTTTTGCCTTAATGTTTAAGAAGCCGTTTTCTAAATACAAACTGCCTTAATGGAATGAAAAGTGCCTTAATCTACGTGAAATCTGCCTTAATCTAAATGAAAACTGCCGTAAAGTCATTGCAAAAAGCACGTGTTAAGATATTAGGCCAATACGAATAAGGGAACGCATTAAAATTCGGAATAGGGGTAAGCTAAATTATAAAAAAAGCTACATAGTAAGGACGGAAATTAAAAATTCATACACCTACCTGCAAAAATAATTGCCGATACCATTTTTGTTCTTTTCCCCTCCTTTTCTAAAGCTTCCATTCTTCGCTTTCTTGAAGGCATGTTTTAGACAAATAGTACGAAGAGAACGTTGGAAACAGTCTATAAAACCTTGATCGACAATCGACAACCTTGATGATCACGTTGTTTTTCTATATTAAACACTATAGTTTAACTAGCACGTGGTAACAAATAAATAGAGCACAGGTAGAGAGCCAAATGTATGACAAAACGTATAAGCATGGACGAATCAGAATACAGTATAAGCCTGATTGTGTGCGGAAGGAGCTAGAGCAAATTAACCAGAACTATTTTCGCGGAAAAGCACTGTTTTTGGGAACGAACGCACCACTCTCGTGGCAGGGCGCGATATTCTCGCGGCAGGGCGTGATACTCTCGAGGCAGGGCGCAGCGCCCTCCTAAAATAGGCTAGCGGGAGCACTGGATTAGAACTAACGAAATTCCATTGGTTCAAAAGTTATATCTCCATGAAAAAATTCACCAATACTGACTGAAGACCAGTTAAACCCATAATCTCATGATTTACGGACGAAAAAGTGTGATAGTGCATTTATTATTTAAGATTCGTAACCAAAACTTATATTGTTAGATATAAAGAAAAAAAAAAACGTCATTTTTAAATCTGAATAAAATCATACAAACATTTAATATGATTAAATTTTACAGGCGGGAATCTCCCCTCCTGAAAGTTTTTTTGGGCGCGATTTTAAAATTTCGGGTGAGAATCCCGCCATCCCGCCCTGAATAGTCAGAATTAAGTAATCTACCTCCAACCCACAGCAGGCCGTCAGAGTCTAAAAACAAGGACAAGGAAGGTAGCTTCGAACGTGATCAATGATCGTGAGATTGGCAAATTTTAATCTCCTCAGGGAACGAGTGGTTTTGAGAAAGTCTAACAAGAGTCAAGAAGGCACGCTCAATTTCCAAAGGTGTAAGGGGACCATACATTCGGACATCCTTGGGACAGAGACTATTGTTCTTGAAACACAATATAAGGCCCGCCGCAAATAAAAATTAGGAGCGACCTGGTCGCTAGCGACGGCCCGTCGCTCGTTGCCGCCTGCAGTGGGGGGTTCGTCAAGGTCACACTGCTGACGTCAGTTGTCGCTCTTTGTCGCTTGTCGCCAGCTTTCCCGCCGCAAATACAAGTGTGTCGCCAGCTCACCAGTCTTTTCTCCTATCGTATATACATAATGATAACTATTTAAATAAATAAATGCGATAGTGAAATATTCATGCCTTTGGTCCTGTGAACTGATATTAGTAATGGTTTAATTATTTTCAACTAATGTTTTTATTTATATCTCATTTTTTAAATCATAATTAATAACTAATTCAGAAAACAAAACAGGTGCAGACTATACAGGTGCTTAGAAAATATAAGCTAACATCCAAAATTCAATTATGAAAATATTGAAACCAAATATTGTGCCTTTCATTAATTTTATGAATAAATTATGATGTAATTTAAGTATTATCTAATGGCAAATTCGGCTGGCTGCTCTGGCGTGCTCCAGACGCGCTCCGGAGCGCTCTGGAGCTCTAATAATTGTTCGGCTGGTTGCTCTTGCTCTCGCAGAGCGGCTCCCACAGCGTTCGGCTGGTATTGCTCCTTGCGCCAAGTAGCACTCCTTCGCGCTCTTCCAAAATCGGTGGAGCAGTGTTGCTCTCTGCTCGTCTGCTTGCGTCGCCTGGAAAATCAAAATGGCTACCTCAGAGACTGAAATAGACGAAATTCTTTTACAATTACTGGATAGTTCTTCATCTGACAGTTCTTCCGATGAAGAAGACGAAGTTTTGGCTTTATTAATGGCAAAACATTCGGAACAGCCGAAAAAAATTCCAAAAATTGAGAATTTTGTTAATTTTGCCGATACATATACGGATGAAGATCTTTGCGTTATAATTAGACCTCATACTCTATGCAGTATTATGTATATTCCACATAATAAATACATGGATATCCTTGGAATAAGAGCTATAAAAATGCAAATATACTTTCCCTATCCAAATATATAGTATACATCATTTTTTCAACATTTCATTTTATCCATGATTTATTACACTGCATTCGTTAAAAATTTACACTCCGTGAATATAAACAATTTTTCAACTGATTTGTACAATACATTAACAGTAATTTAATAATTATAATAAATAATTATGAGGATATTTTTCCTTTATAAATTAATAGAAAACATAAAATAAATTTAACTTAAATTACATATATATTGAAGTATTTCTCCTGAATTTCTTCAACTCCATCAGGACCTTAAGCTCAACCATCTCATATAATATTGGCCTTATGTTTTTTATTTAATTTAAATTAATTTTATTTTACTTTATCTTTTCTATTAATCTATAAAGGAAAAATATCCACATTACTATTTATTATAATATATTCTTTTTACTTAAACTATTTAATTTAATAATTAATTTATATTGCTGTCTTAATTAAAAATAGTGTTGCTAGCGGAGTGCGTTGCCTCTAGACGAGTTTGGAGCACTGATAAAACAATGTTCGTCTGCTCCAAGCTTTGTTGCTGCTCTCGGCCAGATTGATCACGTGACTCGAGCAATCCCTTTGCACTCTAGGAGCAGTCAGCCGAATTCGCCATAAGTTCTTTCATATTTAAGTATTTTTGTAGGGTTGTTTTAATATTTTTTATAGTGTTGTTTAAGTAATAATAATAAATCCGTATTTACGATACCCTTGCAAATAAGATGAATTTTACGAACGTTTAGCTTCTCAGGCTAATTTAAGATGAATCATATATACTATTACATGAATTTATTTGTTCATAATAATATGAATGGATATTTATAAGAGAAAAGGACGAGACACAAAAAACCTGAGACTTCAGGATAATTCTCTATTATTTTAATTGCTTTTAATTAATTTTAATTTTAGAGAATTATCCTTTTTGCTTTGATAATTCTCTATCCGAAACGTCAGCTTTTTATTTTATTTTATATTTCTAGTTTTATTTTGATTTTATTTATTATTTATTAATTATTTTGTTAACTATTATTTATTTTTCATTTTTATTTAATAACTATTATTCATTATAATATCAGTTATATCATATAATGTTTAAAACATCACTGGATGTGAAACATTAACATAAAATTAACAAAGTCAAGGAATATCTAGAATTTCTTTATCATAAAAAATATTAAAACAACACTACAAAAATTACTTAAATATAAAAGTACTTAATAAATAATTAGATAACTGTTTCGAAATAAAAATTATTTTTTAGGTAAGAAAATAAACTGAAATTTAACACTAATAATAATAATAATAATAATAATAATAATAATAATAATAATAATGGAGTGTCATCAATTATAATAATGGCAAAATGGAACAATGGAGTGTGAAAATGTTTCATATCCAGTTTCTGCATAATTATTCTTAACAATATCTATCATTTCTCTGTCATCCACTGTATTTATTCACTGGTTTCCCCTATGGAGGAATTAGATGTTTTGATTGGCTATCGACGATGTTGTCGCTGGTCGCTTGTCGCTTCCAATTGAATTCAGCTCAATAGAGGCAATGTCGCCTGAAAACCAGTTTTTTCCGTCGCCGGCGACCAAGGGCAAAAACGAGGTCACGCTCGGGCGACAAGGAGCGACGCCGACGCATGCGCAGTGCTCATGGCGCAACCCGTGTCGCCGCAACGAAGTGTATTTGCGGCGGGCCTAAGGGCAACAACGCGATTAAGATGATCAAAATCAGAGAATCTTGAAAATGGAAATGAAGAACATGCAGCAGTGGCAGATATTACATCTAACCTTTTTACTTCCAGAAGATCAAGTGGTACAAAAGGCGCCTGGAGAGTTGGCCAGGAAGATTCTTCTAGAGAGAGCCACGGTGGTCCATGAAACCACAAGGCCGAATCCTTCAGCACAGTAGGAGAGACCCCTCTTGAGAGGATGTCGGCAGGATTATTGCCACTGGAGACGTGGTTCCAAACAGCATTCTTGGATAGGGTCTGGATTTCAGATACACGATTGGCGACAAACATGTGTAGACGATTTGGATGCATTTTCAACCAACCAAGTACAATAGTGGAGTCAGTCCAGAAGAAGCATTGATCAAATGTAATTTGGAGCGCAGAAGTAACCTGCTGGACTAAGCGGGCGAGAGTGAGAGCACCACAAAGTTCTAGTTTGGGAATAGATATAGACTTGAGAGGAGCTACTTTGGCTTTTGAACACAATAAATTTGAGAAAATAGCACCGCTTTGATCAACAGAGCGCACATAGATGCAGACGCCATAGGCCTGGATGGACGCGTCTGAGAAGGCATGAAGCTGTATGCTTTTCGGCTCATTGCATATGATACGTCGGGGGAAGGCAACTTCGTTTAGGGCAGGAAGATCACCTTTCAAGTTCAACCATTGAGTGGACAAGGAGCGAGGAATAATATCGTCCCATGAAAGTTTCTCTAACCAAAGCGCTTGCAAGGGCTTAGCAAGCCGAGAGGGTCGAAGATCTGAGATATGTCAGACAGGATAGCACGTTTGGTTATTCTTTTTGGAGAGGTAAGAGAAATAGAGAACGTCAACTTATCACCAAGTGGCAACACCAATGCAGTCCAAGAGTCTTTGTGCACTCATGCGAGCCAACATCAACTAGGATAGGGTGAATGTCGGATTCCACTAAGTCTGACAAATGCTCTGTAGTCTAACAAATGCTCAGCAATAGCAATTATGTTAAAGTACTTAGCTTCAAATTCAGCGGATTCAGAGTCGTTGTCGTCAGTTTCATCTGCGTGATCTCTTGTTGTATCTTCTCAAATGAAGCGAGTTTTGTAGATGAGAGCTCTTGTACATAGGAATCGAAACGAGTTAACTTAGCTTTGATGATGGCACGTCTTCTTTTAGGATCCATTGTGTTCGATGAAGACAGCAAATTGAATCAGAAGATGCGTAGAAACAAGATGGCGGTTGGCGGGAAAGCGAAAGCGATGGCGGGACAGGAAGACGATCAGTGTTGAACAAAGGACAGCATGGAGCGGCGAGACAGTCACAAACACGACGAATAATCAGTACAGTGAAGTGGAGGAAAGAAACATCACGATGTCTTCTCAGCAAAAACACACATTCAACAGTTCGAAGGACCAGGAGCAATGATCAACTGAGTTCATGAAAGCAACGCACTCTAGAGAAATAACTTCGATAGTTGCAAATATTATCCGGCTCGAAGGACCAAAATCTTTGTGTTATTTATGATGATAGATTTCGGAAAGTTTATGCTTATGATTCATGACCTAATTGGTGTTGAATTTGGCGAAAGAAACAATGGCAGTACATGAATTGTACGGGAGCAAAAAACAAACGTGTTTATTTCGTGAAAGCTACAGTAAGAGAGGGAAAAACAAACAGCGCCACCGGGTGGTGAACTGAAAAGGCAAAAGTACGAGAATATCCTTAACAATTATTATTATTATTATTATTATTATTAAAGGTAGATTCCGAAACCACCAACGTGAAGCAATTGAAGCCATGATAGTGCTGGGCCAGAATGAGCCGTGGAATAGTTAGCTGTTGGCTGCTTTGTTTATGACAATTTTGGGTCCAAGGAATAATTAATTCCAAACCATTCTTCAAAGTTGTTCCGCATACAATTGTACAAATAGATACGAAAAAGGATCAGGAGTCACTTTCCACAAGCATAAATCAAAAATACGCAATTAAAATGAAAAAAGTTACTGAAAGATGATCTGAACGAAATTGAAACCATGACCGAAAAATGGTTTATAAAATATAATAAAATATTTCAAATACCAAGTTAACGAAAAGATAAAACTTATCACTCCCTCCATGTTCGGCGTGTGAAAGAATTATAAATCCACTATCCTCATTTAACTTACATAGTGGTTTTGACTTACTGTAAATCTTCTACTAAAATGCGACCCCACTTTTTCGGCCCAAAAAATCGACAAAAATCCTATCCTCTTGTATAATGTGACCCCCATTTTTGACTCCTCGCGAGAAATAAAATGTGCAAACTTATACAGAAAAAAAATCTTGTATTTTTAAACAGTCTGGATATTTAATAATCAAAAACCTTCAAAATCTGATTCATCTGTGTCTTCGAACAGGTCTTTCCAATCTTCCTCAGTTAATTTGACATCTGTATCCCAGTCTTCATCGAGGCAGTTTGGAAGTTTATAGCCCTACATTGAGATGGAAAGCTTTCTAACTTGCACATCGACAAAAAACCACAACAGTACATCAATATTCTTAATAAAAAGACAAGTAATCTTTATTCAGTTTAATATTTTCATTGCATAAGCTTTCTTGTAGGCTGTGGTTCGAGGCAGTTTGGAAGTAGGCCTATTTAGAAGTATCAATGTTTGGGAGAAGTTATTTTCGATGTTGTTAGATGTTGGCGACGAGAAATTCGAATAAAAAGTGAATTAATTTATTGTATAATGAACTGGACACTGAATATGCAATGTAATTAATGTATAATATACGGTAATGTTATCAGGACAAAATCTCCTCCGGACAAAACGCAGTCGTCGGAGGGCTGATTTTTATCCTCTTGTATAATACGACCCAGCTAATTTAGATGCTTTTTTAGGCCAAAAAAATTCGCATTATAGTAGAAGATTTACGGTAATTTTTGTATCTGTCGCACATTGTAATTTAAAGATACAGGGTGTATCTGAAACCCTGTCACAAACTTGGAGTGGAGGTAGTATGGGCGATTCTAAGCAGAAAAGTTCATATGAACATGGGTCCAAATTTGAACGATAACCGAGATATGAACAGAAATAAAAATGCTGCCACCAAGATCAACATTTTAATAACTCAGGTTCTGTAAAGCCTAGATTAATGAAATTTGGAGGAATAACAGGGTACATAAGACTGTGTGTGTCATTAAAATTTAGCTGAATTCCAGCGAGAAGTTTCCGAGTTACGCAGTCAAAACTGTAACAAGTGCTAGTTAGTACTCACAAGTGAACATGTTTTACGATGTTGAATGAGTAACTCGGAAACTTCTTGTTGGAATTCGATCAAATTTTAACAGTATACACAGTTTTGTGTACCCTGTCATCCCGCCTAATTTCATTCTTCTAGGCTTTACAGAACCTGAATTATTATCTTGTTGATCTTGGTGGCGGCATATTTATTTCTGTTCATATCTCAGTTATCATTCAAGTTTGGACCCATGTTCATATGAACTTTATTGCTTAGAATCACCCAACTACCTCCCCTCCAAGTTTGTGACAGGGTTTCAGATACACCCTGTATAGACATTAATTAAAGTTGTAAATGAAATAAACATTCAGACTTAATTTACTTTTGCGAATGGTAAAACGTTTATTTCTAAAAAACTGTTACAATAACATTTTAAAACGGTTAAAACAAACAAGTCACGATATTATCTAAAAACTCGATTTGGCAATTTATATAAGTTCTTCTCTGTTTTTTAGATAATATCTTGACTGGTTTGTTTTAGCCTTTTTAAAATGTTGTTGTAACAATTTTTTATATACAGGGTGTATCAGGTTCGATGGTCATAAAGTACCTAGCATGATTACAAACTTAAAGTTCCTTATCGAAAATGTCGAAAACTCAAAATTTAAATTGCGCTGCTACGTCATTTATGAACTTTCTGCACCAGCAGTTCATTAAATTCAAAGGGGCGATTACAATTAAATCGGCGGCAATTGTTGAGATTAAATGACGTTTTCGAAAGGTTTTCAGCAAACTTCACGTGATATTTAGACCCTTAACATTTGAGATTTGAACATTTTGCATAAGGAACTTTAAGTTTGTAATCATGCAAAGGATCACACTAGGTACTATATGATCATCGTACCTGATATACCCTGTATAAACGTTTTACCATCCGAAAAAGTAAATAAAGCCTGAATGTTTATTTCATTTACAAATTTAATTAATGTCTATATATATAATTTTTAAAATTACAATGTGCGACAGATACAATAATTAAGTCAAAACCACTGTAAATTACATGAGGGTAGTAAATTTTTTTCACACACGGGGTGATAAGTTTATTTTATCATATTTTATAAACCCTTTTTCGATCATGGTTTCAATTTCAATTTTGTTTCGATCATCTTTCAGTAACGTACTTTCATTTTAGTTACGTATTTTTGATTTATGCTTGTGGAGAGTGATCCCTGGTCCTTTTTCATATCTATTTGTACAGTTGTACGCGGAGCATCTTTGAAGAATGGTTTGGAATTAATTCCTTGCGCCCAAAATTGTCAAAAAAAAAGAAGCAGCCAACAGCTAAGTATTCCATGGCTCTCTCCAGCCTGGAACTGTCATGGCTTCAATTAGCTTCATTTTGGTGGTGATATTAACAATATGATTTGGAATCTACCTTTAATAATAATAATAATAATAATAATAATAATAATAATAATAATAATAATAATAATAATAATAAAAGAAAAAGACATTCATCAAGAACTGATCCTTTGATCCTTAATTTACTGTTCTTCAATTTAACAAGCATAATTAATGAGGATTTGAAATTTAGAAACATTAGTTTATTTGCACCTGGGTCCGAATAACGGAATTGTTATTTGCACCCGGGTCCGCACAACGCATGCCAATAAAATTCTTACACATGTTGAACTTAAATCTCGAATATTAGATCATTAAGTGTATAATCTGTGCAAAACTAATTGTGTTACTGTTAATAAAGAAACTGGCTTGTCAAAAAAGATATAATGGTTGTACTATCGATGTTGGATAACTTTTTTTGCAATTGAAGCATTTCTTTTGTCTTTGAAGTACTTTCACTTGTAAAAGAAAAAAGATTATTTTAATAAAATTAAATTTAAAAAGAGAGAGCGAAATCAAACATGGCCACTGCAATATAGTTATAAACGAGCCATAAAAACGAATGAGATCATATCACTAATGCATCTTAAAATTATTACGAGAATGCAAATTACCTGACAGTAATGATTTTTTTTTTTTTTAATAATTAGCCGTCAATCCACTTCACGTTGCATTTAATATGCGAATGAAGCCTCAAAAAGAAATTGTTTGTTTTTGAAATAAAAAAAATTACATTTATCATTTCTTTTTTTAAATTTTTAAATTTTACCTGGATGATTGCTCAACCAAAGCTCGGATTTTTTCCGTTTTCGTTTCCAATGATTTGTCTTCTTCTTTGAGAAGAATTTTGAAGGCGTCATCGTCGTCATTGGAGGCTTCCTCCTCATCTTTATCGTCGTCGTTCTCGTAAGATGGATTTTCCGACCCCGCCCGCAGGGTCGCCGGGCTGCCGCTGCCTCTGCCCGGGCCTCCACCACCGACGCCACCGCCTTCTTCTTCTGTGCACCGGCCATTGTTGACACCATGGTTTCCGTTCACTTTATCTGATCTGTCACATTCACCAATTTTTTCCCGATCCCTGGGATCGCTACATGCCTTCAATTTTACTGCATCCGAGACTGTGTTCTTTTTGCTGAGCTCCTGGATTGTTCTGGAGGTTTCCATCGGCTTAAAAATATTATTACTTGTGAATGTTGGGCGAATAATTTGATGTTACTGCAGCCCATCTTTGCATGGCGGTGCGATCAGCTGTGCAACTTGTTCTGCCGGAAAAAAAAGCGAAACTGAATAATCGTAACCACTTTAAAGGTCCCTAAAATATTATTTTATTGCCAAGGAAAGTTGAAATAA
Source organism: Rhysida immarginata (assembly GCA_023313115.1). Classification (NCBI taxonomy): domain Eukaryota; kingdom Metazoa; phylum Arthropoda; class Chilopoda; order Scolopendromorpha; family Scolopendridae; genus Rhysida; species Rhysida immarginata. The sequence goes on along the minus strand of JAHWFO010096484.1, from coordinate 4,747 downwards.
AAAAAATTACTAAATTTTTGTTTACTTAATTTTTGTTTTACTTTAAGACAAGGTTTACAAATTTAAGGAGCCTTTGTATACGAATAACACAAACGTATAAGAGAGGCTTCATGACCGTGAACATTGTCACCACAGTAGTAAGCACAGTATAAGAAATAAGCAACGAGATAGAATACCGAGTGGCAGACCGATTGCTTACAGCGCCGCCAAACTGCTTAACAGCGTACTAAGAGCCGTTTACTATCTCGTAGGCCGTGGGCCATGACAGAAGAGTGCAAAAACAAGCAGCAGATTACATAACTAAACTTTTATTTTTTTGTAAAAATTCTAAAAAATAAAATATGTTGGAAATATTTCGTTGATCTGGAAAGTGTTCATGCTAGAAATAAACTGTGAAATGGTTATATAAACTAACATAGATAAAAATGAACGACATTAAGCCTGCCAAATTGAGTAATTCTATTGTTTTAATTAAAGTACCTTTTTGAATTATTATAT
>JAHWFO010096476.1:0-12474 GCA_023313115.1 Rhysida immarginata | reverse complement strand
TCAGTAAAAATAAAAATACACTAAATGTTATTTCTAAAAAAAAAAAAAAAAAAAAAAAAAAAAAAACTTCAATAAATCTAATTCATTCTTTCCTTCATAGTCAACCTCGTGGCATGGTAATAGTTAAGTTATCAATTGGGACTATTTTTTCACGAATTTCATAAAAAATCTAAGCATTAAAACATATACATAATAACAAGAGCGTTTAAGGAATAAATTTATGTAAAATAAACTCTGTCTTACCTTCGAAAATATGTATCCAAAGACGAAAATATGTATCCAGTAATGCGTGAAAAGCACAATCCTCATAGAGAAAGCATGGGGAACAGTAATGAACAGTGTTGCCAATGAAATTTTTATAAATACACACCCCACTATTCCGAGATTACACGCTTTTACACGACGCTGGCACAACGGCATTACACACAAGAGAGAGCAAGTGATACGCGCTTTGCAGAATTGCTTCAGCTTCACATTCATGAATTCATGTATTTAAAGATCATTCAATTTTAATTTTCTACAATATGAAGTATTAAGATTAGTTATAGAAATCATACCAATACTAGAGTAGAACAATTTTTTATTTAATAATTTAACGAAATTATTGAACAATTTAACACGCTCGGCAGCTCGGCTTGGTGCTCGGAGTGCAATGTCGGAGTGGAGTGGTTGTGGGTAGGAGACCGGAGAATAATCTAATAATCTAATCTAGATTTATGGTCTGGTCGATTACACGCAATGACACACAAAATTTTTTTTACACACACCTGACTCAAATTACACACAAATCGTGTAATTACACGCACATTGGCAGCACTAGTAATGAACTGAAAGCGAGGCCAGCCTACGGAGACCACGTGGTAATTCCGCGCCGGGGCCCGTATTTTTAGTTGGCCATGGCTATTAGTTTGAAGCATGACATCCCTTGAAGTAGCTTCCACATGAATGCCAACAATATCGAGCTTTATCCCAAAGTCTGGCAGTATTTTGATAACCTGGGCTCTTTTTATCATACAGATGCTAACCTTCCTCACCATTTCTACAAAGCATTTGCTATTGTACAGCGCTCTCTTGTCGGCCATCTTGATGGTGGGCCAATCGCTCTTCTGATTGGCTGGATGTTTGGCGTACTATCTAACGCGACATTTGAAGTGAACAAAATTCAACTTCGGCGTAAAGCGCTTTTCCAGCGCGGCGCCAAGCTATTTACCGGAAGTGACATCACCGGTGTATTTACGTGGCGTTTTACATGAATGCTTTGTAGAAATGTTGAAGTTTAGCTATCAGTATGATGAGCGATGATTTTAAAGTAGGCTATTGATATTCGTATTAAAATGATATACACGTTTTTTATATTAAAATATGAAACATTTTACCGGATAAATTTACACTACTGTTTATAAAAATCGCAACACCCTGATGGAATAGCCCAATCTGCATTAAATTTGGAGCATTTGCATATCATGGGTCAGAAAAGAAACCATTAGATTTTCAGGTCAATACAATGCGTTTTATTGTCACATTAGTATCGGGTGAAACCACCGTGGGATGCAATTACAGCCTCTAAACGTCGTGGCATTGAGTCAAACAAGCTCTGAATAAGGGCCTGGCGAATGTCCTGCCATGCTCTGTCTACACGGGTATACAGTTCATCCACAGTTGTTGCTGCAGGAGTCTGACGAGCCAATCGATGAGCAACCCTGTGCCACACATGTTCGATTGGGTACATGTCTGGTGAACGAGCAGGCCAGGGGAACAAGGGCGTCTGATGTGCTTGGAAAAAGGCGAGGACATTTCTGGCCACATGCGGTCGGGCATTGTCCTGTTGGAATACAGCGCTTGGAAGGTTCTGCAGGAAGGGGATGACCTCGGGTTGCAGAACTTCCCTGATGTACCGGTCACTGTTCAGATTGCCATGGATTCTGATCAGACGGGAACGGCCATGGTAACTGATTGCACCCCACACCATCACCCCTGGCGTTTGTCCTGAATGACGCTGCAGGATGCATTCTGGAAGGTCGCGCTCGCCACGATGTCTTCTGACTCGTATCCTGCCGTCATGGTGCTGCAAGTTAAACCTTGACTCATCCGAAAACACAACTTGTTGCCATTCAGCTTGCCACTGTTGGTGTTGATAGGCCCATTGCAACCGGTGGTTTTGAGTCAAAGGAATCCGCAACAATGGTACTCGTGCCATCAATCCTCTGGAAATCAAACGGCGTCGTACAGTGCTAGCAGACATTGTCCTGCCTACTGTAGCACCCCACTGTTGTGCTAACACTGTGGAAGTGGCTGTACGATCTGCTACACACGTGCGACAGAGGTGTCTGTCATCTCGCGGTGTCGTCGTGCTGGGTCTTCCTGAGCCTGGTCTTCGGTGTGCCCTGTTCTCTTCGCTCCACTGCCTCCATGCCCGCATAATTGTCGTTGCATTACGTCCTACACGAGCAGCAATGTCACGATACGACCATCCCGCTTCACGCAGACCAATTATGCGTCCTCTTTCAAAGTCTGTCAGCTGTTGATATGGTACCCTTCGTCGTTGTCGAGGCATGGTGTTCTTTCAAGCAATTACTCTGAAAATCTAATCATTTATACTCTGACCCATTGTATGCAAATATTGCAAATTGCATATGGATTAGACCATTCCATCAGGGTGTTGCGATTTTTATAAACAGTAGCGTATGATTAAATTTGGTGCACTTTTTTTTTTAATTTTAATTAAGCAAGAGTCATAAACTCCTTGATTAATTCTTTAATTAGACAACTTTTATTCTAAAGTGATCTAGGGAGGGTTTAGCAGTTGACATATGTAGAAGAAAAGAAGGACGAGACGCAGAAACTCTGAAAAATAAAATGGACAGTCTTATCATTTCAGGGTCTTACCACTCTGAGTCCAATTTCAATGTTAGCAATATAATCGAATAACTGTACCGAATGTATAATACTAGTTTCTTGGATTTTTTCTGAATATAAATATTTTGATCTGACGGTCTGGCTTTTAAAAATCAGACTAAATTATATGCCTTAAGTTAAAATTTACATAAAAATATTTGAATACCGAATGCCAAGATTTTAATAACAATAAATCTGTAAAATATTAATATGTAATGATCAATTCATTTCACCAAAGGACAGGATACTAAAATCCTTGGAAGGTCATCTGGGTTGAAATATCTTTTATAGAAGTGCACGGTTCCCTGACACAACGGGACATGACAAAACGGGAAAGGACGGAACAGGACGGTGACAAAAGCGGACAATGACACAACGGGACATAGACAAAACGGGACAGAATCATGATGTTTCAAATCATCGATTCATCGTCACACAAAATCATCGATATTTCGTTACATCGATTCATCAACACACGAAAACATTCTACGAAAGTTTATAAAATTTATATAAACTTAAGGATATCAGGAGCATATTTTTAAGTATTTTCACTAAATGTGCACTTATACTGAAGAAGATATCAGAGGACAGTTACCCTGCATGGCACGGAAAGGACATAGTCACATATAGCCGATGACTAGTGTAAGTAGTTATAGGTCCAGGTCTAGGGTACACAATAGAGCTAATTTGCATAATTTCTTAATTAATTTTTTCTATTGTTTTTTTTTAATGAATGGGTTAATTACACTAATTACATGGTTAATTACTCTAATGAATTGATTGATTGATTGATGACCTGTCAATAATGTCACTGAAGGGTTATTTAACCCTTTTAAATAAATTTTAACCCTTTCCCTTAATTTTCTGTACCCAAAGAGGTAATTGGTTACATTTCTTGTCACTAGATGGCGCCACAAGTTCGTGGGGGGAAAAATACCAGAGTAGGGAGTGAAGGAATTACATTTCTTGTCACTAGATGGCGCCACAAGCTCATGGTAAAAAAAATACCAGAGTGGGATGGGGAGGAATTACTTTTCTATTTTTACAAAGTTCTAATAAAATTAATATTTAATTAGGATTTTAATGCTTTTTTTCCCCACAAAGTTTTTTAAATAGTATTTAATTAAGTTTATAATACTTTATTTTTTTATTTCCACAAATGATTTAATGAAATTAATATTAAAATTAAGTTTTTATTGGGTTTTTTTCCCACTAGGTTCTAAGTAATAAATTAATTAAGATTTTAATATTTTTTTATATTATGATTACAATGAGTTAATGAAATTTTGACACTTCACAAGGTTTCAGAGCTAGTTTATTCACTTTTTCTTACAAATCTAATGTCAGTTCTTTTTCATTAATTTTTTTTTATTGAGAATTCAACACCAATCTTCTGCCAATTCTTCTCCTTCATACATTCTCGCGAGCCTTGTTACAGTTCGAAGGGTGTTATAAACATCACGTGCAGATGTATTCTTGAAGTGTGGGTTTTTGATTGATTCTTCATCCAGTGGTGGTAGATGTTCTTCCATATTTTGTACGTCATTACCCAATAATTTATTCAAAATTAAACACTGGTCAATTCCGTAGGCATAAAAACGTGAGAATAACATTTTTAGATGCCTTATTATCGAATCTAAGTTAGAATATGATATATTGCCGTCCAAAATCGCGATCTGGCCTGGAAGTGTGAAATTTATTTGCTGCAATCGCTCGAGATCATTGTTACTTAAATTTATTTCAGACGGCAATAGGAATTCGAATTTTCCCCGGAGTCGACCATTGTTTTTAATGTCATTTTTTTCCGTTTTGGTTAACTGATTATTCGCGTAAACTGCACTGTACGAAAAGTCTTTAAATATTGTTAATCCAGCGTCTGTCTCAAAGTAAGTGGCATCAAGGATGCAGCCATGAACTAAAAGTTAAAAAAAAAAAAAAAGAAAAAATACAAGACAGATTACTTTCTGTAAATACAGTTTCATATGCGTTTTTTCCTAATGCATGCATTTATGTTAAAAACTCTCCTCTTAGTTTAACAAATTCCACATTTTACTGTTAAAGATTTCCTGTGCTTTTTTTTACAAAAAAAATTTGAAAGTTACTTACTCCGTTTGTTTCCAATTGAAGTCTCCATTGCTAGCTAACTAGTTGATTTGCTGTTTGTCTAAGATACAACTACGTTTGAAATGTTCTTCACTTTATCTGGTTCACTTCTCAGCTCAGGTAGGAGTAGGTGGCGTTTCTGTTTGGTCAGCCCCTTCCACAAGTTAACCAATGTTTTTAAGTCTATTTACATACCAACCAATCACATACAATCACATACAATAAATATATAAATGCTCAGAGTTTTATTAGAGACTGTCTGTCTACTTATATGCCAACCAATCACATACATGGTTGTTATAAAGCTCAGAGTTTTTATTGGAGACTCTCTGTCTATTTATATGTCAACCAATCACATACATGGTGGATACAAAGCTCAGAGTTTCATTGGATTTTCTCCCTACTTTTTGTTTGATTCTGAACATATTGGCGCGTTATTTTCCCCTACCGATGGAATGTTGTTTTAGATATGGAGTCTAGCCATTTCTCTTCCACTTCTCTTTGAACTTGTTGTCTCACCTGCCCTCCTATTCTCCCTCTCCCCTACCTGTTCTCTGGTCAAATGGGGTGAAACTTATGCAGGTTGTAAATAAAGCCCCCATCTCCCCTTTCCTCCTTCTCCCAAAGCTATTCATTTCATCCTCCTATTGTTCAGCTTCTCTATTCATTGCACCCTTCCTTTTGTTAATCCTCCTTCTTGTTTTTACCCCTCTCTACTTGGTCAGTGAAATGCTCTATTTTGGCTAATATGAATTTGTAAAAACGCATTTTTAAAATATTATCTACTGTCTGTTATACGCATGGGAAAGTGTGTTCAAAATGGTTCTTTTGCTTCAAATTACTCAGGAATGTAGCCCTTATGGACGGACTTAAATAGAGTTAGACATAAGTTTTCAGATTTCTGGCCGTCTTAGAAATGCCCCCTATTTCTTTTGTGTGATTCCCCTTCTTTTGCCTATTGTTCAGTGCCTCTATCTCCCCAATCTATTCATTACACCCTTCCTTTTGTTAAACTTGCCCTCTCTACCTGGTCAGTGAAATGCTCTCTTTTTGGCTAATATGAATTTGTAGAAACGCATTTTTAAAATATTATCTACTGTCTGTTAAACGCGTGGGAAAGTGTGTTCAAAGTGGTTCTTTTGCTTCAAATTGCTCAGGAATGTAATCCTTATGGACGGACTTAAATAGAGTTAGACATAAGTTTTCAGATTTCTGGGAATCTTAGAAATGCCGCCCTATTTCTTTTGTGTGATTCCCCCTCCTTTTGCCTATTGTTCAGTGTCTCTATTCATTCCACCCCTTTCTGAATCTTGGAATTTTCTGACAGCAAGCCCCTCTTTTTGCTATCATTATTTTTATTTTCTGCCTTTGGATTTCAGAAAATCTGGAAATTTTATTTTCAGTTTTTATAAAAGATTGAATAAAAGTTTTTACAACTACTATCTATCTTCCTACTTCATGATGGAGTTTTATTCTATAAATTATAAGTTTTTATCGAGAATGAACAAGTTTTACACTTTTCTTCGATTTTATTTTTACCCTAGTGCATTTGACCTTCTTTTTTTTAAAAAAAATCATTGTAAATTATTCTTCATCTTACTAAATTGTTTCTAAATTCTACATAGCTTTGAGTTGTTTTAAAAAAATTGACTCGGGTATTATTGAGTTATCATTTAACTTCTTGAGTTTGTTCTGTTTACTTATAACAGAAATTATAACAGGCAATGCTGGGTGACTTTGTTAGTTTATATATATCTATGACTCTGGGTGACTCTAGATGGTACTATTTATATAATTTATAATAAGATTCATAACTAGTGTATAAATAATATAAACTTTCTCTTAATAAAATGTTTATACTAAGATTCCTAACTTGTGTATAAATAATACAAACTTTCTAGTTTAGAACAACTTTCTCTTAATAAAATGAAGAATGGAAAGTTTTACTAAGTGATTTTTCTATATTTAAAGAGTATACATCCATATTTTTACTAATAATTCTAATAATTTTCTAAATTCTGTTAAGATTCAGTCATCGTGATGACTCATACCCAAGAATGAAGGTGATTGGTCCATCGAATAAGGTCATTGGGCGGTAGCTGCATGAGAACCCGCCTTCTCAATCTTTCCAACATATCATTGGTTAATCATTGTTGAGAAATGTTAATCGATTCTTGCGGTTTTCCTTTAAATACTGGGCATTTTTGCTAGCAAAAAGCACAGGTCTTCCAAGCCTACTGAACTTGTAGTTCCAAATCAGTTCGACTAAACAACCAGCTTCTTCTTCATCTACAAATAGTACGTATGAATTTTCATTGTCTTTACTGTTTTCCCTTCCAGTTTTTAACTTCCAATCCTGTTCTAAAAAATACAAAGTTTTTGGTTTGCAACTGATGTATACCTAGACATTGAATTTTGTTTTTGCATTTCTAGTGTCTCAGAGCAAACCTCAAACTCAGAAGAACAACTGCGAAGCAACCCATTCCCGTTGGTCCTCACTACCAACGCTCTGTGTATGTTGTTTTGCTCCAAACCTTCTTTACAATTCCTTCCATTTTTTTAAAGAATTGACTGTTTTAAACAATTATCTTTATTCTTCTTCTATGTAGTCTTCTTCTTCTTCTCAAACCAAGGAATGTGGATCCATACCACGTACAAATTCTCGGCGTGTTGAAGCTGGGGAATTCATACGTTTACAACATGTGAGTTATTACTGTGTGTTTTACTCATTTTCCCCTAACTTCTACTTCTTTTTCTTCTTCACTTGTTTTATATTAACTTTTTTTTTTTCAAAAATGCTTAGCGTTCCAGTCCACGACATTTTCTGGACTCTTCGGAAGACGAAATTGCTCTTCCTCCAACACCACCAAAGGCAAGGAGTCGATCTAGGTCTCCTCTTCCTCTTCCTCTTACTTCGGAGTCAGAGGCTTGTCAGTTTCATCCAACATTCGACGACCTTTTTCCATCCACCATTGAAAATCCTGAAGTAGGGGATTACAACAACCCGGAGGAGGAGGAGGAGGATTTTTCGGATCCTGAAAGGCCTTCGTCGGAGGAGCGTAACCCTGTCCATAGACGATCATCTTCTGTAAGTATATTTTGTTTTTTTGTTATTGTTGTCCCCCAAATACCTCTTAGCATTCCTAGTGACATCCTTTTTGCAACTCCTCTTCTCTCTCTCTCTCTCTCTCCCTCTCTCTACAGAAAGATGTACAAATGCAGTCGAGATACAGTTTCACAATTAAAGTGTTTTTACTCAAAAAATCCGTTTCTCGCAATGGTCCTTATCGCCGTGGCCTAAAAAACCTTGCAGAGACTATTTTTTTAAAACGAAGTCCAAATTTTAAAAGCAAGGAGACCTGTATACAGGTTGCTCGTACAAAGATCAATTCAATTGTAAGAGAAATGAGTAAATTCAAAACAAGACAAGTGTACGTGGCTGCAAAACTCTTTGTCAAAGACACTGTTTTTAGTCGATGTATTCGTACTAAATTTGTGGAGTTCATTACACCCACTGATTATGATGATGACATTTATATGCAATATTTTCAACACCAAAGGAGCATTTCTACTTTTAAACGTAATGGGGTTCTCAGCCATACGCTTTCTAATATCTATGAAATAGACCAATTGGATGTCTTTTCTTATGATGTGTCATGTTGTTTTCGAAATGGTGATATACCAGATTCAGCATTTGTGAGCTGTAGGGTTTTTCATTTGTTTAAACCAATTGATAATGTCTTTATTGTACTTGGTTCATTGGATGTGAACGTAAGAGATTTTATAGTTGAGACGTATCTTGTTGAATCACAATACAAACTCAATAAATTTTTGGCTCTGTTACGCATCTATTTTACTCATCTTTACCGGCATTCGACTAATTAAGTTTGTTTTTTCCCTCCCTCCTATATTTGTTACATTTTAGTTTAACGTGATAGCTTCTCACATAACATCAAAGAAGCTGAACATTTCATTGCTTTCGAAGGCACCAGAAGGTGTTCGTTACATCAGTGTGTCCAGAAACTTAAGACAAACAGCAACAATCTGTTTTAGAATTAGGGAGTTTCTACCCATTTATAAAACTTTAGTAGAATTTTTAAATATTTGTAAAAAAGAGGTTATCAATATCCCGAAAACCACAGTTTGCTCAATTCGGACGAAGGAGCTAAAAAGTCAATGACTTTTCAACAGTTTTGATAAACTGTTTTTTTTATCGGGGAAATTTAAGGCTCTTTGTTTACAAGAACAAAGGCCTTGAGAGCGAACGATCACTGTCATTAAATTTGCACGAGACATACATCATCATAAGAGTCGTGCCTATTTTATTTGAAAATAATTTTCAATTATAAATTTTTATTATTTTTTGAAAAAAATAATTACATTTTCTAAATTTTTATACATTTGCATTTAGCACACCTTTTTATTTATTTATTTTTTTAAAATGACCCAACCTTTAAATTTATGTACAAGGGAGGATATGGCTCGAGAAATTGAACTTTTTGATCAAGTTCAATACGAACCTTTAAATTTATGTGTTCGTGATAGATCACCTTTCGTTAACCACACTCCTTCTTTTCCAAAAAACGATCACCCAAAGTTAAACAAAGCATGCGATGAAAGTTTATTTCGTGGCAAAACCCGTTCAACCCATCCTATAATCGTCCCAAGTCCCTCCTGCTCTATCATACCTGTAGTCAACACCATAGCAACTCAGACATCTCCTGATGACATCTTTATTCCACCCCCACCACCAACAAAACTGAGACGCATCCACCATCCCAAACTCTCTCTTGCGCACCGTGTTCAAAGAGGAGTTGAAAAACCCAATCCTAATACAAATTTGATTCCCCCATCCTCATCCATTCAACCTCAACTTCCCATCCTAAATCCAAAAATTCACCGTAACAAGCTCTCTCTCGCATACCAACGTGTTCAGAGAGGGCTTGGAAAACCCACTTCAACCTCCCGTCAACCAACCAAAACCACTCCAGTCCAGTCAGCCTTATCAACACCAGCACCACCACTACCGCAATTCCCCGTCTCAGAATCCTCAAGTAGCATCCTTCAATCCACACCCCATCATCTCCCTTCTGATTCCTCGTCTTTTATTCAGCACAACCCCTCCAGTTCTTCTTCTTCTTCATCTACCATGCCCAATACAACACAAGATGGTCATGCACTATCAATCAGCCACACGAGCTCTGGTTCCCCTGACCGTTTTTTTTCATTAAATGAAATTGGCACTAGTCATTCGAGAAAATATAAGGTTCAAACAACTAATTACCATTTAAATTTTAAAAAATTGAATGAAGTTGAGTTGTTGGATTTACCCGACGTTCTCCGATCGATTTTCGACCAAACCCTGCAAGGAAGACGTTCAGAATATGATCATGCACGTGTCGTAATCCGAGCACCTTCTTTGCATGAGGCCGTGAATTTACGGTTTGGTTTGATCGATGAATTCACAGGGGAGAAAGTTCTGGAAGCTTTGCAGAACTTGGAGCAATCAAAGGCTGGTCTTTTAATGGATGATCAACTTGAGTTGAACGTGGTTCTCCTTCACCGCCCCCATCCTGCAACGGGTAATGTAGATCGTAATGCCATTTGAGTCGAAGACCATTTGTCTTTAAAGTCTTCGGTCGTTCGGATAAATAATTCTGATGCCTTGTGTTTACCTTGGGCACTGGTCGTGGCATTGGCACACGAGGAGTGGAAATAGGCAGAGGAAAATAAAGTACCACCACATGTTATTAAAACAAAAGAAAATGAATATCTATCTTTACGCCGCAGTCGTAACAGTTGTCAGGAGCGTAGGGCACTTCATTTATGTACAGAGGCAGGCGTTGACCCCGAGAATCCCGGTAGTCTCGAGAGTCTTGAAAAATTTCAAACATTTTTAGCAAATAAAAAGAATGCCGAAATTGTTGTGCATACTTGCGGTCCTGATTACGAGATATTTTATCCACATCAATTTCTCGAACCACGCCCACCTATTACACTTCATTTAATATTACAAGACAACCATTTTGGGGTTATTACAAACCTGTCAGGTTATTTAGGTAAGAGGGGGTTCTGCAAGCGTTGTGGAGCAATGTTTCACAACTCTCAGCAGAAAAAATTCCATCTTTGTGGTGGAAGGTGTGGTACATGTGGGGGTCAATACATGCGATCTTTAAACTTTGATTATAAATATTGTAATATTTGTAATCGATTCTTTAAAGGTTCTGTATGTTTTGACACCCATTTAAAGCCACACGAGTGCATTAAATCTTGTGTTTCACACAAAAGGTGTGCTACATGCAAATGCATTTATGAAACTCAGAAAGGTCACATTTGTAACGAGAAACTTTGTATTCGTTGCTATGGACAGCATGAGCCTGGCCTCTGTTTTGTTTTGACCGGGAATGAAAACCAGTCTTCTAAGAATTGTTCAAACAAAAAAAAAAAGACAATGTTCAGCGATATGTTTTTTTTGATGTCGAAACAAAGACAGATGTTGAAACAGGAGAGATACAACCTGTTCTCGTGGTGATGAGTTACCGGGATGAGTCCGTGGGTGGAGACTATGTCATTAATGTTTTCCAAGGCGAAGGCGCTATGGATAAATTCCTGGATTTCTTATTTACCAAACCTTTCCGTCAAAAAGGCACACGCCCTATATTTACCAATGCAACTGTGTTTGCACATAATTTACGTTCGTTCGAAGGTATGTTCGTCATGCGATACCTATTTAAACACGGCGTCTCACCAGACGTAATTTATAGAGGTTCAAAAATTTTGTACATCGGGGTAAAAGAAATGAAAATTAGATTTATAGACTCCCTCTCATTCATTACGCTTCCTCTATGTGAATTTCCACGAGCATTTGGAATTTCTGAAACAAAGAAAGGTTTTTTTCCCGTTCGCACTCTTGAACAAAACCAGTAATTACAAAGGTACATTACCTGCCATTGAATTGTTTAAACCAGAAGAAATGAAACCTTCTGTGTTTGAGGAATTCAAACTCTGGTATGTAGCTGGAAAGTTACATGTTGGAGACGAGTGGGACATGATGAAGCAACTCGTACAATACTGTAAAAGTGACGTCCAACTACTTAGTGAAGGTTGCGAGAAATTTGCTTCCATCATGTTAGATTTTACAGGTTACAATCCTTTCCTCAATGACGTCACTATTGCTGGTTTTTGTAATCGAGTGTTACGAGAGAAGTACCTTAGCATTCGCTCCATGGGTATTGTTCCAGCTGGTGGTTATACCAGTCGCAGTCGTCAGAGTGTAAAAGCTCTGAAATGGCTGGCATGGGAGCAATTCCAACATCCACAATCTCGAATATCATCGGCCGCAAATGGTTTTGAGCGTCGTGTCGGTCCTTACTTTTTGGATGGGATAGATGATGATCGCAAGATCGTCTTCGAATTTATGGGATGTTTTTTCCATTCCTGTCCAAAATGCACATTGCCATATGCTCGTAGCGTTCA
>JAHWFO010096471.1:0-16602 GCA_023313115.1 Rhysida immarginata | reverse complement strand
AAAATGTTGACAACGATGCTCGTAATGATGGCTGTCGTTATTCATTACCAGGGTGGAAGGTGAAGGAGTGGTGTACAATTTTGTAATTAGATGGTCCTTTTAAAGAGGAGTTGTCACCGAAATCTCATTAAGGCTTTTAGCGGTCGACTCCCTTGCGCGGTGCGAATCTAGCTAAGATTACACGGTAATGAACAACAGCTTTTTTGGAAATGCGTTTAAAACTCGATAGGTTGCGCATATTTAAGTGAACGCATTTCGACTTCGTTACTACTGCAAATATTAAGTTGGTCCAAACTGAATTTAAAAATGAAATTGAAGTCAATATTTACACTAGTGTTTATAAAAATCGCAACACCCTGATGGAATGGTCTAATCCATATGCAATGGGTCAGAGTATAAATGATTAGATTTTCAGAGTAATTGCTTGAAAGAACACCATGCCTCGACGACGACGACGAAGGGTACCATATCAACAGCTGACAGACTTTGAAAGAGGACGCATAATTGGTCTGCGTGAAGCGGGATGGTCGTATCGTGACATTGCTGCTCGTGTAGGACGTCATGCAACGACAATTATGCGTGCATGGAGGCAGTGGAGCGAAGAGAACAGGGCACACCGAAGACCCAGCACGACGACACCGCGAGATGACAGACACCTCTATCGCATGTGTGTAGCAGATCGTACAGCCACTTCCACAGTGTTAGCACAACAGTGGGGTGCTACAGTAGGCAGGACAATGTCTGCTAGCACTGTACGACGCCGTTTGATTTCCAGAGGATTGATGGCACGAGTACCATTGTTGCGGATTCCTTTGACTCAAAACCACCGGCGCCTCAGGTTGCAATGGGCCCATCGACACCAACAGTGGCAAGCTGAATGGCAACAAGTTGTGTTTTCGGATGAGTCAAGGCTTAACTTGCAGCACCATGACGGCAGGATACGAGTCAGAAGACATCGTGGCGAGCGCGACCTTCCAGAATGCATCCTGCAGCGTCATTCAGGACAAACGCCAGGGGTGATGGTGTGGGGTGCAATCAGTTACCATGGCCGTTCCCGTCTGATCAAAATCCATGGCAATCTGAACAGTGACCGGTACATCAGGGAAGTTGTGCAACCCGAGGTCATCCCCTTCCTGCAGAACCTTCCAGGCGCTGTATTCCAACAGGACAATGCCCGACCGCATGTGGCCAGAAATGTCCTCGCCTTATTCCAAGCACATCAGACGCCCTTGTTCCCCTGGCATGCTCGTTCACCAGACATGTCGCCAATAGAACATGTGTGGGACAGGGTTGCTCATCGATTGGCTCGTCAGACTCCTGCAGCAGCAACCTTATTCAGCGGTGGTTTCACCCGATACTAATGTGACAATAAAACGCATTGTATTGACCTGAAAATCTAATGGTTTATTTTCTCACCCATGATATGCAAATGCTCCAAATTTTATGCAGATTGGGCTATTCCATCAGGGTGTTGCCATTTTTATAAACAGTAGTGTAGAAGACAATTACTAGTTTTCAACAGCTGGCAATTAAACCCGAGACACAGAAAGAAGATAAGGTTTTTAGTATAATAATAGATTTCCTTAACTGAGTCCTAATAAAATCATTGTAAAGTGGTTAAGTTAACAAGACCAAGCGTTAAGTGCGGCGATAGGAAGCACATGTCGTCTTTATTAACAACAGCAGCAGGAGCACGAAACAACACCACCAGCGGGCCGACAAATCCGCGTTTAAGACAAACATAATAAAACGAGGTGGCAGATCGTTTAAAAATTAACTTTCATAACCAACCAACAACAGATTTATAATTTTTCCCGCCGAACGCCACTTCCAGCAGAACAAGCAGCCAGTACAAGTTGCACGTCTGCAGAACACACAATCCGTGTTAATTGATGGTAATTGCCTCGAGTGCTGCCTGTCTGCTAAAACGTAACCGGCCAGAGCGAAACGAGCCATTTTCTATCCAATTATAAGACAAGCCCTTACACCTCGCCAAGTAAATGGAGCCCTCGCAATTTATGATGTAATTGCAGTTGCCGAGCCTCGTTGCAGCGGAGTAAGCAATTAACAAGTGGCATCAAAGCGATCAAGCAAAATGGGGCCAAAGCAAACATCAATCGTCGCAACCTGTTTTCAAGTTGAGAGAGAGAGAGAGAGGAAATATAGAGTCAAAAACGAGAGAAGAAAATAACACTAAATTATTATTATTAGTAGTAGAAGTACTATTGCGCCAAATATCAGATTAGATTTCACAAATCTGATGAAATGAGTTTTACGTTCAAGTCAAAAACTACTCATTAAATATAAAGAATTTACTTTTAACGTATTTTTCAAAAATTTTCAGTTTCACACACACACACACACACACACACACAAAAACTGCCTCGTCCATTCGAAAAGACTTCGGCGCTGACCACTTCCCAAATCATAGAGTGAACGTAAACATACTAGATCGATGCTCACTATATAACTATTTTTATATATACTGTTTGATATGCTACATGCCCTATCTTAGCATTGAAAATTTCAAAATTTACTATAGTGGTATCATTAGCACAGGTACCCCTGAATAAATATCGACCATCCTCGAACTTTGTAATCACTCTCACATATTCGTTCCCAGCATGTCATTTCAAGATGTTTGGTATATTACATGGCACATTTTAACACTGAAATGTTTCACTGGCACGATATTTGTATCATTTGACCATATACCATTTTATATTTTCGTGCATAACAGATCGTTCCGAGTCGTTTGATATATTACAAGCCATATCTTAGCATAAAAACTTCCAGGGGTACAATAGTGGTATCATTAGTACAAGTACCCCTTAATTAATGTACACCATCTTCGAACTTTGTAATTATTCATATATATTCTTTCACAATAGGTCGCTCCGAATCGTTTGATATATTACAAGCCATATCTTAGCATAAAAACGTTCATTGGTATCATTAGTACAAGTACCCTTTAATAAATGTACACCATCTTCGAACTTTCTAATTATTCTTATATATTCTTTCACAATAGGTCGCTCCGAATCGTTTGATATATTACACGCTATATCTTAGCAGCGAAAATTTTACAGGGTATCTATCATAAGGAGTAGCCAGCACAATCTATGTATATGAACTCGATTGAGCATGTAAGAGAGAAAGCGTACTTAATAACTTTTTATTCGCTCTTATTTTATAATTTCCAGTTGTTTGATATACTACATGCTATATCTAATCACTGAAAATTTTAGAAGGTGTCATAAGGGGTGGCCAGCACAATCTACGAATATGAACTCGATTGAGCATGCAGATGAGAAAACGTACACAATAACGTTATATTCACTCCTATTTTATCATTTCGAGTTGTTTGATATACTACTTGGTATATTTTATCATTGAAATATAAAGAGGCTTAACTGAGCAAACGAATACAGTTTATAATGGTAAAACCATGTTACATTTCCATCATGCAGCAGTATGATTACCAAGAACTTCTTCAACACTTGTTGCCCTTTGGAAAGCAAGACTATTTTGCTTGTACCAGAAAGATAATAATGCAAGCATGAGAATGGTGTTTATCTTGTAGCCTCCCACCCCCACAATAATATTTGTGTAGTCACTCTAGTTCAATAAACCGCATTTGGTGTAGGTGAGAGCTAAGGTTCGGAACCGAAAATAAGAAGATGACACCTGATACAGTCTGTAACACTGCTATGGAGTCAAGACATATTTCAAAGTAACTTTTCAAATTATCCATATATCAAAATGCTGAATGTTATATATGTTTGTAAACCATAAAGATGTTTAATGAAACAAACAAACAAACAAACAAAAAAACAAAAACATTGTTTGACCAATAAACAAAAATATCCATTAATAAACTGCAACAGTTGTATGGAATCACAAATAAAAGTTTAAAGAAAACTACAATTCAATATTTAGTTGAACCACCTTTTGCTGAAATTAACTGAAACACTCTGTTAGGCATTGATTCAACTAGCTTTTGGAGAACTGGAAGTTTTATCTTGTCCCATGCCTCTAAAATAGCGAGTTTCAGCTCGTTAACATGATTAAACTGTTTCTTTTTAGCATAAATTTTCGATACCATGATACCCCATAAATTTTCTATGGGGTTCATGTCCGGGCATTGTGATGGCCAATTAATTACTTCAATTTTTTCATCAACGAACCATGTTTTCATTGCTTTTGAAACATGGCAGCTTGCGTTGTCTTGTTGAAATTTCCACGTTGGGCCACCAATCAAAGAGCCAAACGGTTTTAAACGATCATAAAGCAATGTCTGATAATTTTTGGAGTCCAATCTTCCTTCCACAAACACAAGATGTGATTTTCCGTTGCAGCCAAATGCTGCCCACGCCATGACAGATCCCCCTCCAAAGTTCCTGCCGAACTGAATGTTGGGGGTCGTCCTCAGATCATGCCAGTAACATGCATTTCCGTCTGGTCCGTCTAAGTTAAACTTGTTTTCGTCAGAGAAAACGATGTTGCTCCATTGTTCCACCCAGGACATGTTATCTTTACCCCATTCAAGTCGTGCATGTCGGTGAGCTTCTGTTAGTCGTGGTTTTCTAAGACATTTGGAATACTTGACGTTGGTGTTGTCCTGGGTGGGACACTTCTACAGGTAGAGCAGCTGCAATCTGTCGTACTGATAATTGTTCTTCCGTTGCCATCCGTGAGTGATCTCTAGTGTTGAGCTTTTTAGCCTTAGATCTTCTTTTGGAAGTACCATAATTGTCACCCTGAGATCTTCCTATCTTTTTAGCAATTGCTCTTTGACTTAATCCTTGAGCTTGAAACTTGATGATCTTTCTGATTTCAAGCTCTGTCAACACTGAACCGCCTGGCATTGTGGTGAAAGAAACCATCTACTTTCCACTAACAAATAAAAGGTAATTTGCATATGGTTCAGTTCCATTTTCAGAAGGTAGATACAATACTTTAAAGGTTTTCACTTCTGATTGCATAGAATTGTTACATTAAAAAACTGACTTTTTTGTGTATTGTTTTTGAGATTGATGAAAATGATTTTTTAATACTTTTTCTAAAATGTTAATAGGCTAAGAGTGCTGTACACGGGTAATGGTTATAATATGGAATAAATATACAACGTAATCGAAAATTATGCATCGATTCCATAGCAATGTTACAGACTGTATTACTGTAAACGTGATCAAACTAATTTATTCTCCTAGAGTACATACATTTTAACTACCATGGTATCGCTAAAGGGCCGCATCTAACATGCAAGTCTATTAGAATAAATCTTAATGCTACAAACTTTCCGTTCATTTCAATCAACTAACCGGCACACTTGCCTATATAAAGAGGATCAGCAGCCAACATGAGGCAGCAACGACAACTTGACAGTGAACTATGGGAATACTGAACAATTTACACTTCCGAATCAAATATTCCATACTCTTACGCCTGAAAGCGCAACGTATCTCCTTTAATTACCTCGAAAAGGGGGAAGGAACAGTGACCCCTCTTGGCGAGTGTAAATAATAGTTAACTATATCCCACTGGCAGCGCTGGCCACCGCGTTTAAACATATGTTACTACGCATGTGCGTGCGCTCCCGGTTCATCAGTCAAATTACAACTACGGACCTCAAAACTATACAGGGTGTTTCAAAATTATGTACAATGAATTTAGTGACATATTCTTCAAGTCATGTTGTATAGCACTTTGTCTGGAAACGATTTGTTTGCGAGTAATCCAATATGATAGAGTAGGGAAGCACGGTAGTTAGCGGACGATATTTTAGCAGTTCCAGCGTTTCGACCCAACACTAGGTTGAGTGGTTTGTTCCATTTAAACCTACTTTAGGGTTGTTCCATTAGTTGTGTACGCTTGTTTCCATTACTCTACATCCACTAGGAATAGCAATTTCACAACGTTTGCGTGCTTTGACATATGCATTACGATTTACGTAAAAATACACGTATTCCAGTGCAGAATACACTGCCATGCACCTAATGTATGGTCTTGCGGACGGAAATGCTGTGGAAGCAAGAAGACTCTACCAAGAACGCTTTCCGAATGGACGTTTGCCAAATAACCGAACATTTGTATCTGTCAACAGACACTTGAGGGAGCGTGGTTCCTTCGGCCGTCAAACAGGACAAGGGCGGCCTGTAGCACATTCTCCGTATGAGGAGGATGGGATAATTGACATCATAAATGATGAACCACAGACAAGCACCTGTCGTATTTCTTCCATGGTACACATTCCGCACTCATCTGTTTGGCGCATTCTTCACCGTCAGCTTTTGCATCCATACCACCTGCAACTGGTTCAGGCACTGAACCCAACGGACTATCCACACCGACAATGATTTTGCCAATGGATACAACGTCGTCATGCTGCAGACCCTAGTTGTCTCAGCCAGATACTTTTCACGGAGGAAGCAACCTTTACCAGGACAGGAATCGTAAACTCTCACAACCAGCACCATTGGGCAGATGCTAACCCGCATGTTACCAGAGCTCGAGCGTTTCTCCGTGAACATTTGGTGTGGATTTGTCGGAAAGAACTTAATTGGCCCTTATGTGTTGCCGCCACGATTGACTGGGCGAAAGTATCTTTTGTTTTTGCAGAATGCATTGCCAGAATTACTGGAAGATGTTCCTCTTTTGATAAGATCTAACATGATGGCGCTCCAGCACACCTTAATGCTGCATACACGAATCGGTGGATAGGTCGAGGTGGACCGGTAGCCTGGCCTGCAAGATCACCCGACCTCAATCCCTTGGACTTTTTTCTGTGGGGTCATGTGAAAACGATCGTCTACAGCACACAAGTTCCTAACATTATGGATCTGCGACAACGAATTGAAAATGCATGCCAAACCGTTCGTAATGCTGGCGACGAACTTTTCCATGACATCAGACGGTCGCTCATGCAACGAGCCGAAGCGTGCGTGCGAGCTAGTGGCGGGCAGTTTGAACAATTCCTGTAATTTGGAGCCACGGGTTTAGTTGGCTGTATCGCTTAAATAAATCGTTTCCAGACAAAGTGCTATACAACATTTTCCTCTTCTTTTGACCTGAAGAATATGTCACTAAATTTATTGTACATAATTTTGAAACACCCTGTATTAGCTACTGCCCAATTGCACTGGCAAGGTTATTGGGCACTTAATAATCCATCTTAATCAGCTGTTAAAGACATTAAATTGTCTCTCTAAACACACATAAACAAGGTTACGATGATCGATTCATGATACAGTTTTCGCGCGTGTCCGTGGGCTTAACTCAACAAATTGAAACGAACTCACCGGGTATTTCACATTCTTGCCAATTATGATGACTCGCTAGGTCCCAAACCTATGGTCCTTAACGCTCAATGACTGCGCTATCTGCCGTTGTAACTTGGCTCCATCATGGGTCCAAGTCCGCTACTCATTTCACTCAGTCGGCGAAGGCCAGACGTTAGCTCAAGTTTAGCAAATATAACGAAAAACAAAATCAAATTAAAGAAATTTTTTTCTTAGCACATATTAACTTAGGACAGCATTAGACGAATTCCAACCTTGACGGGCTCAACCTGTTTTTTCCTTTTCACAACAACATAAATCCTGCTTCTTTTTCGCCATCACATTTTCAAAACAAAACAAACATTGACAAAACTTAACACAATATGTCCTCTCTCAACAAGGAGGAAAGTTCAAGAGGGAACAAAAAAAAGAATCTCTTAACTTTTATTTCTCAACAAACGGGATGACCCGCTCATCACTTTTTTTTCGCCGAAAACGATCGCAACAATCCCCCATTGGAAGCTGAGCTATATTCGTGGAAAACTACTCAACAATACAGCTCCAACGGAGGATCATTGACGATCGTTCACGGTATTCTACACTCTCATTCTACACGGTTCTAGGCCGACCCCTTGGTCTCTTACCCACCGGCTTGGAAAATAACAACCGCCTAGGAAGACTAGTTTGCGGCATCCGTATCACGTGGCCATACCAGCGCAACTGAGATCTCTTGTACCCGCGATCGCACTCTTTTGGTCATTACCCAAGCCTCATGAATGGTGAGAATGGGGACAAAGATAGATTTGAAGACAGAGAGCTTGGCTTTGTTACCCAGCTCGCGTTTCGTTACCACGGATCGCCACAGTTCACGTCTGACACAGCTTGCTGCACCGATCCGAGCATCCAATTCTTTCTCCTGCCGTCCATCACTCGTGAATGCAATCCCGAGATACTTGAATTTCTCAACCTATCTCAATGAGATTACAGGAAATTTCAGCCAAAACTGGACGTTCAGTAAGTGCAATATCACGACACATAAAAAAATTGAATCTGGACAAAATAAAAAGCATGGAGGATCAGAATCCAAATTATCAGAACGTGACAAGAGACACATCATCCTTCTAGCCAAACGGGTGAAATTGTTAGACAACTGGAATCAAATGTTTTGAAAGCCAATACCCATTTAGTTTGGACTAAAGCTAAAAGAAAACCTGCAATGAAAAAAGAGACATTTTGATGCACGACTGATGTGGGCCAAGGAGCATGAATCCTGGAATCTGGAGTGGACGCAAGTTGTATTCACTGATGAGAAACGCTTCACATTAGATAATCCGGACTGAACAATGTACTGGCATGACCTCAGGGCTGATGAAAAAGAATATCTAATGCACCGTCAGAGTGGAGGAGGAGGAGGAGGAGTCATGGTATGGGCTGGATTTGGATACTATGGCACAACACAAATTGTGATTGTTGATGGTCAAATTAATCAATATCAATACCAAGATCTTATTGGAGACCATTTGCTGCCTATTGGACCCCTTCTTGCTCATGGAGAGTGGATCATGCACCTCCACATGCAGCTGCATCAACAATTGAGTGGTTTCGAGTGAACGAAGTGAATGTTTTGAAGTGGCCAAGCCTTAGCCCTGATCTCAATCCACATGAAAACCTGTGGGCATCGTTAGTCAGGGGTGTGTATGGAAAAGGGAAGCAGTATCACACAAAAAGTGAGTTGATTGCTGCCATCAAAGAATGTTGGGCTGAAATTCCACAGAAGAAACTGCAGAATTTGATTTTGTCAATGCCCAAACGAATCAAGCAACTAATTCAACGAAAGGGACGGCCAACAGATTTGCTAATTCAGTTTCCCATGGGCAGTTTCTTTTTTTCTTGTAAATTTTATAATTAAGTGATGTTGATGTTATTTTTTTTGTAGGAAGTCTTTCAAGATGCCCTTGATTGCAAATAAATTCTTTTCCCATGTAAGCAGTTTCCTTTGTTTAGTATGGACAGGAGAACTTCATTTGCTAATTCATTTTCCAGCACTGTAATTTCTACGAGACTTATCCCTATTATCCTGCCGTCAGACACACGTGACTACCCTATAATGGAACGTCACAATCCATTGATGTGACGTCGACGTCACTTGACAGATTTCTTCGAAACCGGAAAAGAAGGCTGCCAGAACCGAGTTGTACGACACTATTCCGTCTTGTGGAATCCCGGGTTGAAGAATCCCGACTGTATTCTCTAAAAAAATAAGTTTATGGTCTACGCTAATTTAATAGTAAAACTATCCCTTAATTGGCATTCTCTACTCCAAATATCCCGATGCCGTGAGCGCAACCGACATGAAGCATTACCCTTACTTCCAGGAACTTATTCGTTAAATGTTTCAAAAACTTAATCGTATCGAACCCGCTGCCGATTTCATTATCCCTCGCCGGCCGTCGATGCTCAATTTAATGAGTTGTTGTGAAAACTGAGCTTTGACCGGATCAAAGAAAAGCCGCCAACAACAACAGCAGCAGCAGCAGCAGCGTAGCGCTAATGTCATTATTGATGAAACGTTCGTGCTCCCCTCCCGCCTCCCCCGCTAACTGACCGCATCTACAATGCAGGGCCCAATGAACTTTATTCAATTATTTCCGAGCTCTCTTTTTTTTATTTTCATTTTATTCCCACGGCGTAATCGCAATAATGGATCGCGATCCGTTCGCTTAGGTGAGCACCTTCCTCCTTTGTGTGTGGCCGCAGTGATCGCTCAATTTGCCAGTCTTCTTATAACGTTGTGTACCTCCTTTGATAACTTTCGTCTACATGAAAGAGCTAACCCATTTAATTTAGGCTATATTTAGAGCGCAAACTTTTACGGAAACCCCAATTTCATTATAAAGCGAGCAAGAAAGGTCAATGTTAAAAATCTCGAAACAAATTTTGGCAGGTTGCTCCTGGCAATATAGAAAAATCTCCCCCATAACTCCGACCTCAATGGGTTAATCTGGTCCAAACTTTAGGCCAAATGCAGTACATTTTGGTGTATATACTTAGTGGAACATGCAGTATCGATTTCTGCAAAAAAAAAAAAATAGTACCAAAAGTCGCCATAGGGGGCGCTTATTTCAAGAAAACAATGAATACCTAATTGTTAAATGAACAAATACCTTACAAACCAACTTTAGTAACAACGGCAGCTCGCAGCATATCTGCATTAATTAGTCTGATATGTAACGTTGAGAGGTCAGGAACATGTGCTTGATACACAAGGCTTTTCAAATATCCCCATAACCAAAAATCACAAGGGTTGAGATCAGGCGACCTGGGTGGCCATACCATGGGAAATGCACGACTAATTATTCTGTTGTCTGAAAAACGTTCTCGCAAGATCTGCTGCACCTGACGCACCATCCTGCATAAAAATGGTAGAATCCAGACAACCCTTTTCCTGCAATCGTGGTATCACAAAATTCTCAAGCATATCGGCGGCATACCTGGCAGAATTGACGGAACAAGTCACCGGTCCACGGGGACGGATTTCTTCAAAAAAGTACGGGCCGATGATGAAAGAAGCAGTAAAGCCGCACCATACTGTTAGTTTCGGTGAATGCATAGGAGTTGGCAGACACACTTGTGGATTTGATGCAGCCCAAATACGGCAGTTGTGGGTATTGATATTACCATCACTCCATAAAATTTGCCATGGCCATGCATCATCCACTTCCAAACGTGCTAAAAATCTCAATGAAAAGTCAGTTCGGGTACGTTCATCTCCAGGAAGCAATTGTTGAACAAGTGTGAGTGAGTTTATAAAATGTCAATATCTTATGCAATATTTTCCTCACCGTCGAATATGGGATATCTGTTTGGCGTGCTATTGCGTGTGCACTGCTGGTAGCCTGCACAGTAGTCATCTCCTGTTCCACAGCAGCAGTTGCAACTTCTTCGACGTGTTGCTGCCTGATTCGTTTGCGTCCCCGGCCTGGTAGCACTCCTAGAGTTCCGGTAGATTCAAATCGTTCAATCATTTTCCGTAAGTTAGTTATGCTCATCGATCCTCTTCTGATAAAACAACTTGACTAATAACGCCCGGTCAGCCAGAGTAAGCGTCATCGTCAGGCCATTCGTTCGCGAATGATGGGAAATCCTCAGCCTTGCCTTTTATTGTCATGATTGCTCAACACGGAACGCGCTTATGCAAATGTATTCATTGTTTTCTTGAAATAAGCGCCCCCTATGGCGACGTTTGGTACTATTTTTTGTTTTTTGCAGAAATCGAAACTGCATGTTCCATTAAGTATATACACCAAAATGTAAAAAAAACGTTCAGTTGTTCTGTCTGGCCCTCTAGCAATATCAGCGCGAAATCATAGCTAATTTGCCTATAAACGTCAGGTAGTCATTCAGTGTATGAGCTAATTTATTCTTTTGAAACAATAAATAAGTAATTTTAAATAAAAAAAAATGAGATGTGGTCACCACCCGACTTTCTTATACGTAAATGTCCTGGTCCAAATACAGAAAAAAATTACACAACTGTCTAAAATGATTACTTTGGATAGAAATTTTGAAAAAGTTTGTGAATAAAAGTTACTTCAAATTAGCTTTTAGACACTTTGGTATAAATTCCAAATTTTCGTATACCATTTTATTTCGCTTGTATTAGCCAAAAAAAAAGATTTTGAAAAGAGTAGAACTGGTACTTCCGGTTGAAATTTTTAAAAATTTTGTTAACAAAAGTTGATTATAATTGTAAACGTAACACTTTTCTATGTCTTCAAAATTTTCATAAACGCAATGGTTAACGAGATATTTCAGAATTTATATTTTGGCGCAGAAGTAAACTGATACTTCCGGTTCACCGATTCCACTGGAAAACTAATCAGACCTCCCGAGGAAGATTATAATCTTAAGTTTAAAGTTTGGTCTCGATAGCTTTAGCGTTTTGAGATATCGTAGACACACACACACACACACACACACACACACACACACACAGAGAATGAGACAGACAGACAGACACACAGACACACTTTTTCGTAATCTAGGCACCTGAAAACCAGAAATCAGTAAAAATACGTAGTAGAAGGAAGTTAAAATATAAAAATTGCGCGCAGAGAAACTCTTGCTTTCTAATATGTCCAGATAAACACTATCCTAACCTCATGAGAAAAAAGGCCCGCAACATCTCATGTATTCGTGTAGTTGCGCTTACGAACCCAATCATCCCATAATTCGATATCATGGCTAACCCTGTTCTATTTATATCCTCTTTCCTCCCCATCTTCATCTAAGAGAAGCCTGGAAATATTAAAAGATACACTGAACGCTGAACGACCAATTTACTAGAGACACACACCGCCAATAGCGTGTTGCGCCTCTTTTAGTATGAAACAAGGTGATCAAACCGTTGCGGAGGAATAACAGCCCAGGCTGACGTCACAGCGTCAGGTTGGACATGCTCGATCGGGTTGAGATCGGGCGAACCGAGCTGCCCACTGCAGCAGGTGGAAGTCCGCGTCATGTTCCTCGAACCAGTCCAAGACCATTCCAGCAGGCTGACAGGGAGAATTGTCCTGCTGAATTAGCACAGGTACAGCTGAATCAAATTCGACCATCATCGAGCTGTGCTTATCGAATGTCAAATCGGTACTTAAGTTTATGTTCTCTCACAGCATTTAAAATCTGTAGGGGGGGGGGGGGGGTAAGAAAAAGACCACAACAACGCCCCGGCTAAAAATACAAATTACGAAAACCAAGTTACAA
Source organism: Rhysida immarginata (assembly GCA_023313115.1). Taxonomy (NCBI): domain Eukaryota; kingdom Metazoa; phylum Arthropoda; class Chilopoda; order Scolopendromorpha; family Scolopendridae; genus Rhysida; species Rhysida immarginata. Next base: position 3,559 of record JAHWFO010096471.1, on the reverse strand, counting down.
ACGGACCGACAGACACCCCCCCCCCCTACTAATCAGGTTCTCAGGTTTCTTAATCAGCCAATTAGAAATTCTAAGAATTTAAGAAATCCAGAAACGTCCAATTCAACGAAAAAGAATCAATCCCAAATTCTCTAAACGAACGCTTAAACGCAGTCACAGAAGCATTCCACCTAAAACCCCTTCCTTCCCTTAAGAAAGTCTCCCCCCCCCCCTCCCTAAAAAAAAGCTAGAAACTCAACACGTGAGCGCACAAAAGCGATGAGGTATCCTGATTACCCCCTGAAAAAACACAAGTCGGAAGCAGAGGAGGGGGGGGGGGGGGAGGGATCAAGTTGAAAATGAGTCGGAGTGTAATGAAATATAGAGGCAGCGGCGGCGATAAGCTTCGTTGCAATGGAGTCGTTTCTGCAATTTCCACACACAGACATAGGTGTAACAAAAACTTCCCGCCACCATCGATTGATGCTGTTTCTCGCTCCCTTACACCACGTGCGCTTAACGACCGTGGAACCTTTAGGAGGAGAGAGAGGCTCAGCCGCTCGCCAAAAGCAACTGGACAAAAATAGTTGTTCAATGACGCAAGGCCTTCCGAGGTGGCAGTTTATGAGGGGAAGCCGTTATGGGAGCCATTGTCGAGTTTAACCCCAGAAGCAAGGCCGCGAGCGGCAAAGTAATTGAAGAAGGATAACGCTCTTAAGAGTTCTGCTTTTTTTCTTATGGCAAAGAGATTATTATTAATATTATTATTATAATGCAGAAGATACATTTGATTTGGTGTTTGATCCGAATCACTGGCCTGCAGGAACTTTAGTTTCTGAATTTTATGGCAGATTACACCAAGATCAAATAGTTCATGAGAAGGAGGACTCATCCTCTAGCTTAGCGCAATGTGCTCAAGATCTTCTATGAATTTGAAAATGTCTGTTCCTCTCAACATTTTGTGAAGGTTTTGATGTCTACAGATCTGATAGGTCATCTGGTAACTTAGGTGGTGGTGTTTTAGTTGCCATTCCCAATAATTTTAACTCTTGCTCCGTTCCTTTGAGCTCTATTGTCAGTGGCATAGATCTGGTAGCCGTTCGTCTTCGATCGCCATCAACCATGAATTTCAACTCTCGGCTCTTTAGAGAAAGAAAAGTTTTAATCATTGTAGTGACTTAAGGTGTGAGTCAAAATGATAGTACCACAGAGGAATACGCCAAGTACTCAAAACATAAAACATATACAGGGTGTAACTAAAGGTGTGTTACAAACTTTGGGGAATGATAGAACTGGTCAAAATAAGCATTTTTTGTTCTATGAACATTGGTCCACAACTGCATTGTTTAAGAGTTATAGCAACTGTTCAAAATGACGCTCTTCAGCGCAAGACACCCGTTGCAGCATCTGCTGGGAGTCCCTGATGTTGTCTGCTGCTACAGCCAATCGTGCGATGAGTTCCTCCACTGAATTAACCATTGTTTCGTACATCAGGGACTTTAGGTGGCCCCACACAAAGAAATCCAATGGTGTTAGGTCTGGTGATCGTGGCGGCCAGGTAACTGGACCACCCCGTCCAATCCAACGATCGCCAAACGTATCAGTGAGGAAGGCCCGGACATGCTGTGAGAAATGTGGAGGTGCACCATCATGTTGGAACCACATTACTTGACGGATGTTAAGAGGTATGTCATCCAACAGCTCAGGCAGCACCTCCTGAAGAAAGACGAGGTAGGTTTGTGCATTCATACGAGCTGGGAGAATGTACGACCCAATGAGGCGATTGCCAACAATACCAGTCCACACGTTGACAGAAAATCGTTGCTGGAAGCGCCTTGTCGAAATGGCATGTGGGTTGATACGGTCCCAAACATGGATATCCTGGTGGTTGAAAATGCCTTCCCTGGTGAAGGTTGCTTCATCAGTGAACAGCACCTGCTGTGGGAATGCTGGTTCCTCTCTACAACGTGCAAGAAACCATCTGCAGAATGCAATACGTGGTGCAAAGTCAGCAGCTCCAAATGCTTGCACTCGTTGCATACGAAACGGATGAAACAGTTGGTCATGCAGAACTTGCCAAACAGACATGTGATCTGTGTTCATGATGTGTGCAAGCGCACGGATGCTACATGTTGGTCTTTCGTGAACTCTACGAAGCACAGCTTCTTCGAATTGAGCGGTACGACGGGTGCGAGCGCGACCATGCTCTCCACGCATCACAGCTACACTTCCTGTTGCTCGTAGACGTCGCACAAGCCGAGCAAACATTGTGTGAGCTGGCTGTCGACGTTGTGGAAACTGCCATCTGTACAGACGACAAGCAGCCCTTCCATTACCGTCTGCAGCATCGTACACTAACAACATGTCAGTGCACTCGTTAAAGGTGTAGTCCATATCTGGATGCGATCACACACGTTAGATTTTTTAGTGTGCAGGATCTGCTTGCATGGTAATATGATGGTGTGGTCATGTTACTTTAAAAATTTACATGACCATACCATAATTCAGAAAGGGGTGTGTCATAAGCCTGCATTGATGCTGAAGACGTCATTTTGAACAGTGGCTATAACTCTTAAACGATGCAGTTGTGGACCAATGTACATAGAACAAAAAATGCTTATTTTGACCAGTTCTATCATTCTCCAAAGTTTGTAACACATCTTTAGTTACACCCTGTATAATAATCTTTTATTTATTTTTTCTTTTGTATGACACTACTGGTAAACACAAGTTTTATAATATGGAAATTGCAAATCACATTATCAATTTAATCAACAAAAACATAAAACTGAGTCCAAATGATAGCACCACCAATCCCCCTCTACCTAATGAGACCAACCTGTGGCACCTATCTTTTGCATACAAGGTAAGAAATGATAATGAGAAACATGAAAACCAAATCATTTATCATTTCCGTGTGAAACACTTCATTACCACTACATCTTACAATGGGTCGTGGTAAACAACTGACACAGCTTGAAAGAGGACAGATAACAGAATTATACAAAGCTGGACATTCTCTCAGAGAAATTGGCAGACGAATCAAGCGTTCCTATAAAGTTGTCAGCAATTTCATTCGCCAGAAAGATACTTATGGGACGAAAAAATCAACTGGGCGCCACCTTGCTCTTTCAACACGGCAATAAAGATTTGTCATGAAAGAGCTAGCGCACTCTCAATCTAGCACACGATCTGTTGCATCACATCCTGCAATTTAGGTATCACAGTCCACAATTGTACGAACTGCGAAATCATGTACAAAAATCTAAAAGTGATGCCCGCACTGAAACCACAACATAAGACCAAACGAGCGGCCTGGGCTCGTGAACACATGACCTGGAGAACACAGTGGGACACAGTCATCTGGAGTGATGAAATTCAACTTAGATGGTCCGGATGGCTGGTCCTACTACTGGCATGATGTCAGAAGAGAAGACTCGCTGATTTCAAAGCGTCAACAAGGGGGTGGATCTTTGATGGTATGGGCAGGATTTAGCTCTCGTGGCAAAACAACCCTTGCTTTCCCCTCTGGCAGAATGAAGGCTGTGGACTATCAGGAGTTGCTAGGAGTTCATCTTCT
>JAHWFO010096467.1:0-16094 GCA_023313115.1 Rhysida immarginata | reverse complement strand
CAGTAAACATCGGACACAGCTCATCATCTAGGCTCATGAACATGTTACGTAGACCTTGGAAGACTGGAAACGGGTTGTATGGTCTAACAAATCACGGTTCCAGTTACTTCAGCTTGATGCAAAGGTCATTGTGTGGTGCGGATCCATGAAACCATGGACCATACAACAACGCAACGTGCAGACTAGCGAAGTAATCAGAGATGCTTTTGCGTGACATGGTTTGATTAAACATCTTCGACACATCAATAAATGGGTCACACTAGGTTGACCATTTACATCGCTTCATGGACCTTGTGTACCTCCACAATGATGGCTTCATGGCCCAAATTCTGCATAACTATTTTGAGGAGCATTCAGCAAAGTTCCAATGAATGGTGTGGCCAGTTTATTCCGCGGATATGAATCCCGTTTAACATTTATGGGACATTTATGTTGGAAACGTTCATGCGCACCCAAGATCCATCGCCTACCAATACAAAGGATATGTGGCTGCCAATTCAAACGGCATGGCTCAACATTTCGCCAGAGCTCTTCCAGGCTCTTGTGGAATCGAAGAAATTGAATAATCTGTACAGAGTAGCTCTCTTATTGGTGTTTCTTCATTTTCATCAGATGTTGCATACCGCGCTTTAATCTGTTCAACTAGTGTCACTGCACTTTGCTTTCTTTGGCTTGTTACATTATAACTTATATCCTCATTGTACTTCAACTTGCTACTCCTATTGCGTCCTTATCCATTTTCTAATGGCTGCTCCTACATTGTTCTGTATCGTTCTCGAAAAAATCTTACGGGTCAGCCTGACACAGGTTCAAAAGTTCAGAAGCTGCAGAAACCTTATCACGGCTCGCATATCCAATTTTCCGACGGGCTGCTTTCGATGCTCTGGCGGCGTTTTAGCGGTACTGCACCAAGCGTCGCTTTGTTTCCTCCAGCACTCGAGGGATGTCGCTTCCCAGTGGCACCACACATTTTCAGAAGCGATCGTTCTTTCATGATGATTGTAATAACTTTATGACAGTCCCTCGTAATGCCTCTCCTCCATCTTTCTCTATCGTCTTCTGCTCTTATAATTTCATCGTTCCGTCCTGTTTTCTTCAGAACGTAAGTCCACTTTTTTGCTCCTTCTTCCACCGTGTTTTAAATCACTTCCTTCAACAAATATTTCCTTATTAATGCATGACCTATACAATTTCTTTTTCTTTCCGTATTACGGTTCAACAAGATCCTCGAAATTCTTTACTGAAATTTTACGGTTCAATTTTTTGTCTGATGATGATTATATCCATTTTGTCATACATAGATGAAAAGTTTGACCTAAATCAATTGCGTTATTCAGACAACAATTATAAATAAAATAAATTTTTCTACTTGTTATTGGATAACTATGGAATTTATAAATTTTAGTATATCTGCGTCGCTTTGTTTCCTCCAGCACTCGAGGGATGTCACTTCCCAGTGGCACACTAATTACACCTTCTCAAGTGAAATTACTATGGAAAACCACAAGGTTCAATTTAATGAAAAATATCTTAGAAATTAAAACTTTGATCTGAGCAGAATCATTCCTATTATTCAATTTTATGAAAACAGACGAAAGAATTAAGAATTAAACGATTTTCAACTCTAAGGAAATGACTCACCGGTATTAGGAAAAATTGAAGGTACGATGTCATCTCTACCGATAACTTGAAGAGCTTCACAAAGAATATCGATCGTTGCTCTTTCTCAAAAAAAAAAAACTCAACTCTAAAGTAGCTTCAAAAGTTCGAATAATTTGAAGAAAAAGCTTAACATGGTAAAGAACAGTATTCTCGGGTTTTTTTTAAAGTTTGAATGTTCTTCTTGCAATAACTTTTAGAGGTATAAACTAGAATGAAAGGAGCATATCTCCTATATTAAAAATGGAAAATGGGATATTTCTGCTTTTGCAGATCACATTTTGCAAGAAGTCAATAATTTCTCGATAGATGGCTTTAAAATTATCCACTTTATTAAAGATGAGAAATTGCCACCTCTGTCCAAATTGCCAAACATAAGTTCAAATTGGTTGCCGAATAACGACGGGATGGTCCTATACCAATATCTAATTGGAGGCGTTTGGTCTCTTATATTGTCAAATACTTTTTCTTATTGGTTAACTACGGCTATATATAGTGCTCTTCTTAAGTGTTATTGTTCGGGAAATCGCAATTTATGCATTAAATCTCGTAGTGGATTATAATATTTTTTTATTATTTAAAAAATGTTATTCTGTATTCATAGTCTGTAATTAGAATTAAGCAATTCATTGTTGTAGCGCGTGGACCACTGTTGTCGCAAAATTCTTTTTTCGAACGCGCGTGATGCGTGTTCTAGGTCTCGCGCGGCGATTTCTTTCGCAATTAATTAACTTGGTCGCGAGATGTTATACTGTCTGATTGTTGCGCAATCAGTGTTCTATTTTTTTTTTAATTGCGTAGTACATTCTCTCGCCATCTTCTCTCTACATTGGTCTTGCGACCACTTTTCTCCATTTCTCTCCTACTTATGCAGCCCACGATGGCCACTCATTTTGCAAGTATTTCTTTCTTATTGCTTAAGATAGTATCTCCGCACTTTACATGGGTGTCAATGTTGATTTCGACCCGTCGCTCGTTTGTTTTTAGTCTCTCCATGCTTTGGCTTGGCTAAAAAAAATTTAAAAAAATTTAAAAAATATTCATACAGAGAAAAAAATCAGCAATTTTAGCATCAAAAGAACTTAAAGGTGCCCAAAAGCCTGTGGCCTGTCCAGGGGCATCCTTTAATGAAAAATTTATGTAATCAGTATACAAATTATATAACTTTGTATGATATTAAACAACAACAATATTAATTAATAGTAGAATAAACAGAAGACTGCGTAAATTAGTTAACATTTAATAGTAAACAGAAGATAAATCAGATGTAATTTGGCCCGAGCAAATGCTTTGAAGGAGAAGACGTTTAAAAACTTGAAGAGAAGGTGCATCGTGAAGTTCTTTAGTTAATTTTGACCAACAGATAGCGCCAGAAATTGAGATTGATCTCTTTGAGTAATTCACTCTATAAAATGGGATTGTTATTTTTTTCTCTCTCGTGTGATAGTGATGACATGGATTAGTTATCATTGGCGGATTTCTAATATAATATACGTTATGTTTGACTTTATATATAAATTGAGCTAATTGAATAAATTAAAGTTCATCAAATTTTAAAAGGTTAAAGTTTTTAAATTCTGAACTGACGGAAGAGAAAGCGGGCCTATTTAACAGTATACGTAAAAAACGTTTTTGAAGTTTAATTATAAGGTTTTTATTTTTCTGTGTGGTCGATCCCCATAAACATATTCCAAAGCATAAATTTGTATGAATTAAGGTAAAGTATAAATTTAATAAAATATTACGTGGAAGATGATTGACTCTATAAATAATGCCTAAAGAACGGGATAGTTTGGTAGCTAGTTGTTTTATATGAAGGCTCCATGATAAATCAGGGGTAAAATAAATTCCTAAATATTTATAGGAAGAGACTCTAGTTAAGACTTTATTATTAACACAAAGCTTAATTTTATTATAATTATTTAATTTATTGCGTTGATGAAAGATCATGTAGTAAGATTTGTTTAGGTTAAGTGGAAGTTGATTTAGTAATGACCAGTTACAGATTTTACTCAGTAAACCGTTTAATACATTTTCAAGTTCTTTTTCGGAATCAGCTGAGGGCTATAAATGTAGTGTCATCAGCAAATAATATGCATTGTGCATCGCCAGCAATATTGGAAATATCATTGATAAAGAGTGAGAATAATAGCGGCGATATAATAGAGCCTTGTGGCACTCCCTGGTTACTGATTAATTTTGGTGAAAGAATTGAATTGAGACAAAGAGAATAATTCCTATCTAAAAGAAAACAGGCTATCCAATTCAGTGGCAGCCCCCTAATACCATACAATAATTTTAATTTGTTTAATAATAATGTATGGGGAATCATATCAAATGCTTTTTTGAAATCAGGAAATAAGGCTAAAACCATTTTCTTTTGAACCATTTGTATATTAATATATTCCGATATTTCATAAAGAGCTGTAGAGATGTTTTTCTTTGGGCAAAAACCGTGTTGTGCAGGGGAAATAAAATCATGGGAAAATATGAAATGACTTAAGCGATTAAAGAAAAGTTTTTCGAAAATCTTTGAGAAAAAAGGTAGAATTGAAATGGGTCTATAATTGTTGAAATCATTGGAATCTTCTTTCTTGAAAATTGGAATTACTTTTGCATATTTTAATTGTTTAGGGAATTTTCCTTCACAGAGAGACATATTAAAAAGAGTACAAAGGGGATAAGAAATATAGGGAGCGATACTGATAATAACATCTTGGCGAAGACCATAAATATCCGTAGTTTTAGATTTTGAAAATTTGTTTATAACAGCTAAAATTTCGTTGGAGGTTGTTGGAGGGGGAAAAAAGATTCAGGTGGAGAAATGGGAGGTCTCTGAATTGAATATGAGGGGGAAAAGTCACTGTTGATATCAATATTATTATTGTCAGCAAGGGAGCATGGGAAAAGTGCTTTCAAAAAAGGGAAAAGGCTTGGTGGAGAATAATTACCGTCAAAGCAGGAAGGCAACTTGTGATTGTTTGGAAGTGATAAAGCCTTTCGAATTTTATACCATTTCTCTTTGGGACTGGTAATTGAGGAAAACAGCTCGGCATAATATTTCTTTTTGGCTGCTTTAATGGAACTTTTCACTAGTCTGGTGATAGCTTTAAGGTGATTTCTTTTTATGGATGTAGGATTTTTGATATATTGTTTATATATCTTGTGCTTCTTATTAATTAGTCTTAATAATGTTTCTGTAATCCACGGTTTTTTTGGATAGGATGGGGTTCGAGAAAAGGTTTTTAAAGGAAAATATCTATTGTAACCATTCACAAAATTATTAAAAAAAATTTAAAAATTTAAATCGGAGTTGTGTTCTTTCAAAAATAACGTATCCCAGCTAGTTAGTTGTAGGTAAGAAGCAAAGATTTGCGTTCTGTGTAAAATATATAACCTAGAAGTGAAATTCTGGGTAGGATACCAATTCTTCATTGAGTAAATTAGGAATAAGGGGAGGTGGTCAGTAATTAATAAATCAATTGTTCCACTTTGGATGAAGTTCGTGATATTAGAAAAAATTTGATCAATTAGAGTAAAGGAATTATGGCTGATGAAGTAATGTGTAAGGGAAGTGATAGTGGGTGAAAGATCAAAGCTATATAAAAGTTCAGCCGTATTTCTAAGTAAGGGTGGTAAAAATTCTGAATTAAAATCACCTAGAATTATACATTTTTTGGCCGTAGGACGCAAAGACTCAAGAAGGGATTCAAAAAAGGTTAAAAAAATTGTTAAAATTAGCACTTGGAGGGCGATAGATATTAATGATAAGGAACATATTATTTATTAATAAAGTAAGGAATTCGTAATCGTCATTAATACACGTTCCTTCATCTAAAACATTCACTGTTAATTTATTATGGATATAACAACAGTTACCTCCACATTTACGTGTCTTTCTAGAAATTGAAAAATTATTATAACCCGAAATATGAGGAATATCAGAATTAGAAACGGTCCATGTTTCAATTAATGTTAAAACAGAGGGGTAGTTAGAGAGTGAAAGCAATAGTTCATCCAAGTTAGCATGTAGACTCCGAATATTTAAAGCGAAAATAGAAAAAATTTTTTTGTCTGATATGGTGTTAATGAAAGCATTGATGGAGATTGAGCCAGGGATATAAGCGTTCATAGCTGAGATATTAGATAGATGTAACTATATAATTTAACTTATGGAAAAAGAGTGCAATATAGATTTTCTTCAAATTAAACCTATTTCCATACCTATTGATTTGAATATAAATAGAATAAGTTAAATATACATCGTCGATAATCATAAAGTTAGGGGTAATTAATTTATATTAACTCAATATCATATTCAGAGCCAAGCTCAATGACTGGGCTCTTTTCAGATTTTCTAACGAATACTTTCCCATTTTTAATCCAGACAAATTTTAAATCACCAGATTTTTGCTTGGCTTTCGCCTTGACAAAAAGAGACCTAAAAAAGGGCACAAATGCTCATTTAAATACACAGAATACTCTTCACCACAAATAAAAAGTTCTCTTGTATTCAATCTCTTAAAGCAATTCTTTTTTCTTTCCAAAAAAACATTAACTATCTTCTTTCTTATAAATTTCACTACAATAGGTCGTCCAGTTTTCCTATCTTCTCTCTTTTTTCCTATTCTATGAATAGTGTCCACATCAGTTTTAGAACATTCTATGTCCATATATAGGCTAATTTTTGAAAGGATTTCATTCAAATCTTCGGTTGGGGTTTCAGGTATTCCATTAATAATTATGTTTGAGCCGCAGAAATATTGTTCAAATTTAGCCAATTGAGTTTTCATAGTAATCATTTCTACCTTAAACTTTTCATTTTCCAGATGAAGTTGGTCATTTTTCAATTTACAAACGCTTACTTCCTTTTGAAGATCTGTAATAGATTTTTCAAACATATCAAACTTTCCAGACAAAAATTCCAGGGAACTGGACATATCCTGAATTTCTTTTCTCATTTTTTTTAGATCTTTAATCTCATTTAAAACTTCACAAACTGTCTTCTGCAATTTTTTTATTTCTTCCATATTATTAGTAAGTAAATCTGACTTAGATTTAATTATATCTGACTCCTTAAATCTATTAATTAAGTTCTCGTGGAGACTCTTATTACCTTTTCCAGCTAATCTTTCTTGAGAATCACATTTTTCACATTTCCAGTCTATATTTTCATCTTGATAATATTGATACTCAGATATAGATAAATTTGCACATCTGACCTCTAAATGATAAAGTTTTCCACAAGATCCACTACATTTAATACTCGCTTCTGCACTTTTTATATAAATTTTGCAGGAGCCGCATTTTCTTGCTGCTGACATTGTTAGCCATTTTAGATGAATAAAAAGATAGTAGGAGATAAGACAGGTGCATGGGACAAAGGGTAGCTAGATGATAGTAAAGAAAAAAATTAAATGGTAAGAGAAATATTAGAAAACTTAGATAATGTACTATTTTTGTCTTGGAAGTGGCCTATTTCGTTCGGACGGTACAATCTCTGTTGTCTTGCTCCATATTCGAATATTTTATCTGCAGAACCATGCGTCTAGGCTGTTAACTGTGCATAGCGAGTCGCCGCGGCTGTACTACCGTTCCATTGCGTAATTTATTCATTTTTTGTACTAAATACGAGTGCCAGACAGAGGGAGTACTTGAATTTCCTTTTGTTAGCGTATAATTTTAACTTCTACCATGTTTAACCATAGAATACGTTTTGCGATCTAGTTTGTTTAATAAAGACTTTTATTGTTTACTATTCAAGTGTGTTGACTCTTTACTAGCCATAATTTTCCAATTCAAGATTCCCTTATGCCTCATCAGTTACTTTCACTGGTTGTTTCTCACTGACAGAAAGCTCCAAAATGTACATATGAGGTTTTAATTTTATAAATTCATTTATGTGGAATTGTGTTTTCTTTTCTTCTATTCTTATTTTCTTCTTTTCATTTTATATGGGTTAGGGGGTGTAGAAACTCGGCAATACAGTTAACGTCACATGATAGAATAACGTAGCCCACGAGATTGTTCTTGAAAGTGAAATTGGACTTTTTGTGATAAAAAAGTTGAACATCACTGGTCTACAGCTAAATAGTTTATTTGTAGTTTAGAGCAAATGGCTGGATGTACTCGCCTATAATAAGGGTATCCATTGCGAAATCTTTGCATTTGAAAGTAAACGAGTAACACATTCTTTACAAGGTGATTTAGAATTTACATTACAGAACAATAGAATATATACAGGGCATTTTTATTAGGCAGTGTGTGACCGATCTCGCACATGTTTGGGGCTACACTTGTTAGGACCGATAGAACTTATGTTTTCACGATGTGCGTCCGTCCGTCTGTCCGTCCGTCTGTCTAGCTTTCGAACGCTTCCGAATTTTCGACTTCCGTTTTCGTCATTCGACAACTTAGGGAAATCAGAAGACTGAGTTCGTTGGTGAAAAAAATCGATGAACTATTTCCGGTTCAAAAGTTCACAAATAATATAGAGGACCACGTTTTTCACTATACAATTCCATGTATAAATGGCCTATGCACTGCCAAATGCTGTTCTCTCTTTGGCATTCCATAGCTAAAGCAGAGAAAAGGCTTGTGAATTATGTGAAGACACGTGATGGTCTTGCCTGATGTTAAATATCAGTCAAAACTGGTTCAAGGGTATGTGGTTTAGTGGTACCATTATAGTCCACTGGAAACTTTCACTGCTAAGATATGGCATGTATTATATCAAACAGCTTGGAATAACATGTCATGGTTGAATATTAGCGTAAAATAAATGATAGTCGAAATAGGCTTAATGGTATATGATTTCATGGAACCAGTATGGTTCAGGGGAAACTTTCAAAGCTCCGATTTGGCGAGTAATATATCAAATAACTTGAAATTACGTGTCATAAATGAATATACGGTAAACGTAAAATTAATGATAGTTGAAATTGGTTCAAAGGAAGCTGGATTTAGTGGAACCCTTGTGGTTCATTGGAACTTTCAATGCTAAAATATGGCATGAAATATATCAAATGATACCTGAGTGGATGCCCCCTAACCGTGGGTCAGGGATTTGGGTGCTTCAGGGATTCTGTGAGCTATGTTGGTTGTAGCACTGCTACTTTAGGGTCACTCTTACCAAAAAGGTCATGGTTGAGAATTGAGACGAAGAGTATCCAAACAAACGTATATTTCATGATGTCGATGAATAAGAGAATTCATACTGCATCGGGAGTGGCGCAGGTTAAAGTCACCCGCGTTCGGGAGTTAGGCAGAGGCTCTCGTTCGAAAAATAGTCGACAGTCTCCCGACTGTTATCTCAGAGTAATACCTCCGAGAAGTCCCACCAGTGCACTCGCTATGCGCTTGGGGAAACGGTCGGGAGCAGCGCATGCCTTTACCCAGGAGGAGAAACGGATAAGGCGACAACGGGGTCGGGTGCTGTCAATCGGCACTTGGAAGATATTCTCCATGACAGGAAATGAACCAGAGTTACTGGAGGAAGCCAAACGATATCGACTGGATATCATAGGTATTATCTCCACGAAACGTCAAGGTTCTGGAACTGTGGACTTAGAAGGTGGGTCGAAGCTCTTCTACTCAGGTGTCGACACTAACCTGACTGCCCAGGCGGGAGTGGGGATACTCATAAGTCCCCGGCTGGCAGATTATGTTACAGATTGGACTCCCTTAGGTGGAAGATTGTGTCTCCTGAGGCTTCAGATATGGAAACAGTCTCTCCCTCTCTCTCTCTCTCTCTCTCTCTATTCGTTGCATATGCTCCGAATGCAGTTACTGAGTACCCACTCTTTCTAGATTAAGTTGATGCTGCTCTTAGCAGGAGAGGGAGTGCAGATTCTGTCGTCCTGGTGGCCGACTTCAATGGACACGTAGGGGCTGATGACCAAACATGGAAAGGCGTGATTGGGAGGAATGATGACTCCGATTTAAATGCGAATGGGAGGTGCTTGTTGGATCTCTGTTGCAACAATGGACTTTCTATTACAAATAACTTCTTCGGCACAAAAGTATACCTGGTACAGGGATGCAATGGACCATAAGTCACTGATTGATTTTGTAATCGTATCAGCCGACTTATTCCGATCATTGTTGGATACTCGTGTGAGAAGAGGGGCAGAACTATCAACTGATCACCACCTTGTTGTCTGCACTTTGCGGTTCTCCGAATCCATGCCAATCAAGCGAAATACTAGGTTCAGACAAATTTGGCGCATCAAATGGGAGGAATTGGAGGACAGAGCTGTGAGGAAGACACATCTTCAAGTTTCAAAGAACTACCCAGTGATCGTGGTACTGTTGAAGAGGAGTGGCAGTTGTTTAAAACTTCTGTGATTACTTCGGCTGCATTGTGCTGTGATCGTAGGCGGCTGTGTGTGGCGCAGGGCGGTGAGAAAAGAACTGCATGGTGAAACGGTGATGTCCAAGAAGCTGTCAAGGCAAAGAAGGAAGCCTATTTGCTATGGCTTGCAAATAAGTCACCTTCGGGTCGAGCGTGGTACACTGAGGCGCGAAACCAGCAGCAAAGACAGTATCAACAGCTAAAGCCAAGGCCTGGGAGAAGTTCGGGGAGAAATTGGAGGCAGACTATGGTTCGGCAAACAAGGTATTCTGGCAGACCGTGCGCCGCCTCCGTGGAAAGAACTGTTCTTTCATCACAAACCATTAAGAGTTCAGATGGGAGGCTTCTGAAAACGGAAGAGAGCGTGTTGTATATGTGGAAAATGCTTTGCATCTCTTCTTAATCCGGTGACAGCAAAAACTGAGGGATATGAGGTGCACCTTGAAGCGGAGAATAGTCAAGGAAGTATCACTGAAGCAGAAGTCAGATGGTCAATTAAGTCCCTGAAGACTGGTAAAGCTGCAGGTGATGTTGAAATCCGGTCCGAGATGTTAAAGGCCTTAAATCAGGATGGTATCCTGTGGATAACTCGAGTGTGTCAGGTTGCTTGGATAACTGGTCAGGCCCCTAAGCAATGGCAGAGAGGAATTGTGATCCCTATCTTCAAAAAGGGAGATCAGAGAGATTGCAACAACTATCGAGGCATCTCTTTGCTCAGCATTCCTGGGAAAGTTTACTCTAAGTATCTGGAGAAGAGTGGTCGGGAAATAGTCGACTCCAAACTGTCGTGGGAGCAGTGTTGTTTCCGACCTGGAAAATCTTTGAGAAATCCTGGGAGTATGCAAAAGAGGTCTATGCTTGCTTTGTGGACCTCGAAAAAGCATATGGCAGAGTTCCTCGGGAGAAGCTCTGGCAAGTGATGCCACAGTATGGAGTGGATGGGGAATTACTGGTTGCTATCATGTCTCTGTACGAAAGCTCTGAAATGTGTGTCCGGATAAATGGCATTAAATCACGACCGTATACCGTGGGTGTTAGACTCCGCCAAGGGTGCGTACTGTCGCCCCTCTTGTTCATTAGCTTTATGGACTGGATAGACAGCGGCAGCCGGTGCGATGAGCGTATTTGTGTGGGCGATTGCCTGGTGTAAAGTTTACTCTTTGCTGACGACCTTGTCCTCCTTGGATCTTCAGCATGCGCTAGACTGGTTTGCAGCCAAATGTGAAGAAGCTGGGATGAAGATCAGTGTGCTAAAACTGAGGTTCTGGTCCTTTCAAGACAGCCTGCTCAGTGCGATCTCCATGTTAGGGGAGCTGCATTGCGACAGGTGGAGAAATTCAAGTATCTCCGGATTGCATTCACGAGTGACGGACGGCAGGGGAAAGAATTGGATGCTTGGATCGGTGCAGCAAGCTGTGTCAGACGTGAACTGGGTAACAAAGCCAAGCTCTCCGTTTTCAAATATGTCTTTGTCCCCATTTTCACCTATGGTCATGAGGCTTGGGTAATGACGGAAAGAGTGCGAACGCGGGTACAAGCGGCCGAAATGAGATTTCTGAGAGGTGTGGCAGGTGTTACCCCACTAGATAGAGTGCACAGCAGCACAATAAGGGAGTCTTTAGGTGTTGAGTCGCTACTTCTCCACAACGAGAGATCTCAGTTGCGCTTGTATGGCCACGTGATACGGATGCCACAAACTGGCCTTCCTTGGCAGTTGTTATTTTCCAAGCAGGTGGGTAAGAGACCAAGGGGTCGGCCTAGAACCAGGTGGCTAGACTACACGGAGAATCTGGGTTCGAGTCGCTTGGGTATTACCAGGGAGGACATGCGCCTGATGGCGGAAGATCGCGAACACTAGAGATCCTTCATAGGGCTGCTGCCCCCGCAACCCTAACGGATAAGCGGGTCTGAAAAGTAAGTAAGTAAGTAAGTATATATCAAATGACTTGAAATGGGGTGTCATGAATGGATATATTGTAAAGTTAATGATAATCGAAATTGGTTCAAAGGTACGTGGTTTAGTGTAACCATAATAGTTTATTTGATACTTACTATGCTAAAATATGGCATATTATTACTTACGCCTTATATTATCAACAGTTATTTTGTGTTAGGCATATTTTAACAATAGATAGTAGCTAATCATGCCTTTAATGGTACATGCTTACGAGGAAATCGTTGGCAATAGCTTATGAAAAAAACTCGACCCTTAGCAGAACGCTTCAACAATTAACGCTATTTCATTAAATAGGAATGCTTACAAATTAAAAGATTCTCATATGTTCTAATCTATAGAAAAATGATACTTTCTCCATTTAACTTTTCAAATAGTTTTATTCTGTTTGAACTATACATTTCCCTTAAAAGTACGCCTTGCTTAGCAACCAGAGGCTTCCTTAGCAACCTCATCTAATTCTTAACAACGAAAGGCTTCTTTAGAAATCAAATGCTCTCCCTTTCATTCTCGAATTCCTTAAAATCCTATCGGTCCTGGGCATTTCGGTTGCCTGACTTGTTTCATTTACATGTCCATAGAATGGAACTATCAATATCCCTAGACCTACTGGAGGACCTGATGCTTGAAGAGATGGGTGATAATCCATCCACCACTACACGAGCTGTGTTCAAGACCTGTTGCCAGATGACCACCCACCACGTGTTGCTTTCTCGCAGTAATTCTTGCAAGAGCAACAGATGACGCTACCTTCGCAAGAGACGGTCTTTTCATCCACACAATGCTCATGAGTGGTCCTTAGTAAATCTGCATACGACAACACGTCGCAGCTACCAATACCGTTTTGGAGTGAACACTATCGCCAGTTTCTAGGAGACTTTTTGATTGGGTCATACATGTTCCCAACTGTACTGACAGGTCAACACTATCGCCAATTTCTACTCAACACGCTTCCAGATCTCCCGGAGGACGTTTCTCATGTGTCCGCAGACAGTGCATCTTTTTCATACAGGCAAAGTAAAGATTGGTGTCTGGATGCTTTTGGCAGGACAGTGCATTGGCAAGTTCGGCAAGAACTATGTGGCACTATCCTGAAGAAATGTAAGCCAAAAACACAATGCTGCAGGCTTTTTCATATGGTAGATGAATGATGGTCCCCCTGCTTATTACTACGTGATGTTTTGTCCCCCGTGCCGCTCGTGATGTTTTGGACGCCTAGTTTCTAGGCGATGAATTGGACGAAGTGGACCGGTATTTTGGCCAGCCAGATCTCCCGACCTCACCCTTATTGATTTCCTTCTGTTGGGCCATATGTAGAATATAGTCTATGAAACTCCATTAGGGACAATTGAAGATTTCGTAGCACGGATTACAGTTGCTGCAGGAGCCATAAGCGATGACCCTAATGTGCTTGAAATTTTGGAGATCAATGCTTCTACGCTTCATACAACGCTCTCTGGGAAACCATTGATCCCAGCTGATTCATAAGTTGTTATAACTGCTTTTCACATTATGGATTCCATAGACCCTTCCTTTATTTAGTTAGCCATACTCGTGATTTAAGGACCGAGACACAAGCGAGAATATGTCGTTAATAAGGTTGTGGCGCTGTTCTAACATAGGGAGCGTTCGGATACCATGGAAAAGCGGACTTAATAGTAATTGATGGAAGATGGACTCAAATATATACCAAGAGTTGCTAAATGCTCAATCCCTTGGTGCAATAATAAGGGGACCAACATGGAAGTTCCACAAGATTATACTGCTGCACATGCATCAAAATCAACAAAGGGCTGGTTTCAGAAAGAAAAAATTGACATTATCAGTGGCCTTCTAGAAATCCAGACATGAACCCCATCGAGAATGTATGGTATATGATGGCACATAAGGTGTATGCAAGAAACAAGCAGTACAAAACCGTTCATGAATTGGAAGTGGCCATCATGAGAGACTGGGATGATTTATGTGATGAAGAGCTCAAAAACTAATTGAAATATTTTCACAACCAACACATGAGATGAAGCCAAAGGAGATTCAACATCATATTAATATGAATACGTTTTGTCGTTTGTTGATTTTGTGCAATATTGTTGCTGTTTATGTTTTGTTTACCCGGCATGAATAAATGTATCTATGATCATATTTAAAAACTATGGAATATTTTTAGACTAGACTCATAGTCTGTTCTATGTTGTTATTACATGTCACACTAGGGTTTCAAGGGTGTTTTTTATAATTGTGAAACAAACAGTAAATATAGTAACTACATAGAGTATGTATTATGAAAAATCAAATAACATTAGTATTCAGTTAAAATAACAAATTCATAATTTAATAATGCTTAAAACCACTCGTTTACTCTTCAACACTCTAGTAGGCTTTTAAAATTAAAAATAAAACAGAAATAAGTACAGCACACTGAAATAACGTAAAGAATATTCTAATAACGCTTTCAGTGACTTTAGAAAGCATGATTCCATCATCTAACCACTCTATGTATGCAGCCGTTTCTCAATATTTGGAGGATTCCGTATCGTGAGAGAAAAAAAAACGAAATTACAACACCCGTTTTCTTCACGTGTTTATAGCATTTGTCACGAGTCATCTGGATAATAGGGGATTCGGATAACCGAGACTGTAATGTACGAAGGATACTGATGCTCTCGGAGGAAACACTTTTTTAGAAATCGATATTCTTTTTTCCAGCGTAGGATTATCATCTATGAAAGCGTTCGATTTAATACGTAACTTGTTTATTCTCTTTGCAGTTGTAGAAACCTTTCCATAGAATAAGTATTATTTTGATTACGAGCACATTCTCCAAAAATACAGGTGAACTGAGTAAATGATGGTATATTCTGAAATTTCGCCAATCCTTTAAGGGTTTGAAATTTTTTAGACATAAAATCATCACAGATATTAATGGTTTGAAATTTTTAGACACTAACTCAACAAACCGAATTAGACAAAAAATCACACTTGTTTAAAGCAACGCGGAACATAGTCAAAAAACTAGAAAAGAAAGATTGTTTCTATTTAATCTATATATATAAAGAAGGATGTTTGTGGGTCTGTCTGTGGGTCTGTCTGTGGGTGTGTCTGTGGGTCTGTACGTTTTTTATACAAATCTACAGTTTTATTCCGATCTTGATGAAATTTCGCATACATGACCTTCAAAGCATGAGGAAGGTCACTGTCTACTTCAGATTTCGAAAAAATAATAATTATTGATAAAAAATCGATATTCATGGTTATAGCAGGGCATATTAATGAGAAATATCGCATGACCAACAATGCAAGACAAAGTTTTTGCAACAATGGTATCAACACGCAATTCACAAACACTCTGCACGGACCAACAATATATATCTCATGACCAACAATGCAAATAAAAGTTTGTGCAACAATAGGTATCAACAATGGTTTCAACACGCAATTCACCAATAACAATGAGCTCAAAATGATGATGCAATGATAAAGCAGTCCTTTCCAAGAATTATAACAATGCAATATGGATAAGTTTCAATTTGTAACAATGCATAGAATTCCTGTTATTCAGGCTTTTCTTAGAAAAGAGAGTTCTTAGTACTTAACAATTTCTTGAAAATCTTTAAAAATGATCAGTAAATGGAGACAATGGAGAGTTAGCAGACTATTGAGAAAGAGTGGAAAGACGAGAGAGGAAGCACTCCTTTAGCTCCGTGATGTATTGAGCAAATGGGAAGCAAGTAAATAGAAGATTCCGCGACCGCTAGACTGCACAAAGTGATGAATGGCCAAATTTTGCTTCAACACATCGAGAGAAGAGTGGAAATTGCAACAACACTAAGTATACATCTGAGGTAAGATTACGTGAGTAAGAAATTATTTAAAATAGCAGTGGCATCCTTGGAGGTCCAGCCATTGTGAGCCTTTAAAAAGATTTTTTTCGAATTTTCATTAAGAATTTTTACTGTATTAATTCTAAGAATTTTCATGTGTTTATTTTTAGGATATTGCAAAATTTAATTTAATTTTTTGAGATTGTTCTGTTTACATCCAAGTGTAAATATCCCGGGCAACGCCGGGTACCTTTGCTAGTAGACGATAAATATGATTATTAAAACTCTTTTGTGGAAACGTGGCATT
>JAHWFO010096459.1:338-18227 GCA_023313115.1 Rhysida immarginata | reverse complement strand
TCCCAGGAGATTTGATTGGTTCGAATGAATTAATTGCCCATTTAATTTTGTTATGTGTGACAATCTTTTTGGAAACATCCCATTCCCATTTACTCTTGGTTTTAAATCTACCAATGGAAATGAGTGTCTCCGAATTGATGACCTGCACTGAACCAGGGAAGTGTACTCTTAGCATTTCTGCTAATGTTTCTTCACCTGATTCTTGAATTTGCCATCATTCTTCTTAACAGAGGTTAAGTGATTTACAGTATCCTTGGACAGTATTCTCATTACCTTTGCGGTAGTGGATAAGTCACTTAAATTTTCACAAAATTTGTTCCAGGAATCTATCTTAGCCTTCCTGATTGCCATATGATATCTGGTGAGGGTTTCTTTATACAGGGACCACTCACCAGTTTTCTTGGCCTTGTTGAAGTGCTTTCTGCTACTTCTGCGAAGAAAACTAAGCTCATTATTCCACCAAGAAACCTGTCTTGGTAGGCTAGTTTTTCTCATCTTACAGTTTTGATGGTAAGACTGGATAATAGCACGTTGCAACTGGGCAACAGCTAGTTCCAAGTCAACCATTGAAGACATTTTATTATACATACCTTCCGTTGCGATCCTAAGGTCTTCAAGGTATGAATCCCAGTCAGTGTTTCTGGGATTTCGCCTCCCTTCCGTCCTATTTAAAAGCCTGATGCCTGCAATAGAGAAGCGAATATATCTATGATCAGATAGAGATTCCTCATCCATTACAAGCCAATTGCTGATAAAATCAGTAGTATTGTTAAGACAAAGTGTGAGGTCAATAACCTCCTTTCTATGGCAAGTCACAAAAGTAGGTTCATTACCTTTATTTATGATTTGCAAGTTCTTTTGAAGGATGAATTCCAATAATTCATCTCCCCTTTGATTACAATCACTGCTTCCCCAAACAACGTGATGTGCATTGGCATCACAGCCAATGATAAGCTTGTGATTGGATGATAAGTTTCGATTTAGTACTATGCAAAGCAGAAACTGAAACTATTTTTTTTGATTTCCCAGACAGTTTTGGTTTAGTACTACGCAAATCGCCAGAGAGCGCCACTGAAAAAAACTCACGCTCGACGCATAGGAGTGTCCCATCCATCTTTTCTTCATCCATGGTCTCACTAAGGCAAAGCTGATCAACTCCGCTCTAAGCGCAAGTCGATTCTCGGGTAAACAGCGCCAGACAATTATATGGACATTCTGCAAACTAGATTTATCTTCGAGATCATCGACATCCTATTTATCGGGGTACTAGCTGTTTTACCCGGCGTTGCTCGTGCTCCTTTTTGATGAAATTAGGCAATTTCTGAATGTGAACATTCAGTGAAAATGAACCTATGAACGTTCCCACGTGTCTTTTTTTTTTTCCCGCGCGTAGTGTGAAATGAAATGCTCGCTCTTGTGTGCCTATGTTCTTTCTTTTGCCAAAGCCATTCATTCCTTCTTAATCCAAGTTTCCATAAACGTTTGGAGAGTTTAATGTTTTTGCAAAGTATTGTCGGAAAAATTCTTTTAAGCATTTCAAGGTTCTGAAGCTGTAACGCAGATGAATTTTTATTTTATTTTATTTTTTTATATTTCACTTTTTCTTGCAATTGTTTTTTATTTCCAATGAAATTTCCTTTGTTTCTCTACTCACTCACATCCTATTTTTTTGCTTCGCCTACACATTTTTTCACAATACAATTCAAATTCCTTGTCTTGTTCTACGTTGCAGATGCCCAATTGTTTGAGTATTCACATAAATATTTGAGGCAGATTGAGTGTACATAGTGGGTATGTCAGTATGAAAAAAACTGCGCACTGAAAATTTTTTGTGATCCCCAGGCCTTCCACAACTTGAATAAGATTTCAACAGCCGTTTTCAATTCTAACAGTTCTTTTTTGTTGAAAATTATAGGTCTGTCTTCAATTAGCTAGAGTGTTCAAAAGGCTACTTTCGTTTTTTAGTTGTTTTCTACGACTCGTGCATTTATTTGCATTGGTTACAATAGGCCAAACATTTTTTTAGCTGAAAACAACAATTGGCCTTTTTTCAATTTTTTATTTTACATTTGCCTTTTATTTGTTTTTCCGGTCTATAGATATTCATGGTCATCGAGCTCCATTGTTAAAATGAAGCTAAAGTTTCTAGCTCCCGGTAGGGCGGGAACTCTATTGAAGAGTGGCGCTGCATGTACAATCTGCCCAACTGCGCCTGCAGTGCCATCCTATCGGCAAACAGAAACTTTACTTTGGTATTCAGTTTCAATGAAAATCTCTATCGCAGGTTGCGGTCGGGAATAGTGCGATCTATGCGGCACCTGGCGCGATCTGTTTTCCTTAGCTTCTCGAAACAATGGAAAATGGTCGAAGCTCGATGACCATGACCGGGAATATCTGTAGACCGTGCTTATTAGCTGTGGCTTATCTCTTTTAGGCCTTTTATTCAACACCACCTGAATTCAACAGTCCTTTCATTTTTTAGCCATTTTTTTCCAAAAGGCCGAGCATTCATTAGGCGCATTCGGCGGCGCTCAGATCTGACTCAGATCTGAGAGAGCAGCGTTCGGCGAGCATTTTGATACTTCCGCCTGAGAAGAAAACGTGTTCGGCACGCAACGAATCTGTCAGATTCTGAGCTCAGACGCTCAGCAACCTTTTCTTTTTCTGAGTGCTCAGATAGAATATGGCGGCGCTCACTGCGATGCGAAGCTATCAAAAAAGCTACTATAGCCAAATCATGGCGATGCCCAGTGTACCCTTTCCTCCCTGGCCTTATGGTATACTCTTCTCGCGATCGAATATTAATCATGCTGAGTTGTTCTTTTGATGCAGATTTTTATTTCATGTACACTAAAATTAGTAAAACTGCCGTTTCTTCTCAATATTTGTAAAGTCGGTAAAGCCATTTCTTTCTGAGATAAAAGCGCGTTCGGCAACAGTCACTCAGACGCTCGGAAAAGCAGTCAGATACCACGTGACAGTTCTCTCAGATCTGAACCAGATCTGAGTGCCGCCGAATGCGCCTATTAGCCATTTTTTTCAACAGGGCTTATATTTGTTACCCATTTTTCATTGTAGGCCAAACATTTTTAGCCATTTTTAAAAATTCGGCCCAGCGTTCATCAGCCCTTTTAATCTTTATGCCTTTCATTTATTAGCCATTTTTTACAATAGGCCTAACATTTGTTAGCCATATTTTTCAATTGGTCTAGCATTTATGTCTTTTACTACAGGCCTAACATTTTTTAGCCCTTTTTAACAATAGCCTAACAGTTTTTAGCCTTTTTTAGCTATTGCCTATTTTCCAATTTAACATTTTTTAGCCATTTGTTTCAATCGCCCTAACATTTACCACATTTTAGTTTAGTACTAACAGCACTGCAATCTAAGTAAAAAATGTATGCGTGCCTCGTCTAAGCTTCATGATGGGCACATACTCCAAGCACGTGTTTTTCGTAAACTACGTGTTTTTCGTCTTAGGCTCGTCATTTCCGAAAGTGTGATATATTACATGCCTGTTATTGGCAATTAAAAATTTTTAAAGGGGAGGGTTCGGTCTCAATAATCTCGTAACTGTTAGTCCGAATTCAATGCCAAGCTTAAAAGGTGAGCTCAGGTAGGAACTCGTTCGAATACCATAAGCAGAATTTGAAAGTGTTGAAGCATTCTCGAGGTTTTGTCGGCCATACAGACGGGCAGTCAAACAGACTCACAAACAGAGCGAAACCAATTTCTGCTTTTCAGCATATCATAAAGTAAGCTAAGTTTAGACTAAATTTATTTCCTGCCTGCAGCACCATGAATAAAATTATTATAATATTCCGAATGTATTTTTTCTTTTTCTCAAATTTCAAGTTCTTTTCCTCAACTGTCAATTAGCTTCAAAAGATGGCTTCGTTTATTCCACTCTAAAAATACTAATCTCGTTGCCTGCGGGAGAGGTTTTTCATTGAAACTGAAAATGAAAATGAAAGTAAAGGCCTTGTCGGAACCTAACGCACATATGGTGCGAATCTGAGTTCAAAAGTTTTAAGAACCTCTTCAGACATACGCTGAATTTTCTGAATATAAAGAATAAAAACAGTCTCAACACTTCAAAAAATTTAGCAGGAAAGAGGATTAAAACATCTTAAAGCAACCGAATGCACGATGGCGTAATGGCCGAAATCTTCGGAGGAAAGGGAAGGATTTAGGTTGCCAGATTTGAAAATTTAAAAGTAGCGTGACCGTGCTCCAAAAGTAGAGGATTTGAAGCATTTGTAGCCCAAAGATAAAATTTAATTATTTTGCAAATATGCACTTTTACTAATATAAAAAAACTTCATCGGACATTTGATGTACGTGTATCAATTTTCACTCTGTTGTCTCACAAGCAATTTTCGATCAATATACCGAGTGGGCAAGAAATAACGTGAGGTGTTCAGAGCTCGCTAGCGGGAATTCTATTAGGCCAAATGCAGTACATTTTGGTGTATATACACTGAGTTAGCAAAACTCATGGGATAGTTACTTAATATCTGGTCGGGCCACCTCTGGCCCTGTGGAGTGCAGCAATACGGCGTGGTAGTGAGTCTGTAAGTCCCTGGTACACTTCTGGAGGCAGTTGACACCAGATAGTCTGCAGAGCCGAAGATAGTTGCTGCCCGTTCGTGGCCGGATGATCCAGTGCCCGGAGCCTGATTCCAGATAGCTCGATGGGATTCATGTCAGGGCTCCGGGCTGGCTAGCTCAGTCGTTGGACCTCTCCTGCATGCTCCTCGAACCATTCGCGGACGACATTGGAGCGATGTGGTGGAGCATTGTCATCTTGAAAGACTGCTACTTCGTCAGGGTGTTGAAATGTCAAAAACGGGTGCAGATGGTCTCCGATGAGTTGACGATACCGTGGACCATTCAACGTTTGTTCCAGGATAACCAGAGTGCCCTTTCCAAACCAGGAAAATGCACCCCAGACCATCACTGACGCCCCACCACCCTGCGCCACCGCCTGTTGGAATGCGGGATCCATCGTTTCGTGAGGTCTGCGCCACACACGGTGCCTCCCATCAGCGTGGTACAGTTGATATCGTGACTCATCTGACCATATGACGTTACGCCACTGTTGCAGAGTCCAGCCAAGATGGTTGGTGGCAAATGCACGCCGGAGTGTCCGATGACGCTGGGTAAGCATTGGCACCCGTGTAGGGCGACGGCTGCCAAACCCGAGGGCATGCAGATTCCGACGGATTGTCCACCGAGAGACGTTTCTAGTGCGGCCAGTATTGAACTGGTCTGTGATTTGCTGCACTGTTGCGCTCCTGTCTCTCTGAATCATTCGTCCCAGCTGTCGCCGGTCACGATCATTCAGGGCAGGTGGACGCCCCGTATGGTGCCTGTTGTGGACTGTGGAGACCTCAGCAACCAGTCTCCGAAATCGCCACCAGATGGCGCCGAAGCCGAGTTCCCGGCAGCAGCCACCAGTGGGCGCAGGAGCGGAAGGAAGAAGAAAGGCTGACGGGATCGAGACAGACACCTGGCCAGACCACCCTTCTGATCAAGCAATGTTATTATTATTTTTTTATCATGAAGTAGTGTAAATATATATTGTAGTATTGAATACGAATTAAACAGCTTTCATAAAACTAATGGAGTCAGAAAAATCACGTTCACCACAGTTCACCACGTGGATCGAGGCCAGCCAGGATAGCGCGGAGAACGAGGACGGCGACGGCCAATTGGCAGCAGGTCAGCCGACCGACGGCAGCCAGAGGACGCAGCAGCGGATACAGCAGCCAACAGGGACGACGGAGCAGCACAGAGAAAAACAAAAGGTACGTGTGACCATTTCATTGCCCCTGAACCCTACCACAAAGCCTCATCGCGTGCTGAATTTGTATTTTCACAGATAAGCGAACGTGGCAAAGCAACGAGCTCTGTCTGTATTGGTGATCCGACACAAAGAAAAGAAAAGCCAACACGTGGCATACAGCCCTGTTAGCCCTAACCCTTGTCCCCCATTCTAAGGCACCATGGCCGGCGACGACGCCGAGGCATCCACCCCGCAGATAGCACGTGTATCAATCAAACCACCGCCGTTCTGGAAAAATAACCCCCAGTTGTGGTTTGCCCAGGTGGAGGCGCAATTCTCCATCGCGGGCGTGACGGCGGATCCCACCCGGTTCCACCACGTGGTAGCCGCCATCGCGCCCGACATTCTAAACGCGGTGCAAGATTTGATCTTACAGCCGCCGACGACTGACGCCTATATAACACTTAAGAACAGGTTAATCCACATTTTCGCCGAGAGTGAAGCCTCTAAATTAAAAACGCTTTTGCAGGGAATTGAGCTCGGCGACCAGCGCCCGTCCCACCTGCTTGCAAGGATGCGAGACCTCGCAGGCACACATGTCAGCGATGACATCCTGAAGTCCCTATGGACCGCTCGACTCCCCCAAAGCACCCAGGCCATCATCGCCGCCTCCGGCGAGGACCTAACCAAACTGGCAGACATTGCAGACAAAATCACCGAAGTGGTTTCTCCTTCCGCGGCGCAACTCCACGAAGTAGCGCGTGAGGCCGCTGACACTTCCATTCAACAACAGTTAGCCGATTTGGCTAAGGCCGTCGACGAGTTGCGCGTCCAAATCGGAAACAACAAACTCCCCATGCGCGATCCATACACGCGCCGCGCGCGCACCAGACGCAGCCGATCTCGCCCTGGCCGGCCTCTCCAGACAAACACAGGCATGTGTTATTACCACACGAAGTTCGGAGAGCAGGCGCGGAAGTGCACGCCTCCTTGCTCGTTTTCCCGCGAGAGCAGTTCGGGAAACTGACAGGGCGGCCGCTTACGGCCACAAGCCGCGACCGCCACGTTGATCACATTTTTTTGGCCGATAGGATTTCGAAGCTAACCTTTCTCATCGACACTGGCGCTGACGTTTCCGTACTACCAAAAAACCGTTTCCCACAACAACGACAGCCGTCGGAGCTGACCCTCTATGCCGCGAACAATTCTCAAATCAAAACGTACGGCATGGAGCGAGTCACGGTCTCCCTAAATCTACGTCAAAATTTCCCTTGGAAATTTATTGTAGCTGACGTCACGCAACCCATCATTGGCGTTGATTTTCTGACTCACTACAATCTCTTAGTAGACGTCAGAAACAATTGCCTGGTAGACGGCACCACCCAGCTAAAGGCCGCCGGGACCGCGCTCAGGTACCCTGCTACATTGAGCAGAATCTCGCTGCTCTCGAGCACGTCACCCTACCATAACATGTTGGCCGAATTCCCTCAGGTTACGAACCCCTCCATTCTCGCTAGAACAGACGGAGAGGCACTTGTGTATCACCACATTGAAACAACCGCCCCCCCCCCCCGTTTTTTCCAAACCCAGGCGCTTATCTCTCGAAACATTAAAAGCGGCAAAACAAGAATTCGATTTCATGCTAGCTGAAGGGATTATCAGGCCTTCAAGCAATCCCTGGGCCAGCCCCCTTCATATGGTTAGGAAGGCAAACGGCAGCTGGCGTCCCTGCGGCGACTATCGTCGCTTGAACGCTGTCACGACCCCTGACCGGTATCCTCTCCCCCACATACAGGATTGCACGCAGACTCCCCTGGACAAAAAAATATTTTCCACCATTGATCTGGCGCGCGCTTACCACCAAATACCTATCCTCCCAGATCATATCAAAAAGACGGCCATAACAACGCCGTTCGGACTCTTCGAGTTCGTGTCCATGCCATTCGGCCTGCGGAACGCCGGTCAAACGTTCCAGCGTTATATCCACCAGGCCTTGGCTGGACTAGAGTTCTGCGTGCCGTACGTAGACGACATTCTCGTTGCGTCCAACACCCCTGAAGAACACGAACAGCACATAAGACAGGTGCTCCAGCGACTGCGTGACCATGCTCTCAAAATCAATCTATCAAAATGCGTATTCGGACAGCCCTCCGTCTCCTTCCTTGGATGCCAGATATCACGGGACGGTCTTCACCCCCTCCCAGAGAAAACAAAGGTAATCTCAGAATACCCGACGCCAGAAACCATCGTTCAACTTCGACGGTTCCTGGCGATGTTAAATTTCTACCGTCGGTTTTTGCCGAGCGCTGCCAGCACGCAAGCCCCCCTCAATGACCTGACGAAAGACTCGAGGAAAAACGACACGCGCAAAGTGCCGTGAAGCGACACTACTCTGGCGGCATTCGAAAAATGCAAAACCGACCTTGTGCAGGCAGTCGCTTTAACATTCCCTGCCCCCGACCAGACACTATCACTCACGGTAGATGCTTCTGATACGGCAATCGGAGCTGCGCTGCACGTCCATCGGGACAATGACTTGTGCCCCATAGCATTTTTTTCCCGCAAACTGAGCGCGACTGAACAAAACTATTCCACCTACGACCGCGAGCTCCTGGCGATCTACGCGGCTATCAAACATTTCCGACATGAGCTCGAAGGCCGCCAGTTCATCATATTTACCGATCACCGCCCCCTCACGTATGCTTTCACCAGAAAGACAGACTCGAACAGCACCAACTCGACTTCATCGTGCAGTTCAGCACCGACGTGCGCCACGTGGCGGGCTCAAGCAACGTGGTCGCCGATACCTTATCCCGTATCGACGCACTGCGGCTCCCCGCCACCGATTTCGCTGCACTGGCAGAAGCTCAAACAAACGACAGCGAACTACAAGCGCTCCTCAACGAGCACAACACCTCCCTGAACCTCCAACCGCTGCAACAGAACACCGACCAAACCATCTACTGTGACACCAGCGACGGCAACATACGACCGTATGTGCCCCCTCAACTGCGCAGACAGATTTTCCACGCACTCCACGACCTCTCCCACCCCGGCGTAAAGGCCACGAGACGTCTGGTGGCACAGCGTTTCGTGTGGCCCTCCATAAACAAGGACGTCGCCGAATGGACCAGGTCATGCATGGGCTGCCAACGTGCCAAGGTACACCGCCACACGCATAGCCCCCTGCAATCGTTCAGACTACCTTCCACGAGATTCAGTCACATCCACATTGATCTCGTGGGGCCCCTATCACCGTCAGACGACCATCACTACTTGCTGACGTGTGTATATCGCTACACACGCTGGCCGGAAGCCATTCCCCTGAAAGACATTACTGCAGAGACCGTCGCACGAGCCCTTACCCACCATTGGATTGCCCGTTTTGGCGTCTCAGACACCATCACCACCGACCAGGGTCGGCAGTTTACATCACACCTCTTCGCCACCCTGAGAGCCACGCTCGGAATCTCGCACACCCGTACGACGCCATATCACCCTGCAAGCAACGGTTTAGTCGAGCGTTTCCATCGTTCGCTTAAACAGGCCCTTCGTTGTCACGGCCACCGCTGGATGGATCCCTACCAGTTGTGCTACTTGGACTACGTTCCGCCTATAAAGATGACATAAAAGGCACATGCGCCGAGATGGTTTATGGCACTCCCCTACGCCTCCCTGGACAGTTCTTCCATCCTCCCAGTTCCCCCCAACCGAACCATCCGTTTTCATCCAAAATCTGCGCGACGCCATGCAGACGTTACAACCCACCCCGACCTCCGCCCACAACCGTACATCGAACTTCGTGCACCCAGCTCTAGAATCCTGCACTCACGTGTTCGTCCGGGTCGAGACCGCGAAAACCACGCTCTCGAATCCGTACGACGGCCCGTACACCGTCGTCAGAAGGACTGCAAAACATTTCACAATCCGCAGGAACGGCCGGGAAGAAACCGTAAACATCGACCGTCTGAAGCCCGCCTTTATATGGTCCGACACGGCCGCAACACCGACGCCCACAACACCCTCAGTCACCGCGCCAGCAGCACCTTCAACAACGACCGTGTTGCCTGCGACTCCCACCGCTCCAATCATCACCAGATCCGGTAGGCAGGTACGTTTCAACCCTCGGTACCTATGACGAACGAACGCGCCTCCGGCATTTGGGAGGGGGAGTACTGTGGAGACCTCAGCAACCAGTCTCCGAAATCGCCACCAGATGGCGCCGAAGCCGAGTTCCCGGCAGCAGCCACCAGTGGGCGCAGGAGCGGAAGGAAGAAGAAAGGCTGACGGGATCGAGACAGACACCTGGCTAGACCACCCTTCTGATCAAGCAATGTTATTATTATTTTTTATCATGAAGTAGTGTAAATATATATTGTAGTATTGTATACGAATTAAACAGCTTTCATAAAACTAATGGAGTCAGATCAATCACGTTCACCACAGTTCACTACATGGACTGTGATGCCTTCATCCAGCCATTCCCGATACACCCTGGAGACAGATGAGCGGGGAAAGCCAAATTCCTGCACCACTGCCGAAATGGAACATCCCATGCGTCGGGCACCTACTATCATACCCCGTTCAAAAGACGTCAACTCGCGACGACGTGCCATTTCTGATTAATCACTTATCCAAGCTCTTCCCACAACGTCTAATGGTCCATTCTCAGAATCCGTTACCCCTGTGAATTCGTGAGCCATGCCCATCAATCAATGTGCTTGCTATCCCATGAGTTTTGCTAACTCAGTGTACTTAGTGGAACATGCAGTTTCGATTTCTGCAAAAAAAAAGAAAAAAATAGTACCAAAAGTCGCCATAGGGGGCGCTTATTTCAAGAAAACAATGAATACATTTGCATAAGCGCGTTCCGTGTTGAGCAATCATGACAATAAAAGGCAAGGCTGAGGATTTCCCATCATTCACGAACGAATGGCCTGACGATGACGCTTACTCTGCTAATTGCGTTATTAGTCAAGTTGTTTTATCAGAAGAGCGACAATGCAAGTGCTGCCCTTCGTGAATTCCGGCGATTGAAAACGTTACGAAGAGGACTGATGAGCATAACTAACTTACGGAAAATGATTGAACGATTTGAATCTACCGGAACTCTAGGAGTGCAACCAGGCCGGGGACGCAAACCAATCAGGCAGTAACACGTTGAAGAAGTTGCAACTGCTGTTGTGGAACAGGAGATGACTACTGTGCAGGGTACCAGCAGTGCACACGCAATAGCACGCCAAACAGATATCCCATATTCGACGGTGAGGAAAATATTGCATAAGATATTGACATTTTATCCCTATAAACTCACACCTGTTCAACAATTGCTTCCTGGAGATGAACGTACCCGAACTGACTTTTCGTTGAGATTTTTAGCACTTATGGAAGTGGATGATGCATGGCCATGGCATATTTTATGGAGTGATGAGGCACATTTTTATTTGAATGGTGATATCAATACCCACAACTGCCGTATTTGGGCTGCATCAAATCCACAAGTGTGTCTGCCAACTCCTATGCATTCACCGAAACTAACAGTATGGTGCGGCTTTACTGCTTCTGTCATCATCGGCCCGTACTTTTTTGAAGAAATCCGTCCCCGTGGACCGGTGACTTGTTCCGTCAATTCTGCCAGGTATGCCGATATGGTTGAGAATTTTGTGATACCACGATTGCAGAAAAAGGGTTGTCTGGATTCTACCATTTTTATGCAGGATGGTGCGCCACCGCACATCGGACGTCAGGTGCAGCAGATTTTGCGAGAACGTTTTTCAGACAACAGAATACGCAATTAGTCGTGCATTTCCCATGGTATGGCCACCTGATCTCAACCCTTGTGATTTTTGGTTATGAGTATTTGAAAAGCCTTGTGTATCAAGCACATGTTCCTGACCTCTCAAACTTAGAAGATCAAATAACGTTACATATTAGACTAATTAATGCAGATATGCTGCGAGCTGCCGTAGAAAATGTCGTGTACCGCATGCAGCTATTGGAACAGCACACTAGTGGTCATATTGAAACACATTTGTAATTAAAAATAAAACGTTGTTTATTGTTGTTACTAAAGTTGGTGTGTACGGTATTTGTTCATTTGACAATCAGGTATTCATTGTTTTCTTGAAATAAGCGCCCCCTATGGCGACTTTTGGTACTATTTTTTTGCAGAAATCCAAACTGCATGTTCCACTAAGTATACACACCAAAATGTACTGCATTTGGCCTAATAGAATTCCCGCTAGCGATCTCTGAACACCTCAAGTTATTTCTTGCCCACCCGGTACGTACGGCTGTTGCTTAATTTTTGATCAAAATAACTGTTGCTTATAAAGTATTAGTATAATGAGGTCCTGCAGTGAAGAAGTATCTTTTAGAACAGAATCTGCTACTCAAAGTGTCTCTGCTCATGGATAATGCTCCTGCTCATCCTCCAGGCCTTCATGATAATTTGCTGCAAGAATTTCAATTCATTAAGGTGAAGTTCCTTCCTCCCAACACCACTCCTTTACTTCAACCAATGGATCAACAGATGATTTCGACCTTTAAAAAGCTTTACACCAAAGTACTATTTCAGCGATGCTTCGAGGTGACCGAAGAAACAAACCTTACCCTCCACGAGTTTTGGAAAAATCATTTTCACATTGTAAACTGCATCCAGATCATCGATGAGGTCACCAAGAGAACCCTGAATTCTGCTTGGAGAAAACATCCAGTTATCGAAGAAATTGTGTCTTCGGGAAAGACTTTGGGACTGGAGGTCAATGAGGACCACATTCAAGAACTGGTAGAGGAACATGATCAAGACCTGACCACTGACGAACTGATGGGAGCTGCATAACGAGCAACAGCATGATGCTATGGAGGATATGTCGTCTGACGAAGAGGAACTGAAGAATCCCTCACTTCAAATGAAATTAAGGAGATGTATAAAATGTGGGAAACACTGCAAAATTTTATGGAAAGGAACCACCCGAATAAAGCTGTTGCAATGCGAGCGAAGAATCTTTATAATGATAATGCAATGTCACATTTCTGTGAAATTCTCAAGAGGAGGCAGAAGCAAGTGTCATTGGATAGGTTTCTTGTCAAAGTTACACAAGAAAGATTCCAGTGAACAGTGATTTCATTAGTGAGTGTACAAATTCTCCTTCTTTCCTTTATCCTCTCTTGCAAGTTTGTTAACTCATTAAATGTACACATCGTGAAATGTTTTTATGAACTCCTGCTCTGTTTAAAATTCCATTGTGATCATTTTAATTTTGAAACTCCTATGTTTTAAAATTGGATATTGCAATTGATGTTTTATTTAATGATATATGTATATAATACATGCTAGAGTTTTACATACTGTAATTTGTTTTATTTATAGTTTTATATTTTCATTTAATCATTTTTGAATCGCAATTACAAAATTAAAATTTGAATAGCCTATACATGTACGTGTATATATTTTTTTTGGTTGTGGAACGAATTACCTCAGTTTTCATTATTTCCTTTGGGAAAACTTGCTTCGCGTTACCAGTGTTTCGAATTGCGAACGAGTTCCAGAAACGGATCAAGCTCGTAATCCGAGGTACCACCGTATTATGTTTGGGTTATCCTTTTTCAAGCGTGTATAAAGAGTTTTTAATACCGCACAGATTCGATGCACCATCAGTTGCAATAGCAAAGCATTGTTGAATATTGATACCAACATCAGAAAAAAAATGTATACTAGCATCATGCAGTGCCTCTGCAGTAGTAACTGTGGCAGGAATTAATCCAAGGAATTGAGACACGATTAATATCCTCAATTTGTTCTTGTAGCAATGTAGGAGCTATGCCATTCTTAATAGCAGAGCACTTAGTTCTATGCATTTTTAAATTTTTCGTTTATTGCCATTGAAGATGAACTGGATGATGGAAATTCATTTTTGACTAATTCTGTTAAATGCTTGCATGGCAAGCAACAAATGCAGCTAACTTGAGTTCAACTGTAGTGATCACACTCTTGAGAAAATATGGTTAGCAATCTTTGTTGAGATGGTGAAGTGATGCACGTGTCACGTAATTTTACGACTAGGCGCAGTGGAATTAAGAGAATGAAGTGAACACAGAGCAAATGAAAATAACTTAGTGCTTAATTAGAAATGATGAATTTATTATTCCAAGAATTAGTGAAATAATACATAATAAATTTACCCAAGGGTACGATTAGCCTTTCAACAAAAACAAAACCTCTTGAAATTCAAAGGCACTAAACCGGCCAAAAATTTAGGCCACAATATCGTAGCCCTGTCTTTGGGTAAAGGGGCGGAATTCTACTGACACGTAGAATACCCGCCCGTATGAGGTAAAGTTAATAATACTGACAAAAAATACAATCTAACTCCCCGGTTGTATTGGGACACCGGGGAAGGGTAAAACGTGCGCCCAAATGAAGCGCAACGAAAGTTTTTCCTTTTTCTTCCGCCGAACCGAAAGCGGGTTACCCGCTGCCCATACGAACTCCGTACGTTTTCTCTCGGAGGACAATTTGAACACTTTCCCGCAACTAGAAGTCTCCAGGATGGGGCTTCATTCTCGCAATCGAGTAGTGTGCTCTAGCACTGTAAAGAGAAAGTAATAGGATATATGGTTAATACATATCCAAATCAGTGCGCGCCTCCAAAATACCCTATAACTTAAATAATTGATCCGGGGTACAGCCCTTATACGCATTCAATTTGCTTTAGCCCGCTTAAGAAACATTACGCTTGCGTATTACATGACTTAACTCTAAACTTTGAAATTTGCGGTGTAAAGCACTCATTATTACGCGCTCGGGAGCAAACGAGTAATTAAGAGTGGGAGAAAACTTAAATATAAAATGGATTGAGCCTACCTGGATTCTGGGATGATGGCACCGAGTGATTCCTGGAGCAATGCGACGAATGACCAAGGAGCGATACACCAAACCTCGGTATCTTCTTCTCGTTCGCTATGTGACTCCGTAACCGTCGTGGGTATTGCCTGCTCGATGCTGCTGGGTGCTCCTATGACGAGAACCAAGGTCCGAAGTATTCCTACCACGGGTCCGGGCTTGTAAAGCACTGCCACGTCTACCCTCACCACGTTGAACGGCCTCCGTGCGTTTTCGACGACGCTGCCGCTTGTCGTGACGGGTGAAGCACTCCTATGCCGACGTGCTGGTTCGCTTATGGCTTCTCCCTTGGCTGACGACGTGGTT
This sequence comes from Rhysida immarginata, assembly GCA_023313115.1. Taxonomy (NCBI): domain Eukaryota; kingdom Metazoa; phylum Arthropoda; class Chilopoda; order Scolopendromorpha; family Scolopendridae; genus Rhysida; species Rhysida immarginata. The sequence continues at coordinate 3,228 of JAHWFO010096459.1, read as the reverse complement.
ACTCTTGGCTCTGTCGTAATGCGAAACCGGCGTGAGCTAGAAACATGAATTAGTCCTAACGAAGGCGTTGCTCTAAGGCAAATCTTTGAGAAATCCTGGGAGTATGCAAAAGAGGTCTACGCTTGCTTTGTGGACCTCGAAAAAGCATATGACAGAGTTCCTCAGGAGAAGCTCTGGCAAGTGTTGCAAGAGTATGGAGTGGATGGGCAATTACTGGTTGCTATCATATCTCTGTACGAAAGCTCTGAGATGTGTGTCCGGATAAATGGCATTAAGTCAAGACCGTTCACCGTGGGTGTTGGACTCCGCCAAGGGTGCGTACTGTCGCCCATCTTGTTCATTATCTTTATGGACTGGATAGACAGGGGCAGCCGAGGAGATGAGCGTGTTTGTGTGGGCGACTGCCTGGTGGAGAGGTTGCTCTTTGCGGACGACCTTGTCCTGCTTGGGTCTTCTCGCACGAACCTTCAGCATGCACTAGACCGGTTTGCAGCCAAATGTGAAGAAGCTGGGATGAAGATCAGTGTGGCTAAAACCGAAGTTCTGGTTCTTTCAAGACAGCCTGCTCAGTGCGCTCTCCATGTTAGGGGAGCCTCATTGAGACAGGTGGAGAAGTTCAAGTATCTCGGGATTGCATTCACGAGTGATGGACGGCAGGAGAAAGAATTGGATGCTCGGATCGGTGCAGCAAGCTGTGTCAGACGTGAACTGTGGCGATCCGTGGTAACGAAACGAGAGCTGGGTAACAAAGCCAAGCTCTCCGTCTTCAAATCTATCTTTGTCCCCATTCTCACCTATGGTCATGAGGCTTGGGTAATGACCGAAAGAGTGCGATCGCGGGTACAAGCGGCCGAAATGAGATTCCTGAGAGGTGTGGCAGGTGTTACCCTACTAGATAGAGTGTACAGCAGCACAATAAGGGAATCTTTAGGTGTTGAGCCGCTACTTCTCCGCATTGAGAGATCTCAGTTGCGCTGGTATGGCCACGTGATACGGATGCCGCAAACTAGTCTTCCTAGGCAGTTGTTATTTTCCAAGCCGGTGGGTAAGAGACCAAGGGGTCGGCCTAGAACCAGGTGGCTAGACTACATGGAGAATCTGGGTTCGAGTCGCTTGGATATTACCAGGGAGGACATGCGCCTGATGGCGGAAGATCGCGATCGCTGGAGATCCTCCATAGGGCTGCTGCCCCCGCGACCCTTACGGATAAGTGGGTTTGAAAAGTAAGTAAGTAAGAAGGCGTTGCTCCTTCTGAAGAACAGAAAAACTCGTTAGTGCATACGTCACAGTTATTGTTTTTCATGCGCTCTCCCAGTCTGCAAACTTTCCTCCACGCTCGCTATAGCTGCCGTTCTCTGCTTCTCCAGAGCTCTTTTAGAACGTCTTATCCCTCTAGAGGCTCGGTTCTCTCTCCCCTTTACACTCTGCTCCCGATCGCGATTTTGAAAACGGCGCTCCTGCTTATGCCGCTTCCGCCGAGAGCTGGCTTCCGCTCGCCCGTCTATTGATTTAATGCTTTGTTTTAGCGGTATATTGTCAATAGATGGCGGCGCGGAAAATCCGACATTGCTCCCAAAGAACGTAAATCAGGAAGAAGTGACCGTTCGGGGGAAAACATGTAACGCGTGTGACGTCATGTACACGTCATAAATCAGTGGCGGACTCTAACGGCTAGTGCGTATCATTAAATTCCTCCAAGCATTCTCAATGATATAAAGTTATATTTTGATAATTTTTTTAGAATTAAACAAATTTTTTAAAAATGTGATAAAATCGTATTTAAATTGTTTGATATTCAACCTCTTATTGTAAAAATTCTCGTTTAACCTGGGAAAAATAAAATATTAAAAAAACATTTTATTGTGCTTTTTAATTTTTATTTTGTTCACTGGATAACTTCATAAAATATTTGAAATAAAATAATTAATGCATATTTGCTTAGGATAAACTGTGCATATACTTTTACAATATATTGTATTAATTTATTATAATAATGAATGATAATTTTTTAACAATTTATGATTATTTTTTAAATTTCATAAAAACTTAATAGAAAAAATTAATACACATAGATGAAATTAAATTAATGCATTTTTATATACATTTATTTATTATATTCAAAGAAATAAAAGAAATAATGAATTACCAAAAGGAAGTTTAAATTTGTAATATTTTTATTTGTTCTAATGCTGCCTAAGATGAACTTCCTTTTCACCAAAGAACGTAAAATCTATCTGATTGATATCGGAGGTCGGGCGTGAAAAAATCCTGCAAAGACCCATTTTCTAATAAATATTATTATTATTATTATTATTATTATTATTATTATTATTATTATTATCATTATTATTATTATTGGCTTTTATTTCAACTGCTACATATTATCATACGTCACGCTCATATCAATTTATATTTCTTTTCATACTCTTCTAATCGTTCATATGTCAATATTTCATATACTTAGCATTCTTATAATGATGTACTTATAAGAATAGAACCCCTTTTTTTTAGTTATTGTTATCGGGAAAAAAAAATTCTCAAGTTGAAACCGACTTCTATTTTTTTCAATGTCCTGAAGATTATTTAAATCAAAACACAGCATAAATCCAAAATATATTTTTTCTACCATTTTTTTTTCTTTTTACAATAAAAATCTCAAATTGTGTAACGTTTTAAGAATGAATTTCTTCATTTTTTTGTATTATCCGGACAAAAAAAGCAAAAAAATAAATAAAATAAATATCTTTATTCGAAAATTGAGAATCAAATGTATACCGTATTTTAAATTTACTTGTCATTTATATGCCTGAACTTGGTTAAGAAAAAATATTTGTGTAAAAAGGCAAATTGATGTAAATTTTCTCGCGAAAGATTTAATATAATAATTTTT
>JAHWFO010096458.1:4219-34798 GCA_023313115.1 Rhysida immarginata | reverse complement strand
AACCGTTTAGATCGATCGACGGCTTCGGTGCAGTGCATTTGTGTTGGACAAAACTTCTGCTATCTTGTCCTTTTGAGTTTCTGCCATGTGGGACACCTGCAGGAGCAGAAAGTAAAAAGGCAGAAAATAATACGTCCTGGTTTCTGCTCTCTTGTTTTCTGCTAGTGGGAACCACGCTCTACAGTCAACTTCAACTCATTGTTTACTTCTGATATCATTGTCACAGCTTTTCTTTCAACATGATGAACGACTCGACAGTGCATGCGCTCACCTGTTTTTCCTTTTCTTCCAGAATGGTGCAAATTCCGAATGACTCCATATGTTTCATGTTTCTGCACAATTTTACGGATACCCAGATAACTGATTCCTACAAATTGGACAATTTTTCTATAGCTTTTCCCTCTTTCACACGTAATCATTCATCTTCACTAAATTCCCTTGTTTTCACCATTTTTTATTTCACTGACTAATGCAAAATGTCACTTAATTTTTTTAATTACTTTCATGATGGGCACAGATTAAGGATTACACAGATGTTACCCGCAATGTTAGGGGTCGTTCAAGAAATACGTCACGCTGTTTTTGGCGTTTTCAACCCGTCCCCCCCCCCCCATGTCAAATCGTGTCACATTTTCCATACCCCCTCCCCTTTTAAGACGTCACACCATATAAGTTAACCTCCCCCACCCCTTCCTACAAACAAAAGAAAATCTTTGGTTACATCCAAAGACAATGAACCTGTTTGAAGTAAGCTTTTATTGTTATTTAAGTGTAAATCAGATAAAATTTGAAAAGTCATACTGGGAGAGCCATTTAACTTGGAATTTTGGTATATTTCGATAAAAAAGCATCCTATGAAAAACATGTCTGAAATCAAAAGTGAATTACTGAATTACTTCGCGGGGGAAATTCATTTGCCGAAAAAATTGGTACCCCCCCCCCCATCATGTGAGAGAGGGAGATAACTTTGAAATCTCAAATAGGAAACTGGTATTTTCAGATTGTACACAACATTTGAGAAATGTTTTATTCTTGGTATATTTTCAATTGATCCAACCGTTTAGGAGACAGAAGCACTGAAAGTGTGGAACGTTTAAAGTTTTGAACCCAATTTTATCGATGAAGACAAAGAGATAGAGGGTGGATTTTACAGACATTCCTATTCTACTTTTTTTATGGTCTTTAAGAATCCAAAGTCAGAATTTCAAAAATCCAATATTTTTTAGTGCACTATCATTGTTTTGAAAACACATTCGATCCGTGTCCTCCACTGCTGAAGTCATGAACTTATATGATGCCCTGTATATGAATAAAAGCCAATGTGTGTATATTCTCGATAATCTCTACAACCACGAACCGATGTGCGTCAAACTTTCAATGATGCTTTAACATAGCTTGGGAAAATTTTTTAACTACTTTGCAATGGATTTCATTGCCTTGCCACTGCAAAACAAGTGGAAAACCATGCATTGTTCTCATATACGAGAGGATGCTGAAAAGTTCTAACCCTCCACTGGTTCCCGGCATTGTCACAAAAAATTGATTGCATGTGCGAGCGGGTTTTCTACTGCGCATGTGCAAAATTTGGAGTTTGCGCGTTGACCGGTCTCTTTGTGACGCTGATACAAATCCAATATGGACGACCAGCGAGACACGTGCAGTCATCAAGTTTCTTTTCCTGCAGGGCAAGGCCCAAGGAAATTCATGCTGTCATGACGGAAACTTTAGGTGAACTTGGATCATCGTATACCACAATCAAAAAGTGGGTGGTCCAGTTTAAACGTGGTGAGTTTTCGACGATCCTCTTCTTGCAGGACAACGCGCTTCCTCACAAGACACTGGCAATCTTGCGGAAATTAGCCGAATTGGGCATCCAGTGTATTGTCCATCCACCCTATTCTCCAGATCTGGCTCCGTCATACTACCACTTGTTCCCTTACCTGAAAAAACACCTGAAAGGTCGCCATTTTGCATCCTACGCGAAGGTCATTGCTGCCACGGAGGCATTTTTCGACGAACAAACTGCCGAATTTTTTTTGAGTGGTTTGAAAAAGTTGGAGGACCGTTCCAAAAAGTGTATTAAGCTTCGAGGAGAATACGTCGAATAAACACAACGTTTTGTTTCTATAGCTCGTCTCCTTCCTGTCACGCTTAGGACTTTTCAGCGTCCCCTCGTATATACATTTTGCATTTTCAATAATTACATCCTACACATTTATTCAAATTTGGCAAAAAAATCCTGAATTCCGATATGAATGGGAAAAAGCTAAGGAAGAAGAAGAAGAAGAAGACTGTTGCCTGGGAGACTTCTGCATGTCGTGCTATTACCCTCTGTGTTGCACAGTTTTCCTTTAGCACTTGATCCTTCACTTTCTTCACCACCTCTTTAGCGCGCACCACCTGTTTCTTCCGAGCTTCCTTACCTGCGCCCCCTGATCCCGCTTGTGGTCTCTTTAGTGCATATCGGATAGCACTTGCAGCCACTACACAACCGAATTCCTTGCACTTTTTTATGGTACTTGACGAGTAACCTGTCATGGAAAGCCCAAATATGAACCCTTCCCACCAAGCGTCAGTTTTCGGAGGCATACTTAGTCGCTGAAAATTTGAAACTAACTGTGACCCATCCCCCGATGCCATTATATTTATAGCCCATAGTCTCGATTCTACCTTTCACCGTTGTCCCAGGAAACAATATGGAAAACTGTGAATGCATAATGAATCAACCTCTGTATTACCTGCTATTCTCTGCAATTCTTTGTATTCAGAATGTCCCTGACAGCTGCTGCAAGCAGCACAATCGCTATCACGTGACCACTTTCCATTTTTCCTCATAGGACGTTATCATTTGTCGTATCTGTGTAATCGTTTATCTGGGTATAGGTGTTATTTATGAATATACGTATATGGTTTTCTCATCTGCCTTAGTTACTGCTGCAGTTTCGGACTCTTTCTTAAATGGAAACATAATTTTGTCTTCCTATGGACCCTCGTTTTTGATGATTTATGCAAGTATACGTTAGTGTTAGTTAATGCAATAAAGTTTTTTTAAAAAAAATCAGAAAACAGGTTACGCTTACTAATACCTCTTGAAGTCATCTACAAAAACAGCTGAAATAACATTGAGAACATATGCCATCTTAGGTTTCTGCCATTCTCTTAATGGCGATCGCTGCACTTCCGGTGGCACCAGTAGCGCTCAGCAAAACGAATAGGGCACTGCCAGTCTCTTTCTTTCATTTGTCTCTGGTTAAAACAAGCATCTTCATTTCTGCCAGCTGTAACAAGTCACCCGGATATTGGAGACGTAAAAGATACTTTTTCATTGTGTTGTTAAAAATTTGAAAACACTAAAGTGTAGAAAAAGAAAACACCAATTACCATGGAAAGATGCGACTCCAATGGGCTAAAGATCACAAGCACTGGGTCTATCAATGGCAGAAGGTCATCTTTGGATGGTTGGGCACACTACTGGCAGGACATCAGGGCTGATGAAAACACCGTTTCCAAACGACAGCAAGGTATCGGGTGCGTTTTCATTCAAAATTTAGCCTTTTTCAAAGGTAGACTGAATGCCATTGCCTATCGAAATTTACTGGAAAACAATTTGCCACATTTTGCAGAGGTGATAGGGGGTCCATTCTTTGAATTTCAACAGGACAGTGCACCAAATTGCAATGCCAAAACGACTTGGCAGTGGTCTATGGACAGTGGCGTTCAAGTGATGGATTGGCCTGCCCTTTCACCAGAGTTTAACCCAATAGAGAATGTCTGGGCTGTGCTAGCACGTGTTGTGTTGTGTATGCTGGTGGTAAGCAGTACAATTCTACAGCTCAATTGCAAGCTGCAATCATTTCCAACTGGGAAAATCTTCAGCAAACACAGCTTCAACCATTAATAAACATACTCCCTGATCGAATTTACAAAATTATTGCAAAACAAGGAAATTTTATTGGTTATTAAATCAAATGGGTTTATAATGAATTTTTTCACTTTTGTTTGCTTTCTTTATACATTGTTCACTCAAACTCTCAATAATGTTTAAAATGATTTAAACAATGATGTTCTGCTTAATGATATTTACAGTTTAATTTGATGTAAAAGTAACTATTAGTTGTTCTGGAAATTGGCATTTTGATAGTGTCTTTATACAGTCAGTGACAAAAAATTAGCACCACCATCATTTTCACTGAAATTCTTTTAATGGAACAAAATTCCAAATGCTCTTTTGGAATACAGACACTTAATATCTTCAGAAACAATCTAGCTTCATAAAAATAAATTGAATGTCCACTTAGAATTTTTAAAAAGAAATTGTTTTACTCAGGTGATATTTCTGAGTGAGAAAAAATTAGCATCAGCTACAAAAAAATGGTTTCGCCCTAAAGCTCAAGTAGGGGTGATATATTTACTTTATCATGTAGTAAGAGCAATTACTACAAGTGAAAAACTTAATTAATAAACATACAACAAGATGGGACGTGGTTCAGTGCTGTCAGAGTATGAAAGAGGTCAAATTGATGCCTTCGAACAAGAAAACATCTCCATTCATGAAATTGGGCGTCGTTTGAAGAGAAGCCCAAAGGCTATTTCCAACTATTTGAGAAATCCTCAGGAATATGCAGTTTACAAGGGTTCTGGAAGACCTCGTGCCCTTAATGGAAGGTCAGTTCGTCAGATTGTCAGAGCTGCATCCAACTCAAGTCAAACAGCAAAACAAATTCGTGATGAACTGCAGCTCGACACAAATCTGCGAAACGTTCGGCGTGTGATCCATGACTGCCCGCATCTTCTGCGACAGCACATTAAGAGGAAGCCACCACTCACTAACCGTCATCAAGAAAACAGACTTCAGTTTGCCAGAAAATACATGGGTTGGACTTCAGAATGGCAAAATGTCATATTCACAGATGAAAAGAAGTTCAATCTTGACGGACCAGATGGATTCTCATATTATTTTCACGATTTGCGAAAAGAAAAACAAGTTCTTTCACGAAGACAGCTGGGCGGTGGATCTGTAATGATCTGGGGATCAATTGGTTTCCAGAAGAATTGTTACTTGAAGTTTCTCAGTGGACGAATCAATGCTGAAAGACATTTCCGCTGATTTTGGACCAATTATGGCTGGAAATGATTGGGTATTTCAGCAAGATAATGCTCCCATCCACAAAGCACATGTTGTAACACGGTGGTTTGAGGAATAAAACATCACTGTTCTGCAATGGCCAGCTATGTCACCTGATCTGAATCCCATTGAGAATGTTTGGGGGTTGCTATCACGAAAAGTATATGAAAACAATCGTCAGTACAAAAATGCTTCTGACTTGAGATGTGCCATCATTGATGCTTGGAAAAATTTAGATCATTCATTGATTAAAGGATTAATTACTAAGATGCCTAATCGTATCTTTGAGGCAATTTCACAAAAAGGCAAATCCACACATATTAAGACCATTCAGAGGATTTTTTTGTAGCTGATGCTAATTTTTTGTCACTCAGAAATATCACCTGAGTAAAACAATTTCTTTTTTAATTATACGTGGTCATTCAATTTATTTTTATGAAGCTAGATTGTTTCTGAAGATATTAAGTGTCTGTATTCCAAAAGAGCATTTGGAATTTTGTTTCATTAAAAGAATTTCAGTGAAAATGATGGTGGTGCTAATTTTTTGTCACTGACTGTAATTATGAGACACCTTAGATTAAACAGCTAAAGAAACATCACGTATCCTTGTCTAGCACCCATCCTTAATACTAAACCACCCTGGCCTGCATACATCGCCTTTAAAGTCCCAAGTAATCTTATATTGGCGGGAATGTAATAAATATATATTTTGCGAGATATGATAAGAATCTAAAATTGTAAAAGTCGCAAATATAAACGGCCCATAGGGCTTTTCTTTTTCGTAACTGTGATGAGTTAATAAAGCCACGTCATTAGAAATTATTTATTTATAAAGATTTTTTTGGAAGATTTTGTGACAAAAAAGAAATTTTTGATTGTCATCCGTAAATTATCTTTTTTTTTTCTCGAAAAGATTTTTTTTGGAAGTTTTTCATCACTTTCCTTCTCTTTTTCCCCCGCCGCCACTTCTGATTTCTCCATCAAACTGTTGTTTTTGTCAGATTTTATCCTCTTCCACGTCTCGGGGTTTGTTTTTTTTTCTTTTGTATTTTAGGGGAGGTAAAGTGTTTCCTTTCGACAGTGACATCCCATCTTTAGCTTTTCTTAAAGGCGAGAGGCTGCTTTTATTCGATGACCTAAATTTTAACAGCTCTTTTTATGATCTATATCCGAATTACAGCATTAAAACGGGTTGGCAAAGAGTTAATAAGGTGTTGAACACTTGTAAGTAAATGTAAGATCAGGTTCACTACACCAAATAGTTTTTGCAAATTAGTAAGCGGAGCTATCCCCTTTGCTCTAATGACAACCTCCACCCTCCGAGGAAGACTTTCCACCAGATTCTGGTAGTTTATTACTAGAAGAATGGCCTGGTGTGGCTCGTAGTTTACGTTCCAATTCATCCCACAGATGTTCAGTGGGATTGAGATCGGATTCTGGGCAGGCCGATCCTTTTCTTCAAATCCATTGTCATGTTGATACAGAAAAGGCCCATCCCTGAACTGTTCCCACAATGTTGGCAGTGCAAAGATTTTTTGATAAGCAACAGCATTCATCGTTCCTTTAACAGAAACAAGTTGGTCTGGTCCGAACCATGAAAAAGAACCTCCTCCAAACCCCTCAGTGGGCACCACACACACAAGTAGGAAAGTTCTCCAGGCATCCGCCAAATACAACTTCGTCCATCTGATTGTCTGTACAGTCCGTCCCAAAAAATTACGAACATTGTTTTTTTCTGTGTAATGGAAAGAATTCAACAAATTGTTAACATAGTTTATTGTTACTCTATAAGATAGGAAATTATTTCAATGCTGCTATATGTTTAACAGTCAGATCACATAAAAAACATCCGAAAAAAAAAGAAACAGGCGTTTTTGCTGTCCCAAAAAAGTATGAACATAGTATGAAAAACGTCAAACAATGCAAAGAACGTATGAATTAATAATCAATAAACTTGCCTTTTCTTTTAATCACTTCAAAAATTCGATGTTTCATTGATTCAATGAGTTTGCGCAAGTTCAGAAGTGGAATTTCCTTCCATGACTTTAGAACGGCCGTCTTAAGGTCCTTAACGGAATAAAATTGACGTCCATCCTTATAAACAGCCCTAACCAAGATTCCCCACACATTCTCGATTGGGTTTAAATCAGGACTCAATGACAGTCATTCTAAAACAGGGATGTGCTTTTGATTAAGCCATTGTTTTGTCGATGCTGATGCATGAATTGGAGCATTGTCTTGTTGAAAAATGTAATGCTCTCCACCAATACGGACAGCGTGTGCGAGTAAATGTTCGTTAAGCATCTCTTGATATGCCGTAGAATTCATTCTGCCATTGACGATTGCAAGTGATGACTTTCCGTTCATGCTGAAGCTATCCCAGATCATCAGGGAACCACCTCCTTGAACTCTCTTGCTGAAGTATTGTTGTTTATGGCGTAGGTCGTGCCAATATCGCTGTAGTCCATCAGGTCCATCTAGATTGAATTATTTTTCGTCACTGAATATGACATGTTCCCACTCCTTGTCCAGGTCATGTGATCTTTGGCCCATTGTAGACGTTGTTGCAGATGTATTGCTTTGAGGGCTGGTCGTTGTTTGCGTTTCATGAATTTGATGTTTTTGTCGCTTCTTAAAATGCGATGCACACTTGATTTGGATATTTCATGATCCAATTCTCGGGCTATTGTACGTGTTGAGCAATTTTTGTGGGTAGCTAATCGCACTACTTCTCGTTTAGTACGGCTCGTTGCCTTTTTCTTGCGGCCACTTGCGTGTTTGCCGCTTGCAGTTCGTTTCCCTTTCAAATATTCATTAACTGTCGATGTTGCACGACCAATTCTTATGGCTATTTCAGCTTGTGAAACACCTTCAGATGCCAGGGCATCCATATAACCTTTTTCACGTTCTGTAAGATCTTTCCTCTTCCCCATCTTGTGAGAAGTGGTCAATTTTTTTTTAAAACTTGTAGGACTACAAGCAGAGTTCCTTCTATCTATGTATATGCAACTTTCATGTTAATAAATGCTTCCACCTACTGCGAAATGATCATGTTCTGTGTGTTCGTAATTTTTTGGGACATCACATTTAAGGTAGACTGGATGGTTTGTTATTTCTTACGTGCCTGAATGTTAAACACATAATAGCAACATTGCGATAAGTGCCTATTTTGTACAGTAACAGTAAACTGTGTTAACAATTTGTTGAATTCTTTCCATTACACAGAAAAAAACAATGTTCGTAATTTTTTGGGACGGACTGTATGTGTATCGTGATTCATCAGTCCATAGGACACTGTTTCCACTGTTCCATGCTCCAGTTTCTGCGAGTTTTACACCATTTCAAACGTCGCCTGATGAATGGCTTGTGAGCATCAGCACGATCGTGGGAACCCAGGGAATGGAGTTCCGAAAAATGGTGGTTGTGCTAGTATAACACGAAGCAGATACAGGTATTGGACATTGAAACTGAAACACCTGGTAGAAATCCAAAATCTTTATTTAATAAGGTGTTGGGGCACCGTGGGCAGCCAGCACAGCAGCAACACGTCTTGGGAAGGATCGGTAGAGGTCCTGCACAATTTGCAGAGGAATTTGTAGCCATTCCTCTTGAAGCACAGTTGCAAGTTCAGCACGTGTACGCGGTGGGGGGAAATGTTTCCTCACTCGATCCTCTAAGTTACCCTACACAGGCTCGATAATGTTGAGATCCGGCGATTGAGCGGCCCACAATTGTCAGATGCTGAAGCTCATTGTCATGCTCATCAAACCACTCTGCGACAATTTTTGCAGTATGAATGGGGCAGTTATCATCCTGGAACACTGCACCACCGTCTGGGAAGAGTATTTAAACCATAGGGTGTAAATGGTCCTCCAAAATGGTCTTATAGTCCTTGGCAGTGACATGTCCCCCGAGAACAATTAGTGGACCCAATGTGTACCATGATATTGCACCCCAAACCATTACTGATCCACCTCCGTGTTTGACTGTGGGTGCCAAGCAGTCTGGGTTGTAGGCATCAGAGGGGCTCCTCCAGACGAATACCCTCCCTGATGTTTGGAAGACAGTGTAGCTGGACTCATCCGAGAATATGACGCGTTTGAGGTCATCCAACGTCCAGGTTTTATGCGTCCGGCACCACTGAACCCGCTTGGAGGCATTTGTACTACTAATGAAAGGCTTCGGTATAGCAACCCTGCCATGGATGTTGGATTTATGCAGGTAACGACGGATTGTCTTCGTGCACACAGGATCCTGGAGGTGTGTATTCATTTCTGCGGTGGTTTTCCGCTTTCGTGCAACAATCCTGGTCAATGTCCTGACGTCTCTTTCCGACAACTTCCGTTTTCTCCTGCAGTTGCTCCTCCTGGACGTGGTTCGTCCTTCCTGTTCATTTGCACACATCACCCTGGATACTGTAGCACGTGAGACATCACAAAGTGTGGCAGTTTTGGACACAGATGCACCTGCTAGACGCGCCCCAACAATCTGCCCTCTTTTGAAGTCGAATATGTCTCCCATTATAGCGCTCTGCACAGACAATTTGAAGCTTACTATCGAACTTTTCTACTCGAGTGACTACCAAGAACTCTGACGCGTGATTCATTGATATGCATACGATTAATTTACCTAGCAGAAGGTTCTATTCAGCCCTGGGGGTATCCAGTGCTATTTGCGAAGGTGTTTCAATGTCTAATACCTGTATGTGTCTGAAGATGTATGATGCTATTGAAATAATTTACCTGGCATTGGTTAAAATGGTTAAAACACTGTTACAAGTCTTCTAATGTTTCTTTAAATAGTGTAAAATAAAATGGATAAAATAACTGAATATATCAGTAAGAATTTGTAAGATTGTGAATAACTTGTCCCCATAGAGAGGAAACGGGTTCTTCTCCCATAAAAACGTCTTTCTTCCAAATTACGAAGAAATGACAGGAAATAGCGACGGCCATAATGTCAAACGTTGCCCTCCCCGTAGACAATCGAGAGAAAGAGTTATGCGACATCTTTAGAGAATCACGTGACTCCTAATAAAGTCCTCGGACGAACAGAAGAGTTGTGTGTTTGATAGTGAATCATAGCCACGAGGTTGGCATTGAACCCGATAACCTTTTGGCGTTTCTTCTTGAAGTCTCGTTTTTCGGTATGCAAATTAGCACAACGTTTCGATTCTTTTTTTTTTCAGAATTTGCGACACTTAATACGCACCATTAACATCTCGTTGTTTTTTAGGTGCAATGAATAAGGACGATGTATTGGTGAACATGATAGGATTGAAGGCGGATAATTAAGACTTTTTATTATTGTCATTGTATTGTTCATTCCGTCTGTGAGGGTTTGTTTTTAAACAAGTGCTGCCACTGTATGTTTTTTTAAGTCAGCGGATGCCATTGGGGGGTTGAGTTACAATGGTTGGCTTTTAGAGAGTTCCTTCGTTATTGTAATTTTTAGTATTTATAAATAAATTTATTCCATTCTATTTTAAAATGAGGTGGATTAAAAGTAGCGGGCCTTCGCTTTTAATAGCTTGGCTAGCGATTTTTGCGTGGCCTTTATCGCCTTTGAAGTTAAATTTATCGTTGGAAAACATGACAATCGCGGTTTCGCCCTCAGTATGACGAGCACGTTGCTCTATGTTAATGAAAACGACGAACATTATTATCATTATCGATGGTTACTTCTTGGCAAACTCCCGAAGAATAGAGCGATACATTTTTTCCCTCCTTTTTGCTTCTGTATTTACTTAAGAGATAGGAGCTCAATTTATGACGTTGATGGCGAGTTGAGATTGTGAGCTTAATTCCTTTTTCCATCCTCTGGAGAGGGACAGGGAGGCCTCTTTAGAAAGGCGAGTACGTGACACCAGCCTCCTTTGTCGCCGGCCTCCATTGTCGGGAGGACGGCATTGCGTATTCGGCGAGTGCAGCCCTCCTCCTCCACGTGCTTGCACAAGGGCCACGTAAGCACTTCGGAAAGCAGGGCGGCAAAAGAAAATTGGGGGTGAGCGCGAAATTGAATGGGCTGCTGCAATCTGGGAGGCAAATATGGCTTAGAAGTCTACGGAAAAAAAACCTTCATTGTTATTATTTTAAGGTTCATTAAAGCCGGGTGGCGTCTTTTTTTGGTGATGTTAATGATATATGGCGAAGTAATCCAAAAAAATTGCTTCACAGAAGATCTTAAGCGATGGGTACAGAAGGTTGTTAGAGAGCTATGATAACTATTGGCTTATTTAAATGTGGTGCGCGCGTTTATTTCACTAGATGAGACGAATGTTTATTTTAGCGACTGCAACATGAGCCGAGCCATTTTTTACTTCGCAAAGGATTCTAAGGACTTTATTGAATTCAAGGAAACATTTTCACAAAGTTTCATAATCGTGGCTGGATACAGCTACAGCGGCAAGTTAACGCCATGTCCTATCAGATTAATGTTCTAACCCCATATTTACCCTTAACCATACCCAGTTTGTACGATATAGCGGTAAAAAGGTATGGCTGCATCAAGACAAGGCGTTGAGTCACACCCGCATCGACTCACCTGTTCCTGGAACGTTTTCAAGAGGATACTGGAGACATACAACCCTAGCGTCAATGAACTTCGGACACCAAGTAATTTGGCTAAAAACACAGTGAAAAGTGCATACAGAGGATTGCAGGCTAATGAAAATAGATTTACTCAGTAGATGGAACAATATCAACATCGATTTAGAATCGAATTAATGGTGTGAAATAATTTATTCAAATTTATGTAAAATTGCGTTGTCAACAGGTTTCAAAGAACTTCGTACACAAGGAGTCGCCAGCATATAGAACTTTCCTGAAGGCTGTAGAAACGCCCAGAATGCTTTGCATCAGGCTTTACAGGCACCGTCCACGCGACAGAGCACAGTATTCGTGTTGTTTTGAACCATGGAACGTGGTAAGCCAGTAGAAACGTGTATACGGCAAAAAATTATACAGCACTTCCAGAATAACAAATCCCAGCGAACTATAGCCCATGAATTATCAGTTCCACTTTCCACTGTTAATGGGATCATCAAACGTTTCAGAGAAATCGGGAAAACAGAACCAGGGACTGCACCAGGCAAGCAGCGGTTATTGAATGTTAGGGACCTACGAGTATTTCAACGTTACATTGTGAAAAACAGGCATGCTCCCATAAAGGAAATGACTGTTTGGGCTCGAGAATATTTTCATATACCCATATCCGAAAGCACAGTCCGCCACTACACCAGAAGATGCAACTATTACTTATACGCTACAAAGAGGAAGCCATTTATGAGCACTGTAGCTAAGCGTCGCCGGGTAGCATGGGCCAGAACTCATCTAAAGTGGACCGTTGCTCAGTGGAATAGTGTTCTGTGGTCCGACGAGTCCACCTTTGCAGTGATGTATGGCAACAACGGTCGCAAGGTGCTAAGGACCAAGCACGAAAGTAATCATCCCGACTGTTACCAGAGGAAAGTTCAGAAGCCTGCATCGCTGCATCGACTTTCAGAGGAAAGTTCACTTTTGCGAGGGCACTATTAACTCTGCTGCCTATATAAACATTCTTCAACAGCATCTGCGTCCATCCCGCCAAACGTTGTTCAATAGAAGACCAAGCATCTTTCAGCAGGACAACGCGAAGCCTCATGCTGCTCGGAACACCAAGGCTTGGCTACAACAGCAGCGTTTCAGGGTGCTTGACTGGCCTGCCTGCAGCCCAGATCTGTCACCCATTGAAAATGTATGGCGCATTTTAAAGCGAAAAGTCAGACAGCGGAAGCCTCGAACACTGCAGCAGTTGCGGGCGTGTATTTCCGAAGAGTGGGACAAAATTCCAGTAGAAACAACGCAGAAGTTAGTATCCAGCATGCGTCATTCGTCGGAAAGGTGACGCCACTCAGTGCAATAAACGGTACGGGGTACGAAGTACATTGCAACGTGTTGAAAACGGATCATTACAAGAAGTTGCTTATTTAATTTTCTCTTTTTTCTATGTTAAAATGCTATATGAGAGTTGTACTAAAGCTCTGTGCACTCAATAAAGTAATTTTCATTTGTTTACAATTAGTTTCGTTGTACTTATCCAAAATTCTGTAGGTGTCCGAAGTTCATTGACGCTATGGTTGTACATCATTCAAGTTGCCTATTGATTTTTGTGGCTTTGTCCAACTTAAAAGGCCTCTCGGAAAGAGACGACCAAGAACAGTAGAGAGTCTTTAGAAAGCGTGCTAACAGTAGTAGTTACGAATTGATTTTGGTGTTCTACGTTCCAGCTTCCTACAGTGGAAACTGCGATGCATGGCTACCAAATTGAGCACACTCGATGATGGCGAAAGGGGTTTCCAGCTTTTCTGGCCCTCTGTAACTTGTTACCATAGATCCCTAACAACCCTCTGCATATGTCATTTCTGCTTCATCATCCTTGGTGACACGGGAGATAATCACGTGATATGTCATATTAGCGGCTGGGCTTCTTTCTTCTACAAGCAGCCCTCTGTTTCGATTTTAAGCGTATCTTCAATGATGCTTTTTTTCTGAAGTTAGTTCGAAACTACTTTTGAAGTGTCGCATAAGACTTACTCAATGAGGCAGAATGTTTTATCGCCCTGGAAGCCCCATTTCCAACTGCATTCCTGTTTAAATAACTAAGAGTTCCTGTCTCAGTGGTTTAAACTTCTGGTCTGGTAGCATCCATTGTCGGCCTTACTGTTAAGTTTTCTTTCACAGAGTATACAAGTTACTGGTCCATAAATAAGCAATTTTCGCCGCTACTGGTTTCACCTGTCCGTCTCTGTGATTCCCAACTTCTTCCAGTCACGTGGATATAAAATTCTGATAACAGTCGCCCATCTCTTAGGTCAATCAAAGGGCTGTCAATTCCTGTTAAGTGTCTCATATCCGCACTCTGCTATCAACATGGTAAAAGACGACGCAGAAATTCATCGTTTTTCCAGCTGCTGCATTCCAGCAGGTTGATTATGGGACTAATGCAGCTGCAACGGGTATTATCTTATATCACCTGCCCTTTGGAGTTATAATCATCTCCAAGCGTCTTTGTCGGTCATAAAACTGTCTTTGGGCATTGTATGCACAAGCAACAGTTGTCCAATCCCTTGGAAGTTGGAGAAATGCTGAATAAACCGTTCAGGTTGTCCGATTGGGGCCAAACTTGATAATAGATGTTACCAATACCATCTCAACACAAAAAATCAAACATAAAGAGGCATAACGAACGTTCAATAAACTGTATAGTCCCCGCGCACAGCAATGCAACTTGCGCAAGATGCTGCCATACAATGCACCACTGTATAAAGCAAGATTTGGAGAATCGCATGGGCCATGGTTAACAAATAACACCGTATTCAGATACATATCTGCTTCGTATTTTAAGATACGGGTCGTTCAAAAGAGCTCAGCGACTTTCAACGTGGAACCATCATAGGATGCCACTTGTGCAGTTCCACCGTTTTACAAATAGTTTGGTTTGTTTTTTGGGTATTAACGTCCTTTTCAACTGCTATGGCCATTTCAGGACGGCGTTATAGGGGTCGCAAATTTTGCCTCGCAAGGGTTCTTTAACGTGCAGCTGGCAAACGACTACATGGCTTTAACTTCCCTTCCGAAGGAAGTGCGTGATCTCAGGATTTTTTCAGGACGAATCCGCGTCCTCGGGCATCAGAGGCATTTTTTTTTTTACAAATACCCGTACAATTATAGGCAATGTGATCTCAACCTCATTGAACATCTGTGGGGTGAATTGGAACGTCGACTAAGAGCCAGCTCACCCAATCCTTCATCCGTGGCTGCTGAACTAACCAGTGGTCTGAGGTAGTAATGGGGGGAAATTGCAGCTTCTTACTATCAAAAACTGGTGGAAAGTGTTCCGCGGAGGGTGGAGGCTCTTATTAGAGCAAAAATAGGGTGCCACCGTTTACTAATTCTTCTTATCTGAAGCCTACCAGGCTGAAATGCTGGTGTCCCTAAACTTTTACACATAGTTTATTTTTTGGTGTTGAGATAGTATTGGGAAGACCTACTGCCCTTCCCCTTTACCAACCGGAACAGTTCATTTTGAAACTTAACTTTGGGGTGAAATGGGAATAGAAACCCTTTGGTTGCAGCGTCACTGCCGGGAACTCGTGCATGAGTTTGCATTTTTGGAGGGATTTGAGAAGTTTGTATGGGAAGAAGGGAAAAAGGGAGCTCGGTAAAGCAAAAAACGAACCCCTAAAACTTTTGTTATTGATTTTGTGATTGTCGCCGATTTTCTCCGGGCAATGATTTAGCAAGAGCTCCGTGTTTCGAATGCTTAAGAAACGTCGAAAAACCGCATTCGCATGTTTTGAAAACCGAGCGGAATAGGGAACGAGCAGGTGTAAAGAATGCAGTCTGTTTATTTACGCTTAATTTAATGTTTGAGAATTAACGTGGTGCTTTTTATTGTTTAGCTCTTTTAATAGCTTACTTGAAAGCCTCTAGTAGTCTCCGTCAATTCGTTCGTTCATCCTAACTAACTCTTTAATTCTTATCAATAGCTTTAGGTGCGTTATATCTTGTATCTTCATACATGCCTTACAGGAACAGGCAAGTTGACGCGACGGTGTGACTCGACGCCTAGTCTTAGAGCAGCCATACCTTGTATCGTATAACAGAAGATGTCACGGGTAAATACAGGGAGTAGAACGTATCTGTAAAGTTAACTTGCCATTGTAGCTGTATCTTGCCACGATCATGAAACCTTTTGAAAATGCTTCCTTGCGTTCACGGTACCATTTTCTGAAGTCTTTAGAACCCCTTGGGCGGTATAAAATGGCTCGGCTGTTGTTACAGTCGCTTAAATAAACATAAACGCCTCATCTACAACCCAATCCAGAAAGTATTGCATATTTTGTGTTTTAGCATCAGTGAAGTTTAATATTACACTAATTCGCCAACAGAAATCTCAATAAGCCAAAAATCATACCAGATAATTAAAGTGCAATATTTCGGCTTTAAAAAGGAAACATGAACCGATACATGACTTTTCCATTCATTATAGGGGTGGCGTTCAAAACGTTTTGCATAAACCAATCAGCGTTCAATAAATATTGCATATTTGGAGTTTCTTGGTTCTATAAATACTGGAATTTCTCTTCATAAGTCACATAAAGCATTTGATCAAGTCTGGCATGCTTTCCCACATGATTTAACTAGCAAAGGTACCCGGCGTTGCCCGGGATAATTACACTTGGATGTAAACAAAACAATCTCAAAAAATTAAATTAAATTTTGCAGTATCTTAAAAATAAACACATGAAAATGCTTAGATTTAATACAGTAAAAATTCTGAAAGAAAATTTGAAAAAAAATCTTTTTAAAGGCTCACAATGGCTGGACCTCCCCAAGGATGCCGCTGCTATTTTAAATAATTTCTTACTCACGTAATCTTACCTTAGATGTATACTTAGGGTTGTTGCAATTTCCACTCTTCTCTCGATGTGTTGAAGCAAAATTTGGCTATTCATCACTTTGTGCAGTCTAGCGGTCGCGGATTCTTCTATTTACTTGCTTCCCATTTGCTCAATACATCACGGAGCTAAAGGAGTGCTTCCTCTGTCGTCTTTCCACTCTTTCTCAATAGTCTGCTAACTCTCCATTATCTCCATTTACTGATCATTTTTAAAGATTTTCAAGAAATTGTTAAGTACTAAGAACTCTCTTTTCTAAGAAAAGCCTGAATAACAGGAATTCTATGCATTGTTACAAATTGAAATTTATCCATATTGCATCATCATTTTATGTTCATTGTTATAATTCTTGGAAAGGATTGCTTTATCATTGCATCATCATTTTGAGCTCATTGTTATTGGTGAATTGCGTGTTGAAACCATTGTTGATACCTATTGTTGCACAAACTTTTATTTGCATTGTTGGTCATGAGATATATATTGTTGGTCCGTGCAGAGTGTTTGTGAATTGCGTGTTGATACCATTGTTGCAAAAAGTTTGTCTTGCATTGTTGGTCATGCGATATTTCTCATTAATATGCCCTGCTATAACCATAAATATCGATTTTTTATCAATAATTATTATTTTTTCGAAATCTGAAGTAGACAGTGACCTTCCTCATGCTTTGAAGGTCATGTATGCGAAATTTCATCAAGATCGGAATAAAACTGTAGATTTGTATAAAAATGTACACACAGACCCACCCACAGACCCACAGACGCACAGACCCACAAACATCCTTCTTTATATATATAGATAGATTAGTCTAGTTCACTCGTTTCTGTCCAACAGGTCATTTCAGGCCAGAGTTGGAGATGAATTATCTGATACCTGTGAGATAAATGGCGGTGTCCCACAAGGATCAGTGCTGGGGCCAGTTCTGTTCAATTACTATATTCGTGACTTCCCTGAAATCTCTTACTGCAAGCTATATTTTTATGCGGATGATGCTGCTATACTGACATGGGCACGCCAGCCTAGGGTTGTTGTATTACGTTTGCAGAAAGCCCTTAAAGAATGTGAAATCTGGTTTAGCAAGTGGCGATTAAAACTGAATGAAGCAATGTTTATCACTAAGAAGGAAAAGAGAAATCTTGACTCCTTAAAGTTATATGACAAATACTTGGAATGGGTTGATAATTATAGATACCTTGGCGTTGTTATTGATTCAAAACTATCATGGAATATGCACGTGACTTATGCGATGAACAAGGGCAAAAAAGCATCGTTTAGCTTAATTGATCTGTTGGGTCGTAACAGTGTCCTCAGTGTTGATAACAAACTACTCTTATACAAAATAATTGTTCGTGTCATCTTGCTATATGGCATGCCCGTCTGGGCTACGATTTGTAAGACAAGATGGAAGGAACTCCAAACTTTCCAGAACATTACCCTAAGGACTATTGCACAATTAGATAGGAGAATTGCTCGCAATTACTCCATTCATAATGATTTCGATATGACCCATGTCGGGAAATATGTTCAAGAGCTCATGAAAACTGTGCTGCCTGTTATGGCAAATCATGATAATGATCTAGTCTCTGGCATTCTAAAACATTCTCTACATAGAAAAAGGCATCGTAATCCTTGATGTCAATTTTGATGACATTGATAATGTCATCTTCCCAGATTACTGGGTTTCATAAATTCTTTCGTTTTTTCTGTGGCTTACTATGTAATATACTCCTACTTCAGACAATCGTCAATCAAATTTTCCTCCACCAAGAGGAGGGATTTTTCTTTCATACTTTGGATGACCTTTGTGGATACATCAGGCTTCTTTTCTAGTTCAGTGCATTTCCCTTGGAATATGATTATGAAGGGTGAGATTATGGAAGCTATGCTTCAAGTTCCACACGAATACCGATACACTACACTGTTCGATTGTCGATACATAAGTCACTCGTCTCCGCAGCAGCTATGAATAGCAGGAAAAGGTTGTCTTTGGATGCAAAACGCAAAATCGTCGAGTTTCATCTCAGTGGGCAAAAACAATCCCAGATTGCACGAGATTTGGAAATTCATCAAAGCACAGTGAGCCGGGTACTTTCAGGCTACAAGCGGAATGGTGAAGTTACTCCAAGAACACCAAGCTCCGGAAGACCAAGAGCAACATCATCCAGAGAGGATCATATTCTGAAACGAATCGTCGCCCAAAATCGTTTCAACTCGACCAACCAGTTCAGGACATGCAGTTCGAACATGCAAAGAGGTGTGCACGTTAGCACAACAACAGTTCACAACTGGCTCAAAGATATGGGATTTCGATCACGAGTACCGAAAAGAAAGCCCTTGACAACGAGGAAACAAAGAGCCAAACGTCTGCAGTGGGCAAGAGAGCACGAAAAGTGGAATCTTCAGTGGAACAATGTCATTTTTAGCGACGAGAGTCAGTTTCTTGTACCTGTCGGAGAACGAACGGCGAAGCATTTGCTCCTGGGTGTACCAAGTATACGGTTAAGCATCCTCACGGTGTGATGGTGTGGGGATGCATCAGTGCTCAAGGCGTCGGCAAACTCCTTTTCTTGAAAGGAAAAGTGAATTCCGAAGCTTATACAGAAATACTGGAAGCAGGACTATTACCCACAATCGAAGAACATTTTGGTGATGACGATATCGTGTTTCAACAAGACCTCGCGCCTTGCCACAACTCAAAATTCACCCGTGAAAATAATCTGAATGTTGTTCCTTGGCCACCGAACTCTCCTGACGTTAACCCAATTGAAAATGTCTGGAGAGATATGAAGAAACGAATTAACGTATCTGTTCCAAAACCAACAAGTGTGTACGAGCTGAAAGATCTTATCCAGCAAGTTTGGGACTCTTGCACACCCGATATGTGCCAGCAATTAATTGGTTCCATGCCACGCCGATGTCGAGCAGTGATACGCAGCCGTGGTTATCCCACAAAATACTAGTTTTGTACTTTTTGAATGCATTTATGCAATATTTTTTGAACAATGTTTATAATATGCAATACTTTTTGTGCGATGTACTTGTCTTATAAGAGTATTTTCACACCCTTGGAATAAATAATCCGGAAATAGTTGGTGTCAAAATAAGCATTGTTGATGGGTGTTCATTTGTCTTATTTTTCTTTATGACAGTCTCAACTCAATCACCGAATAAACATATACCAACAACAAGCAAGTACGTAACATGAGAAATATGCAATACTTTCTGGATTGGGATGTAGTATAAGCACGTATTTCCACTTTTCATCCGCCAGATAGCGTTCATACAATTTGCGGCAGTTGGTCCGTCGCTCTTGTGTCGCTTCTTCAGTTGTAAATCACTGTTGATCATTGTGTTTACCGTGTACACAGATATCCCTACTGTATGAGCATAGGCCCATTATTTTGGTGGGCTATATCCGGTGACGAGAACCCGAATTCTCCGGACGACGTGAAGAGTATGGCCTCGGATTGGCCTGCTTTTTACCCTCAGGAATGGCACCCTTCTGGCTTATCTTCAGGAAGGACATTTGATATCCTTTCGGAGTACCTAAATTTAATATTCGAAAGGGCGGTTATGTAGCCCTCCCAATACCTGTGAACTTTCAGTGGCATAATTCAATGTTTTTAGCTCGCTGTTCGAATACTAACTATGAAGGAGTCACTCAATGTCAGGTTTAGCTGGCCAGGTTGGCTGAGGTTTCTAACACATTTGATTTGCAGTGAAGCACACCGTTAGGAAGGGGAAGGGGAAACACACTCTTGAGTGACTCTTTCTCGCCCATTTTCTCAAAATCCTTCAAGGGAAAGAGTGTGATTAAAAATTGTTTTTAGGGTAATGTGGTGTTGCTCTACAGGGTGGCAATCGAGTTAGCAAATGGATGACCTTAAATTTGGGGGTCAAAGTCAAACTTGAGTGCGGCAATCAATTCCCCCCCCCCATTACCTATAAACCACACTCATCAGATCTCGCCTACCTGGCAGGTTTGAGATATTTGCTATGTTACCAGACTTTTTGGACACCCTGTATATATGTCTGTATGTCCGCTTTGCATTCCAAAATGGCTGGACCAATCTTGACGAAATTTTGCATGATAATTCAGGTTGATCTTGGGAAAGTTTTGGCGGGTCAAATTGATCCGAGGCCAAGGTCATGGTGGAGATTTAACGCTATTTTACTCCACTGCCCCCGCCGTCACACACATTTTCTCTCTCTCTCTCAAGGGGATTCTAATTTGTCTGACCACGTAAAGGAGTAATAGAAATTAGATAGATAGAAGAACTGGAGGCTTTTGTTGCTGAAAATGAGTCAAAGCTACTCATAGACCAAAGAACTGCTTATCACAGGATAATTGATGCTGTCAGAAGACAGACTGGAAAACTTTTTCTTTCTTGATGCGCCTGGAAGCACAGGAAAATCCTTCCTGATCAATCTTCTTCTCGCAAAGACCTTGCTGTGGCATTTTCTAGCATTGCAGCAACATTTCTTACTGGAGGCAGGAGCGCATATTCAGTTTTTAAAATTCCTTTGAACTCAGCCATAGCTCATTGTCTGGGATGAATGCAACATGTCGCATCCCAAAGTGCTGGAAGATGTTGACAAGACTTTGAAAGACATCAGGCTTACTTTGGTACTTGCAGGACTTTCGACAGACCCTTCCCGTCATCCCAAAAGGTACAAAGGCTGATGAGCTGAATGCTTCTTTGAAGACCTCCATTCTCTGGCAACATGTTCAGAAACTGGAACTGAAGACCAAGATGAGAGCTCGTCTGCTTGGAGATTTAACAGCTGAGCACTTTTCACGGTAGTTGTTTGCCTTTGTACCAACAGCAAGACATCCATCAACTACCCTATGGACAGAGGCTTGGCACAATAGATGAGCTCAAAGCAAAATTCTTTTCTAACATGAACAACAACTACAAAGACTCCACCTGGTTGTGTGGGGGTGTGATTTTGGCTCCACAAAATGATGAAGTCGACACAATCAATCTGGATCTGCTAAAAATGTTGCCTGAAACAGCAAGTTTTTTCCGATCAGGATGAAGCTGTAGAGTTTCCAACTAAGTTTCTAATGGAAAGTTTTCTAACTTTGTCCAACCATCTGGAATGCCACCGCACAACCTTATCCTCAAAGAAGGAGCTCCACTTATGCTACTGAGAAATTTGGACCCTCCACAATTGTGCAGTGGAACAAGTTTAGTCGTGAAAAACACGGAGCTTAGTTTTCGGATTCCATGCAGCGCAACTTGTCGGCAACATTTGTAACTAATTTTTAACTAATTTTGAAACTAACGTATCAGATTTTTGCGGCTTTCGAAATAAATGTATGTGGAATCGTGTTATCGAGGCTATGATCATCAGAGGGAAATACAAAAATGAAATTGTATTGATTCCAAGAATCCATGATTCTATCAGACGCAGATTTGCCATTTCATTTCAAGAGACTGCAATTTCTTCTTAAGCTCAGTTTCGCTATGTCAATCAATAAGTCTCAGGGACAACCTCTTAAGGTTGTTGGACTTGATCTAAAGTCTCCTTGCTTTCCTATGATCATCTGTAATCTTTCCATCTACTCTATTCATAAAGGCTTCACTAAGTACAACCCTAGCGTCAATGAACTTCGGACACCTACAGAATTTTGGATATGTACAACGAAACTAATTGTAAACAAATAAAAATTACTTTATTGAGTGCACACAGCTTTAGTACAACTGTGATATAGCATTTTAACATAAAAATTAAATAAGCGACTTTTTGTAATGTTCCGGTTTATTGCACATTACCACTGAGTGGCGTCACCTTTCCGACGAATGACGCTCCGAAGTCGTTGAGGCATGCTGGACACTAACTTCAGCGTTGTTTCTACTGGAATTTTGTCCCACTCTTCGGAAATACACGCCCGCAACTGCTGCAGTGTTCGAGGCTTCCACTGTCTGACTTTTCGCTTTAAAATGCGCGATACATTTTCAATGGGTGACAGATCTGGGCTGCAGGCAGGCCAGTCAAGCACCCTGAAACGCTGCAGTTGTAGCCAAGCCTTGATGTTCCGAGCAGCATGAGGCTTCGCGTTGTCCTGCTGAAAGATGCTTGGTTTTCTATTGAACAACTTTTGGCGGGATGGACGCAGATGCTGTTGAAGAATATTTATATAGGCAGCAGAGTTAATAGTGCTCTCGCAAAAGTGAAGCGATCCTGTCCCGGCTGCACTCGTGCAGCCCCACACCATCAGCGATGCAGGCTTCTGAACTTTCCTCTGGTAACAGTCGGGATGATTACTTTAGTGCTTGGTCCTTAGCACCTTGCGACCGTTGTTGCCATACATCACTGCAAAGGTGGACTCGTCGAACCACAGAACACTATTCCACTGAGCAAGGGTCCACTTTAGATGGGCTCGGCCCATGCTACCCGGCGACGCTTAGCTAAAGTGCTCATAAATGGCTTCCTCTTTGTAGCGTATAAGTAATAGTTGCATCTTCTGATGTAACGGCGGACTGTGCTTTCGGATATGGGTATATGAAAATATTCTCGAGCCCAAACAGTCATTTCCTTAATGGGAGCATGCCTGTTTTTCACAATGTAACGTTGAAATACTCGTAGGTCCCTAACATTCAATAATCGCTGCTTGCCTGGTGCAGTCCCTGAAACGCTTGATGATCCCATTAAGAGTAGAGAGAGATTGGAACTGATAATTCATGGGCAATAGCTCGCTGGGATTTGTTATTCTGGAACTGCTGTATAATTTTTTGCCGTATACACGTTTCTACTGGATTACCACGTCCCATGGCTCAAAACAACACGAATACTGTGCTCTGTCGCGTGGACGGTGCTTTTAAAGCCTGATGCAAAGCATTCTGGGCATTTCTACAGCCTTCAGGAAAGTTCTATATGCTGGCGACCCCTTGTGTACGAAGTTCTTTGAAACCTGTTGACAACGCAAGTTTACATAAATTTGAATAAATTATTTCACACCATTAAATCGATTCTAAATCGATGTTGATATAGTTCCATGTACACTCAGTAAGTCTATTTTCATTAGCCTGCAATCCTCTGTATGCACTTTTCACTGTGTTTTCAGCCAAGTTACTTGGTGTCCGAAGTTTATTGACGCTAGGTTTGTACATGGAAGCTTTGTATTAACTGATTCCATGTTTTTTATGGGTTTGTGTTTAACTTATGTTTTTTGCTATGTTCAACAGAATAAATTCTTTCAATGAAAAACTATTTCAGTTTTATTAGCTTTCACTGTTTAGTCATGATAATAATGGTGACATGATGTTAATGAGTTCCGTTTTCCCTTACTGCAATTGCTTTTTATGATTGAAAATAAAATAATAAAAGGAGACGTTGAACGTAAGAAATGTCAACATGAATTTTCTTCTATTTCTCGATCGCCCCTGTGTTCTTTTTCGGGTTTTCATTATTTACGCTAATTTTTCATCTGTTTTCCTTCTCTTCTCTTTAATTACCCAGATTTATAATTTTCGTTTCCCTTGCTTCGTGTTCCTGTCAACAAATTTTCGTTCTTCTCTCTGCTACCCACACCTCGTCAGTCGACAAAAGGGAGCAGGAGATTATTAAATCTTCTTCAGCCAACGACACTTTGAAGATTACCCAAGGAAAATATGCGAATGAAATGAGTGAGGAAAGGAAACGATGACAAGAAGGAAATAGCCGGAAGGGAAAAAAGGTTGGCGAGAATAATTGGAAGTGTCACTTTGTTATTTTAATTCACTTGCTCTCTTTTTATTCTGGCGCTTCTGCACACGGAAGGAATTACACGTAGACAGTCTCTTTAATTTATATTTATTAAGTGGACATACAGAAGAAGCGAGTACTGATAAATTTCTTTTATATGGAATTAGTCAAATACACAGAAACCCTTTACACTCAAAAGGATTGAGATAAGGCAATTTTTACAGACAACCGCTGAAAATCGTGTCACTTATTTCTTTTTTTTTTCATTTTTGAACTTCTTACCAAACCATAAACGGAAGAGTGAACGGAAGCGCCAGCCTAACTGTATCCAAGCCATATTCAGTTAAATTTATAAATCAAAATTTTTCTTATTCCTCATCGGACACCTCTTCAAAAACGCGTGGAATCGTCCGTACACGACATAGAACCTATAACAAACCGTGCTTCCATTGTTGGAGCTGCAAAGGCACCACCGTCATTGTGATACACAACCGTGATTTCAACAGCAAAGTCATCGAATTCATCCAGAACAACGGCTTCAACCTCTTGAAGTCCATAGCCAACGATTTCCGCATGCGGACTCTTATAAAGGTACACAAAGCTAACTACCCTATCCTTCCAGTAGTCGACTGCACATCCACCACATTCTACCACCTGGTCAGGAGAACGGCAGGCGTCTTCAAGAATTTTTGTCCACCGGGAAGCAAATGCTCCTTCTTATCCTACTTGCCGTCAAATTTTGGCGGGTTCCATCTAGTTATGTTTATATCAAACATCTTTGATTTGTGGGAACTCATAAAACAGACCCGCCCACAAAATACAGGCTGCTCTTCCCTCCGGATAGATAAATACAGGGTGTTTCAAAATTATGTACAATAAATTTAGTGACATATTCTTCGGGTCAAAAGAATAGCACTTTGTCTGAAAATGATTTGTTTGCGAGTAATCCAATATGATAGAGTAATCCAATATGATATTTTAGCAGTTCCAGCGTTTCGACCCAACACTAGGTTGAGTGGTTTGTTCCATTTAAACCTACTTTAGGGTTGTTTCATTAGTTGTGTACGGTTGTTTCCATTCACTACTGTACATCCACTAGGAATAGCAATTTCAGAACGTTTGCGTGCTTTCACATACGCATTACGATTTACGTAAAAAAAACGTCATGCACACGTATTCCAGTGCAGAATACACTGACAGGCACCTAATGTATGGTCTTGCGGACGGAAATGCTGTGGAAGCAAGAAGACTCTACCGAGAACGCTTTCCGAATAGACGTTTGCCAAATAACCGAACACACATTTGAGGGAGAGTGGTTCCTTTGGCCGTCAAACAGGACAAGGGCGGCCTGTAGCACATTCTCCGGATGAGGAGGATGTGATACTTGACATCATACATGATGAACCACAGACAAGCACCCGTCGTATTTCTTCCATGGTACACATTCCGCACTCATCTGTTTGGCGCATTCTTCACCGTCAGCTTTTGCATCCATACCACCTGCAACTGGTTCAGGCACTGAACCCAACGGACTATCCACACCGACAACGATTTTGCCAATGGATACAACGTCGTCATGCTGCAGACCCTAGTTGTCTCAGCCAGATACTTTTCACGGACGAAGCAACCTTCACCCGGACAGGAATCGTAAATTCTCACAACCAGCACCATTGGGCAGATGCTAACCCGCATGTTACCAGAGCTCGAGCGCAGCAAGAGCGTTTCTCTGTGAACATTTGGTGTGGAATTGTCGGAAATAACTTAATTGGCCCTTATGTGTTGCCGCCACGATTGACTGGACGAACGTATCTTTTGTTTCTGCAGAATGCATTGCCAGAATTACTGGAAGATGTTCCTCTTTTGATAAGATCTAACATGTGGTTCATGCATGATGGCGCTCCAGCACACCTTAATGCTGCATACACGAATCGGTGGATAGGTCGAGGTGGACCGGTAGCCTGGCCTGCAAGATCACCCGACCTTAATCCCTTGGACTTTTTTCTGTGGGGTCATGTGAAAACGATCGTCTACAGCACAGAAGTTCCTAACATTATGGATCTGCGACAACGAATTGAAAATGCAAGCCAAACCGTTCGCAATGCTGGCGACGGACTCTTCCATGACATGAGACGGTCGCTCATGCAACGAGCCGAAGCGTGCGTGCGAGCTGGTGGCGGGCACTTTGAACAATTCCTGTAATTTGGAGCCACGGGTTTAGTTGGCTGTATCGCGTAAATAAATCGTTTTCAGACAAAGTGCTATAGAACATTTTCGTCTTCTTTTGACCTGAAGAATATGTCACTAAATTTATTGTACATAATTTTGAAACACCCTATATTTATAATGTGTTGCTTAAAATTTTAGCTATTTTACACTAAAATTGATATATTCCTCTGAGGCCTCGGCAGGGGCCGCGAAGCTTCAAATACAAATCAAGCTATAACTTTTGTACGAAACGGCCTAAGAACCTGAAATTTTGTATTTGTGCCCCTCCACTTATTATAGTCACGAGCCGCTACCGCTTGTAACATTTGATGCTAAAACCCTTTTATCGTTGGATAACGATGCCTTAACTAATCATGTATTTCACTTGCTGTAATTTGCTCTTCGCCCGCCTATCAGTTTTTGTCTTTACCACTTTCGTTCTAATTGACGTAGACCATAAATTTGGAAGCTCTGGCTCGCTTACTTTTGGTCGAAGTTATTTCGAAACGCGTTGGCTCCGTTAAAACTCTATTTCTAGACCTATTTATTTTCTGCTACAAAAGACGTTAACAGGTTAGAATACACTCGTAGCAGCTACTGCAGTCAATATGAACAGACGACTCCAACTAAAGCTTGGTTCCCACTGGCAGAAAACAAGAGAGCAGAAACCAGGGCGCATTTTTTTCTGCCTTTTTACTTTCTGCTCCACATGGCAGAAACTCAAAAGGATAAGATGGCAGAAGTTTTGCCCAACACAAATGCACTGCACCGAAGCCGTCGATCGATCTAAACGGTCGGCTTCGACTGCACACAGTTCGTTTTTGCATTCAATTGTTGTTTAGTCAATTTAATTTGATTAATTAATTAATAAATATATATTTCGCACCTCTTCTATTAGAGCTTCTACATCAATTTTCTGTCTCGGCCTCTTCACCTTTGTGAGCTGAGTGTCCGACATTTTTATTTTGTGTGTGAGAGAGAGGACGTCTCTGTGACGTCACTGCAGAGATCGTTTTCTATTGGCTGAGCAATCGTTTCTGCCCTGCTTTACCACAAAAGTTGAACTCAACCCAACTCTAAAAAGGAGAAATTTTCAGTCGGGCAGAAGAGACGAAAACGGAAAGTGACATCATAAAATTTTTCTGCTTTGTGGTTTCTGCCGTTGTTTTTACGCATGAAAAAAAAAAGAGAACAGAAATCAAGGCGTATTTTTTTTTCGGTTCCTTTACATTCTGCTCCTGGTGGTGCCTCACATGACACCTGGGTAGCAGACTTCTGCTGCCTCATGTTTTTGAGTTTCTGCTATGTGGGACACCTCCAAGAGCAAAAAGTAAAAAGGCAGAAAAAATAAGTTTCTGCTCTCTTGTTTTCTGCTAGTGGGAACCACGCGTTAGCGTTTCTACATCAGTTTTCTTTCTCGGCCTCTTCACCTTCGTAAAGAGCGTCCGACATTTTCATCCGTTTCTGATCTGCTTTTGCCACAAAAATTGAAATCAACCCAACACCAAAAACCAGAAATTTTCAGTCGGGCAAAAGTGACGTCATAAAATTTTTCTGCTTTGTGGTTTCTGCCATTGTTTTTACGCATGTGGGGGCTACGCTTTAGTGCGGAGGAAAGAGGGAGGATCATTGGAGCCCACAGATTTGCCTATTCGATCCGTTACATTTCCAACAAAATTCAGATAACCAGCTCGAGAGTGAGTGGTGTTACTTTGAAGTGGAAGCGAGAGGGGTTATAACATGCCTACCCAGACCCAGTAAATTGACAGATGCTCGAAACATACGGTGATGTCAAACCGGGAGGCTTCGTTAAAAACGTTGGCACAGGACTTTCGATCGGCGTCGTCTAGTGATGCAGTTCATCGTCGCAATTGGTTTTCATGGACAAGCAACAATTCACGAGCCAAATAGTACGGCCGTCAAAGGAGCAAAGAGCGTTGTTTGCTCACTGCCTACTGTATGACGTCCGAGCATACTGTACCGAGGCCTTGTGTGTAGAAGGTGTTGGGCAAGCTGCGTATTTCGAAATCTCTGGATATAACATATAACTTAATGAAACAGCATTTGTCCATCTTTTGAAATGATTCATCGAACGCGTTGGATTTTGGAAATTGGTGAGTTCAAGTGAAAAGTTTACTCATAGAAACAAGCGGCTTTTGTGTAATTAGTGGAAGGCGAACAGAAGTTTTGGTTAAGTGTTGTTGCTACTGCTGTTGTTGTGATCGCTTGGTGGCGCGCTTTCTGTTTTCTTCGCCGGTCGATGGTTAATCTCGGCGGTTGCGTTGCATAAGTGATGCTTACGTTCGTTTACCGGCAAAGAGCAGAAGCCAGCTTTGGCCTCCCCCGATTCCCCAGTGCAATGTTTTCGCGGAAGGAAAGGTTTTCATCGAAAATAAACAAATAGAAACATCCTTCGTGTTTCCGAGAGCGCTCGAAACATTCCAGCGGCGGGCGATGAATTATTAAGAGGAGCCAGTTTTAACATTTGATCAGGGGAATAGGTTTGGGAGACGTCGAACAAGCGTCAAGAAAAGGGCAAACGCTTGCCCAGGATTTTGCGGTCGAGTCACACAGTCAGGGACTTAGAGCTTTTTCCCACCTCTTAAAGACTTTGGTTACTGATAAGTGATCGTCTTCTTAAAGGCGATGAGTCTCATCACATATTCGGAACTTATTAGGACCGATAGGTATTTATGTTTTAACAATGTGCGTGCGTCCGTCCGTCTGTCTGATAGTGCTCTAGCGGTCGATCGATTCCTAATTTTAGACTTCCGTTTTCGCCAATCGACAGCCTGAATTTATTGGTGAAAAAAATCGGTGAACTACTTCCAGTTCAAATGGTCACAAATACCAGAGGGCATTACGTTTTTCTCTATACAATTCCATATATAAAAATAGACTATGCATTGATCAATGCATTTGTCTCTTTGCCTAAGATACCTAAAGCGGAGAGAAGGTTGTGAATTAACAAGTGAAGACACGTGATGGTTTTCCTTGGTGGTCAAATTCGGTCGAATGGGTTCAGTGGTACATGTTGTAATGATACCAGCATGATACCATTGGAAACTTTCAATGCTAAGATACGGCATGTAATAGTCAAACTAGCTAGTAGCTAGTCGTTCACTTAAACAGTGCATGCTTAAGTAGAAACGCTTTAGGAATAGATTATGAAGAAAGAATAGACCCTAAAGGCTCTTTCACACCAAGCGCAAGCGTTAACGTTTGCGCACGCTTTCGTCTTAGCTCCGCCACTTATGCGCCGCAAAGTTAACGCCGGTCAGCGTTGGACAAGCGCAATTGGACTTTCACTTTAATTTGCAAATGGCGGAAGAAAGCTTAGACGAATCATATGATGGAGCCTTTTTTATATGATAAATCGAATAATGGATATTGAGACACTATAGTTGATAATTAAAGCTCGATGTTTATTATCATTTCTCCATATCTTTTCAACAAGGTACTGATATATCACGGGAAGATTCAGAGGAACGTCAAACGCTTTAAAGGGCAAATGACACCAAAAATATCGCTATCGAGATAATAAACAAGAATATAACTCGTAAAACGATTTTCAAATATGCTGAAAAGTAGAATATAAAAATTTGTTGTTTAATATTACTGTAATATTTTTATATACAGCAATGGCGAAAACTGCATGTAAATTTACGTATTCGATTGCAACGAATCTTTCCAAACGCGCGCGAAATGAGAATGAAATCCTCGCACGTCTAAATGTTTTAAACTACTGGGCCTATGTTCTTTCCCCTGCTAGATCAAAGTTATCATAAACGTCAGGAGAGAAAACCCATTGTTTCAAAACATTGCTGGGAAAAATCTTTTAAGCATTCCAAGGAGCTTTAGCTCTGACGCAGATGTAATTTTAATATCTCACTTTTACTTGCACTTGGTTTAAATAAACAGTGGAAATACCTTTGATTCTATATGCATTCACGTCATTTTAAAATATAGGCCTAACTTCAATTAGCCATTTTAACAATAGGCCTAACATTATTTAGTCATTTTAACTGTAGGCCTAACATAAATTAGCCATTTTTCACAATAGGCCTAACACTATTTAGCCATTTTAACTGTAGGCCTAACATAAATTAGCCATTTTTA
>JAHWFO010096457.1:0-10215 GCA_023313115.1 Rhysida immarginata | reverse complement strand
GAGAGAGAGAGAGAGAGAGAGAGAGAGAGAGAGAGAGAGAGAGAGAGAGAAGATAAGGTTAACCATATCGAATTGAAACAGTGAGAAATGGTGCATTTTTAACAATCACAGCAAATCATTTCAGGCATATATTAGTAACGAGAAGCACATATAAACCTCAACAGTGTTGAAAAAGGAAAATTTGTAATTTTAAACACACAATTTTAGCTTAAATTCACATAAAACCAACAACGCAGTAAGAGATAGGGCCTGTCGGTTAACAAAGGACCCCTTGTATGACAATTTTTTTTTTCAAACAGACTCACGCGGGCGAAAACGAAAGAATAACAAACAGTAAATTGATGTTAAAGAGAACGAACAATTGGATTAAACAAAATTTTAGTCGAAAGATTAACAAGGCCCAAAACGAATGCAACTACACCTATAATAAAAAATATAGTCAGATAGGGTCACCGATGGATAGATAGCAACAGTAGACGGATAATAGTGAGCCTATCATTACATTGGCCAGCAGAGCAGTAGTTGCTAAAGCAACCTTTGGAGTTTGAGCTGGTTCACTATTCGCTTGCCACACCTGGTGGGGTGCTGAAATTAGGAAGAATGTGTAACTGACGGAGCATCCCGTTTACATACAAACGGCCTACGATCAACTAAAACCAAACGACGATAGAGAAGGCTTCAAACCCATCTAACTTGCAATTTCGTTGGCCTACCTACTTTACTAACAAAACCGCCTAAAAACCCCAAAACAGAAAAAGAGTAATGACGCATGCTTTACTAAGTAACAATATTGGCCAATGCCCCTCAAAATGTGAACTTAGTAATTGGACACTTTCGATTTAAGACCTCTTGTCGAATATCTAGAAAGATACTTGACGAATTATCCTGAAATTTCAGGGGTGTAAAAAGGATGTTACATCTCATATATTTCATCGAAGGTTTTCTCCCGAAAGTAAATAGGGGACCAGCAACGAAGTGAACCAAAAAAATAATGTTTGGGATCACCCTGTAAAAAATAATGGTTGAAATACGTTGTAGCTATAGCATATGATTAAAAGGCTTCTTTTATTTATCTGTGTTCATTTGTATGAGAATAGCACGTATATTCATAGAGATATAAAGATTTCTTTAAAAAAAATCGAAATCTTATTGTAAGTTTTTTGTTTATAACATGCAGAGTTTTCATCCCAATGCAATGCCATCTTCACTAAGCTTGACAAACTACAGTATAGACAACATCCTGCAATCAGAATATAAAGATAATTAATATTTGATGAAATATGAGCATTTTTACTAAATAATGTTTAACTACGCATGCGCAAGAGTTACCAAAATGTCTTTTGCACAGTTTATTAGCCAAATGTATAGAGCTGCTCTTATAAAAAGCTTAAGCAAATATAGTGAAAATTCAGAAAGATATCGCCCATAGAATGAGTTGAATTTCAGCTGCTCTCAAAAATAAACAAAACGATAAAAGGGATTTTCTTCAAATTTTTATTTTTGGACGGACACCAGTATCAACTTCCTTTTCTAACGCTGACATGAACTCAATATGCCTTCATATTAGCATAAGAAGAATACGTTTTTACTGGTATCCGGCCCAAAAATAAAATTTGGAGAAAACCCCTTATTGCTTTGCTTATTTTTGAGAGCAACTGAAATTTAACTCATTCTATCGATGATATCTTTCTGAATTTTCACGATATTTCTTTGGAGTTTTTATAGGAGTAGCTCTATACACTTGGCTAGTAAACTATGCAAAAGGTATTTTGATAAAGCTTGCGCATGCGCAGTTAAACATTATTTAGTAAAAATGCTCATATTTTATCAAATATAAAATATTTTTATATTCTGGTTGCAGTATGTTGTCTCTACTGTGTAGTTTGTCAAGATTACTGAAAATGGCATTGCATTGGGTTGAAAACTCTGCACGTTATAAACAAAAAACTTACGAAAACATTTCGATTTTTTTAAAGAAATCTTTATATCTCCATGAATACGTGCTATTCTCATACAAATGAACACAGATAAATAAAAGAAGCCTTTTAATCATATGCTACAGCTGCAACGTATTTCAACCATTATTTTTTACAGGGTGATCCCAAACATTATTTTTTTGGTTCACTTCGTTGCTGGTCCCCTATTTACTTTCGGGAGAAAACCTTCGATGAAATATATGAGATGTAACATCCTCTTTACACCCACGGATGAGATAAAACGGGTGCGCAACTCGCCCGATTTTTCAAACTAATTTTAAGTGATTTTCTACTGCAACTACTAGAGGGGGACTCGCAGCCGACAGAGACAGGCCTAGGCACTGAGAAATCTTCTAACTATAATCCAACCTTTATTGTCTCCATCTTGGAATTTAACAACACACCATTGTTTTTTCGTTTGTTGGAAAAGTTATACGAGTGCACAGCATTTCGAAGAAAAACATTTCATGAATAATTTAAAACAAACTTTGAACCACTAAGAAAGTTTTATTTGTTGAGTTGTTTATTAAGTTTTAGTTTAGGTGAAGTTAGGTATGGAGATATTAAATTCAATTTGTTGTACTTGAAAATATATTCTACATTTTATAAGATAAAATAGGAAAGGTTAGCAAATACTTTTTAAAGTAAATTAGAAGTTTTTAAAATAACTCTTATTGTTAAAATTTTATTAAATGTGCTATGTAGCGTAAAATATGATATGCAAAAATTTGCATGTGTAATTGATAGAATTGTATGTTATATTTAATAAAATTATTTTATTCGAAAGAAATTTGTTTGTATTGACTACAAAAATTTAATTAATGAAGTTTACAAAAATAAATAACTTAATCAAATGAGCATATGAATTAAATATATGTAATAATTAAAAAACATATTTAATTTGTGGAGTAGGCTGCGAGGGGTGTTTATAAGCAGCCCCTGAAAGTTGGCTGCCAGGAATACTTTTAACTTTCTACTGCAACCACTAGTTGGGGCCACTAAATTCAGTTTAAACGTAATCTGTTAAAGTGTCGTATCCGTTTTACCTCATCCGTGTTTACACCCCTGAAATTTCAGGATAATTCGTCAAGGATTTTTCTAGATATTCGACAAGACGTCTTAAATCGAAAGTGTCCAATTACTTTCTTCCAATCAGTGTACCTTAAAAGTGAAATTTGCACTTAAACATTTATTATGCAATGCAGGTTAACTTAGAAAATTTAACATTTGTGCGAGCTTAAATACATTAAAAGTAAAGTATGAATTTTTGTTTTATTTTATTTTATTTTATTTTATTTTATTTTTTAGAGCGTGAGTTAAAATTATAGGGAATAAAAAGCAATCAGTAAAATAGTAACTAAAAACTGAAAATCCTGTAAACTTTTCATCATCATCATCATTATTATTTGTAATTATTTTTATAAGAAATCAGTGCAAAAGCAGAAAAACAGAGATATGGAAATGTGAAGATAAATTTTCTAAGGTTACTATTGCCTGCAAGAACTAAGAAATGAACAAGTCCTACCGCACATGTGACGCTATTGTATTAAAATTGAAACACTGCATTTTACATTAGCAAAATGCGGCAACCCTATGGAAGAGACGCGGGGTTTTAGCTTAGATTAGCGTGAACATCTAACACAGTGGCTGTCGCGGCTGTTTACGTCGCGGATACGCTAGGCTTCGTACGACCAGTGTGATAAGAATTACGTACATTTTTGTAAATTGGAAAGGCTTTAATTTAGGGAAAAAGCATGAAACGAATGGGGGAACACTAATGCATCACAAACAAACGTATATCACATATACGGAGCTAGAAAACGCTGGGGAATTTTAGCACGGATTAGCTTGAACACTGATCGTAGTGGCACAGAATAAGTAACACGCTAGGCCTAACCATTGTAAACCTGATTGTTGTTCTAAACTCAGTGAATTTATGATGTAATACTGCCAGGGAGTGCTTCTAAATAAATAATAATAATAATAATAAATAATACACAGAAACGACATCCAATGTTAACGGAGTGGAAAGTGGATGCCTCATGCTTTTGACGTCGTCGATTGTAGCGCACGCAGCGGTTGCCATGGGCGCCGCTAACTGATCGCTATATGTTAACATTGCCTCTCGTGTGTATTTTGATGTTTAATAAAGCATTCTGTATTAATATATATTTACTTACTTTTCAAACCCGCTTATCCGTTAGGGTCGCGGGGGGAGCAGCCCTATGGAGGATCTCCAGCGATCGCGATCTTCCGCCATCAGATGCAAGTCCTCCCTGGTAATACCCAAGCGACTCGAACCCAAATTCTCCATGTAGTCTAGCCACCTAGTTCTAGGCCGACCCCTAGAATTTAATTAATATATATTAAATAGTAAAAAAATTATATACATAAAACACATTGATTACAATGAAAAGTATTTAAAATTACTATTATTTTAAAATACAGAAAATTACAATCTACTAGCTAATGTGATAAGATTTGGATAATGGGTATTATATGCCCCCCAAAAAATGTGTAGAGCTTAAAGAGACAAATAGATGACATTATTTTATAGATAGAAAACGCTAGTGCGTAGCAAACCAGAGACTTTCAATAAAGAGACATGCCATTTCATTATTTTCCCATAGAAAAAATGTAATATGCTGTTAATAGGCGCCCTCTGAACATTTGCGATGAAACACTCAGGCCATCCATGAATGACGCAATAGTAACATTGAGGCAAGGCATTATGACGTCACAGTAAAACCTGGGCGTGTCCAGTTAAATTTCCGATTGAAATCGGAAATTTAACTGAACATACCGAGTAAAACTTTCGTTGTACAAAGTTTTTTCAGTTTAACATTTTTTTTACTTACGTTTTTAATTTTAAAATTATTTTCTGGAAAATTTTATATTTAAACAGAAACGGCAAAAAAACATTTTAAATTTCAAGCAGTTTTATTTTGTGTTGAAAATAACTTTCACAAAAATACAAACTCATCTCTTCCTGTTAAAACTTAAATTGCTAAATATATTTTATAAATATTGCTTTATGTGCATTTATCATGCAAATATATCCACATAATTCCTAATGTGTATTTTATAATTCCCATTATCAGAATCTAAAGATGATTAAATTGAACTATGCGAAAAATGAAATATACAAATGCTAATGAATCTCACGTGTACAAATTTATAAAAGACAAACAATCGATCAGGAAGAAGTACGAACAGTGAAAATGTAATCACTACAGAAATCTCGAATATCAACTGTAGATAATTATAATACTGTTATATAAACTTTGCCTGCATTTCAGTTAATTGTTTTCTGGCTCTTTGCAAACTTACTCTGGCGGGTTGGATCCCGGCCGAGGGCGACGAGGATTTTTCAGGGGGAAATCCTGAGATCACGCACTTCCTTCGGAAGGGAAGTAAAGCCGTCGGTCCCATGTAGTCGTTTGCCGGCTGCACGTTAAAGAACCCTTGCGAGGCAAAATTTGCGGCCCCTATAACGCCATCCTGAAATGACCATAGCAGTTGAAAAGGACGTTAATACCAAACAAACCAACCAACCAAACTTACTCTTATTTATTTAGCTTCATTCGTAGTCGCTTTTTTCGGGGTGGCAGCTAGTTCTCTTGCTGTTTGTTTTTTTTTCCTGCATTTTTGGTGGTGGTGTGTTGAGAAATAGTAATTTTCTTTTGACACTTGTAGTCTTTTCTTCCTGAAGTGACTCTTTGGGATCATCTTGGGATGATTCATAGTGCTCTTCTGATACACAAAGATCAGAAGGGGCATTGATGATCTGTTCTTGGTATTGTGAATTGGATGGTGAAGGTTCATGGTGCTGTGAAATGGATGGTGCGCCATGAATTGATGTTTTCCATGTTCTTGTAAAAGTGGTGGGAACTGCTGGTTTAATAGACGGTTTCTCTTGCTGGCGTTATAAAATTGTTCATTTGTGAAATGTGCTGCACATAGTACGTAATTTTTACAGATTTTTTTCAAAAGTTTCATTAAGCAGGTCGCTTTTTCCATAGGCTGTTAACCATATTTTGCACCTAACAATGTCAAAAATATTAAAACTTTTAGTTAACGACAGCAATAAACTAAGAAAGTATAATTCTTATTATATGTAATGAATATCATAAAATGAAAAAACACGGATTGATTTATTTTTGAAAAATGTCGTTAATCAATTTCATAAGATTTTTATTTGGATTTTTACTATCTTTATTAAAATTAAAAACTGAGAACCATAAACATAATGTAATGAATTTCATAATTTATAATATGTAAAATTGCTTATTTAGGATTTAATTTGAGTTTTTAAAAATTTTGGCGCGTTTTTTAAAATAATCGAAATAGCTACTATAGTAAAAAATTATGATGACAATATATGTTTGGCTTTTAACAATATGTCACGGTCAGGTATCTGGCGCAGTGGAATTTTAAATAAGACACTCATTGTAAAAGCGTACGTGTAAATAACATAAGTTAGTTTTATTTGTATACTAATTGTAAACAAATAAACATATTAACTGAATAAAGAGAACCCATAAAAAGACTACTTTGGAAACTGTGGAAGCAAATTAATTATAAATAATCACAACATCATCCTTTAAATTAAAGGGTAACAATAGAATCCAGAAATAAACTGAAATTCAACGTGCGGCCAAATAAACTCGACAATTAAGTACAAATGATGCTACAATCTGTAGGCACGTTTCAAGAGAAAATTTAATGAACTTAACTACTGAGTAAATGAACGGTATCGCCATTCGATAAAGATTTTACGAAAAACGAAACTTATGTCAAGTATAAATATTTCAATAATTATCAAATAGCTACTTAAACAATTGACACTTCGTCCTTTTTTTTTTAAAAGGGTAACAATAGTCCTTCTTGGGCAACGTGCGAAAAAAATGTCAGTAAGAAATTATAATACAAAACTAACAACATTCGCACAAAAGGAAATAAAAAAAAAATACACGTTTAGGAAAATACTTCCAACAAGTTAAACCTGGCTTGCAATTACAAACAGGTTGCAGGGAATTAAAAATTATATTCTATCACCTGTTACAAAAATGGATGCCAGCTAACCAAAAGCCCTTATGACTATTATAATTAGAACCTTCAATTATGTAAAGAAAATTTGACACAGTCTGAGAGTTCAAAGTCTGAATTAAAATTTTATCACTAACAATTCAATAATCAGAGATTAGCTTATAGCTTCAAATCACCATTGCCGGGGTAAAGACCGTCTCTGCTACTAGAACGTAAAAAAAACACGAAGCATAGAAATTAGAATGCTAAACGATACTTCGTAATATGTTCGCAGAAATTTAAATGGGAAAACTAACACCAACAGAGTCAGAGTTGCCGGGCAGGAAAATATACTTAAAGATGCAAACCCCGGGAAGATTCACACTGAAAAATTACAATAGAATAGTTCGTATTCCTTGATAGTTCAACGGCACTTAAAATAGCTGCCGCCTCTTTCACTTGCTTTCCCAACTCTGTCCCGTAAGTATGCATAGACGCTACGAGGAAAAATACCTGCGATTTTATATTTCGTCAGCTCCAAAATGTGTAGTCCTTCTTCGACGTGACCCCGCTCCAACCATGCATCTATTTCAATTCTCGTTAAGCTTCGACAGTTGCTGATTCGTATCGAGGGCGGTAAACTCTGCGACGCATTCAAAATGCATTCCGACGTGTTCACTCGGGAAACTTTTGCTGGTTCGACGCCGCCCGCTGGCTCGCTCGCTTCCAGCTGCTTGATCGAAAACCGTTCCTCTGAGCCTTCGCCTCTCGGCTCCCGCCGTACGCTCGCTCCCACGCCGTCGCTCTCGACGCTTGTAACCGTCGAATCTTTTTCAAAGACCCGAGAACGATGCCATGGTCGCTGGCTATTGCCTTTGCGAGCGCTCTGCTCCTTTCCGTACGTCTCGATCGTTATCCTCCTTTCTTCCCTTCTGCCCCTCTTCTTTAAGTCTCGCGCCGAAGCCCCGCCGCGAAGCCTATCGGGCACTTTCGGTTTCGGGCTTCTACGGCGCTTCGACATCCATTTTTGTAACACAATATATTGGATTTTAACAATCAGTGTTTTTTCGTTTGTTGGAAAAAATGAAGGTTGGATTGTTGTTCGGCACTATGGAAGTTAACAATTTATAAATAAGATATTTACTGTAAATAAACGTACCTCTCAGGCTCCGTTTGAAATCTAAAGAACGAAAGGTGCTTTACACGACGACCTTGGGCACAAAATTTGTGCAGTACACCGCTGACCAGACATGCCTTAGTAAAACAGTCTGACAAGCTCTATAATGGTTTTCGCTCGTCGATTTGATCGTTGCTAAATTTTGAACATCTAGCGAAACCTATAATCGAAACTATGACGTCGTCGTCGTTACAGCGACATCTGAACATATCCAATGAAACACCTAAGAGTCCGTATTACATGAAAATTAAGTAAATGATATGTCTCCCTATTGAAAGTCTCTGGTATAAACTGTCTTGACTAGTTTTAATAGGAGTCCGATTTTTTTTTTCTTGAAAATTTTCTCGTCCTTTATATATTTCACAGCGGTTCTTAAACTAACAATCGTAGAGTCATATTTCTGTTTTTGTTAAGATGCCTATGGAATCTACTGTCAGGGTAATTATTAATTTCAAATTAATGCAAATAAAATATAAAAAAAAAACTGCACCCCTTTACGTGAAAAAAATTGAATAAAAACCCCACCTTTTTCACATTTCCGTCGATATCTAAAAAAACAAAAAACAAACACCAATTAAGGTATCTTTTTTAAAACTCATACAAAATTGTATATTACAGCTCTCATTGAAAAAAACATGATGTTTCTGTCTCTTTCACTTTTTAAGTTCTACTAAGTTAAATTAAGTTATACCCTTACATATTGTTATAAATTCGACATTTCGTCAAAAATTCATTATCAGAGAATTCTTCTTCATCAAGATACTATTTGTGAAACTTATGCTTTGTTACACATCTTCCACTCCACAATGTTTCTGAGCTTTGTTAACTTTCTGGCCTTTTATTTTCAACTATTTTGGTGTCACCTCTACGTGACTTCGGGAATTGCAAACGTCTCGAATTGACAATGGGTGAGGATTTTCAGGTGCAATTTTGCGTACTGTAATTGGTTCTATTTTTCATAAACTTGAATAAGGAGTTTGCGTCAATTTGTATCATATCATTGAAACATTCATTGTGAGTTGATTTTTAAATACACGTTGAATCCGGGACAAATCGGGACAATTATTTGAATCCGTGACATTTTCCGGGATATTTACGGATGCGGGACAGTGCACAGAAATCCGAGACTGTCCCGCACAATTATACGAATCGAAGTATGAGCAGGGGCGTTGGAAGCATCCTCGGGCACTACTACATACTTGTCACTAATTTGGTTGCGAACGTAACGTTAGAAATTATTTTAAAGTCACATTTTTGGACATTTTTTGATCTGAACTCAGATGCGGAATCACTGTTTGCCAAACACCACGTAGAGTGTGAACATGAAAGCGTCATGTGGCAGCGTGAGTCACATGATACTTTACCAGTCAGCAACAAGAACTCGTTTTTAATTCAAGACGTGAATTAAAACGTGTACTGACGTGACAACGTTCTCGTTTTTAATTCAAGACACAATTTCTGCTTAACACCAGTGCTTTCACTCCAGCTCCAATAGTTTTTTTTTTACTGGAGTAAAATTAAAATTAGCTATAAAAATTAAAAAATTGTCTGTAGGATCATCCTACAGAAAAAAAATTTCCCCTCCATTTTAACCTACTAAAAAATTTGTCCTACTAAATTCCCTACATTGAGATAACGTTCCTACTAAATCTAGTAGGAAAACTACTAAACTGGCAACACTGATCACGATGCTCGCATTCGCGAACGTCACCGTCTCGTGAATTGTAGAGTGACGCAAAACAAAAGTACAGTCCACGTACAACCTTGATTAAGTAAAAATTATAAAATTCAAGCTGTAAAACAATCTAACAAGCGCGCGACTTTGAGAACTTAACAACTTGTGACGAATGATGCTAAATCATCGCTTGTGACCCCAGCCTTAAATTGAAGAGTACGAAGCATACAAAGCATATCACTCTCGTATCCTATCCAGAAATGAACAGAAAAAGTTGTATACTGTATGAGAGAGACAGAGAGAGAGAGAGAGAGAGAGAGAGAGAGAGAGAGAACAAAAACAATTTTAGAATACAATTT
>JAHWFO010096452.1:0-11091 GCA_023313115.1 Rhysida immarginata | reverse complement strand
ATAATAATAATAATAATACCATTTCTCATTCAGTGCCCCTTATTGACAAAAAGAGTTTATCCGTATCGTCATGACTCTGCTATATGCGACTTTATAGTAAATGTGTGCGTTTTAGTATACCAAGTCTCACACTAATTTAAGATTCGTTAATACTTAGGAAAGTGTACGCTAAGTGCCTGGAGAAGAGAAGTCGGGAAATAGTCGACTCCAAACTGTCGGGGGAGCAGTGTGGTTTCCGACCTGGCCGAAGCACGACGGATCACATCTTTGCTCTAAGGCAAATATTTGAGAAATCCTGGGAGTATGCGAAAGAGATCTACGCTTGCTTTGTGGACCTCGAAAAAGCATATGACAGAGTTCCTCGGGAGAAGCTCTGGCAAGTGTTGCAAGAGTATGGAGTGGATGGGCAATTACTGGTTGCTATCATGTCTCTCTACGAAAGCTCTGAGATGTGTGTCCGGATAAATGGCATTAAGTCAAGACCGTTCACCGTGGGTGTTGGACTCCGCCAAGGGTGTGTACTGTCGCCCATCTTGTTCATTGTCTTTATGGACTGGATAGACAGGGGCAGCCGAGGCGATGATCGTGTTTGTGTGGGCGACTGCCTGGTGGAGAGGTTGCTCTTTGCGGACGACCTTGTCCTGCTTGGGTCTTCTCGCACGAACCTTCAGCATGCACTGGACCGGTTTGCAGCCAAATGTGAAGTAGCTGGGATGAAGATCAGTGTGGCTAAAACCGAGGTTCTGGTTCTTTCAAGACAGCCTGCTCAGTGCGCTCTCCATGTTAGGGGAGCCTCATTGAGACAGGTGGAGAAGTTCAAGTATCTCGGGATTGCATTCACGAGTGATGGACGGCAGGAGAAAGAATTAGATGCTCGGATCGGCGCAGCGAGCTGTGTCAGACGTGAACTGTGGCGATCCGTGGTAACGAAACGAGAGCTGGGTAACA
The DNA here is from genome assembly GCA_023313115.1 of Rhysida immarginata. Lineage (NCBI taxonomy): Eukaryota > Metazoa > Arthropoda > Chilopoda > Scolopendromorpha > Scolopendridae > Rhysida > Rhysida immarginata. Next base: position 10,143 of record JAHWFO010096452.1, on the reverse strand, counting down.
AAGCCAAGCTCTCCGTCTTCAAATCTATCTTTGTCCCCTTTCTCACGTATGGTCATGAGGCTCGGGTAATGACCGAAAGAGTGCGATCGCGGGTACAAGCGGCCGAAATGAGATTCCTGAGAGGTGTGGTAGGTATTACCCTACTAGATAGAGTGCACAGCAGCACAATAAGGGAGTCTTTAGGTGTTGAGCCGCTACTTCTCCGCATTGAGAGATCTCAGTTGCGCTGGTATGGCCATGTAATACGGATGCCGCAAGCTAGTCGTCCTAGGCAGTTGTTATTTTCCAAGCCGGTGGGCAAGAGACCAAGGGGTCGGCCTAGAACCAGGTGGCTAGATTACATGGAGAATCTGGGTTCGAGTCGCTTGGATATTACCAGGGAGGACATGCGCCTGATGGCGGAAGATCGCGATCGCTGGAGATCCTCCATAGGGCTGCTGCCCCCGCGACCCTAACGGATAAGCGGGTTTGAAAAGTAAGTAAGTAAGTTAATACTTAGGAAAATAAAGATAACACTTAACGAAATGTTAACGCACTAGCAGCATGAACTTTTAAGTATAATTTCTTATGCAAATTCCGATTTACCCGTCGCTAAAAAGTAGGTTATCCGGATCAATGTAAGCTGACCACTTAAGCCCAAATCTTACTGTGCAGCGGGCTTAAGATGTCACTTGGATAAACCAAATTTTTAGTAGTACAGTGATAGTACAGTGATAGTACAGTGATCCCGATAACCAAATTTTTAGCGGATAAACCGGAATTTGCATAGGAAATTACTGTTACTGAAAGTAAGAACCGTTTTGTAATACAACAAAACTACTATATACGAGGGAATATTGAAAAGTAACGCCTCCATGATTGTAACTTTTTTATTTTCTAACCAATTTTAAAAATGTTTTTGTATCTGATACTTACATTTGTCCTCTATGTAATGCACTATTCACTTTTCGACATAGTCCCCGACCCTTTCCACGCATTGCGCCAACGCGTGGCTAGTCGGGTGAACCCGTCTGAGAGGAATGTCGGGGTTATTGTCGACATCAGGACCGAACGGCAGGTTTCACCTCGTCGTCAGAACACAACTCATGGCCCTTAAGGTGCTCTTTCCTCTTTGGGAAGTGGTGAATGTCGCAAAGTGCAAAGTTTTTCATTTTTGAACTGCATTTTTTTCATCTTTGAACTTAAGCGCTGCAATACCCTCTGATGTGCGGCAATCATGTGCGGACGGGCGTTATCGTGCTGCAGAAGAGGATCCACTTCTGCCATTCAATCCTCGTGTCGATGACAACCCCGGAATTCCTCTCCGACGGGTTCGCCCAACTAGTCCACGCGTTGGTGTAATGCGTGGAAAGGGATGGGGACTATGTCGAAAAGTGAATAGTGCATTACATAGAGGACAAATGTAAGTATCAGATACAAAAAGAATTTTGAAAATCGGTTCAAAAATGAAAAAGTTATTGTAGCCATGGAGGCATTACTTTTCAATATGCCCTCGTATATTTTCAAAAATTTTTTTCTTTACCAGATTCTATGCACCTTAAACTATTTTTCACATAGTTTCCAATTTTATTTAAGTACTTGTCATCATAACGCTCAATGTACTTCCGCATGATCACTTCAAAAAAGCTGCCGCCGGTGAAGAAAGTCACGCAGTTTTCACTTGTTCATCCTAGCTGAAATGCACGCGGCCGATGACCTACTTCAGATCCAGGAACAGGTGGTAGCCACTAAATGCGAGATCCGGACTGTAAGGCAAGTGTCAAGTTGTTCCCAACTATACTCTGTCCAACCTAACTTTGCGCCGGATGTAAACAAAAAAAAAAACACGTATCCCTGCGCAGGCTGCTGTGATTGGAGGAATCAATTTAGCGCTCCCCTGATACACATGGCAAGGCCTGATGAATCCCTATCTTTCTATCATTTAATCCTTTATTCCACTAATCCCTTATGCTCTCAAGAGATTCAATTGAAAGTCTTTAGGGCTTTTTACTATTTATTAAAAAGAAAAAGTATCTATTTTAATGAAAAGCTATAGCAAGAAAGACATTTATATAAAAAAATTATATATAATCATTATCAATTTTTTAAAGATCGTTGATTTTTCAATAAATTACCTGAAGAATAAATCTTAAATGAAAAATGAAAAATTGGCCCTAAGAAAAATAAGCGCCATTTACTGCATTCAGTTTGTCTCAGAATGTGTTATGATCAGTCTTAAATTGCTTTGCAAATAATCATTATCAATTTTATAAATGTCATTCATTTTTCAATAAATTACATGAAGAATAAATCCTTAATAAATGTGTTTTGGACCCCGACACATGTTTTCTTTCCTGCACAACATTTTTAATCTTTTCCATGGAGTAGTTTAATCACTTAATCCCATGATGGTGATTTCTGTCATGTCATTTGGCACAAGAGTTGTCAATTTCTCTCCTATCTACTTTTTTAAGTATTTTTTTAAGAAATGATTAATTTATGTGTAATTTATTATGTTTTTTAGCCCGATTAATATCAATAAATGATTTTAGTTTTTTCAGAACGGATTGTTACAGTTTTAAGTCAGTTTTCCCGTTTTCTTTTGTGAACTACAGTTTCATGTGCACAAGTTGCAAGGCTCAATCAGCCAATAGAATCACACTTTACCACGTGCTTTTGTTTACACGCCGTGCAAAGTTAGGTTGGATAGACTATAATCAGATTTTTTGTTTGGGAACAACTTGACCACCCGCCTCACAGTCCGGACCTCGCGTACAGTGGCTACGACCTGTTCCGGGTTCTAAAGCAGTTCATCTGTGGCCTGCATTTCAAAGACGATGATAAAGTGAAAACTGCGTGACTTTCTTAAACGGGGGCAGCTTTTTATAAAGTAATCATGAGGAAGTACATATAGCTCTATGACAAGTGCTTAAATAAACTTGGAAACTATGTGGAAATATATTTTAAGGTGACATATAATCTGGTAAAGAAAAAAAATTAGAAAATATATATACTAGTTTGGTTTTTATTACAAAACGGTTCTTACTTTAAAATTAACCCTCGTATATACTGCTAGTGCTTTAACATTTCGGTAAGTATTATCTTTATTTTCGATAAGTATTAACGAATCTTGAGTTTGTATGAGCCTTGATATATTAAAATTCACCTTTACCGAATATACTTATATTCATAAAAGTAAAGTATATAGAGTAAGCCTACTTAATGTAGAAATCTGCAGTCATTGAAGAAAGGCCATCTTGTACTGTCGGATAGAGAAAATGCCAGTAATCTGTCCAGTCTTCCGGAATTGCTTAACCAGTATTACTATTATACTTATGTGCCATATATGCATGCGTTGGTTCACCGTTTCACAGAGTCGCTCTGACTCACCATAAAAAAAGAAGCCCTTTCTCTTCGAATATTTTTTTTGTAAAAATCCATGAAATTACTATTTGAATGGTATTTAAAAGTAACTTGTTATATTTGTAACATATTCTGATTCATTTTGAAAATATAATTCTTTGACACTATTGTTTTAATTAATTCGCAACTGAGTGCTAAATTGTACAGGTAACTACAGTCGATTCAGCCTTTGCTCGAAATATGATGGACACTTCAAATGTTTAATTTTTGTTGTAACAATGTCCAACAATTGAAACGGCCATCACATTTCTCGCAAACTGAGGCTGGATGGACTATAATTCCTAGAGTGCCTATAATGACGACCAGGCCTGCGAGGCTAACAAGGCACTGAAAAGTCACCTTAACAAGATAGGTCTATTAACAATATAACTTTCATTGTTTCCATCATGTATTTTAACAATCAGTGTTTTTTCATTTGTTGGAAACAATGAAGTTTAGATTGATTGTTGCTAGACCCATTTTGATCAGGTGGCTTCTCAGTGCTGGAGCCTGTATTTCCAACACCTCCTAGAAAGAAAACCTGTGCACTGAAAATTCATACATTGTTACATGATCATAAGAAATCATAATTTAGGGGTTATTATTGGTAGAAATACGATTAACAGTGCCTTTTTATGATGATGTAATGTGACGCCCCCCCCCCCATCTGAAGAACCTTTAAGGGTTATATCTTAAAGCCATTTAACAATTATTCATTTTAATAACATTTTTTTGAAGAATGTTATTCGGGAGATCGTTTTTGCGATTCCCTTGTCGGACGAGAGTGTTATTTTCCAGTAGAGTTGGGTGACAGCGCCATTGTTTTACTGTGAGCCTTGCCGAGTCGAGTGGAGTCCTCCTCCCCTTTGTTTTCCTCCTCGGACAAGCGAGCTCTGTGCCGTGTCTATCAACTCCTGAGAACTTTAGATGTTCACCAATCAACGATGTTTATTCGTTCGCTAGTGATTAGCATCTCCTTTCAATTCTTGTGGGATATTATCGAATCCGAGCGTTTTTTCGGAGTATTCTGTATTATGATTTCGCTTTAGCCATAGACTTTTGAATGCAAGACGAAACAGCGAAGGGAAAGATGCGAATCTACGACAGCGGGATGAGAGAAAGTAAAGTAGTCGCATTATATTGAGAGTGAAGTAGATTCACAAAGCCCTATTATTTTAGAACACAGCCTTATTCCCTGAAAATGAAATCAAATAAAAGTTTTGCTATGATTATTATTATGATTCAAACCCAATGTCAGTTAACGAATAACCGCGGAGCCCGACGAGAGAAGAAGACAACAACGGAAAATCAACGAGCCACCCCCACATCTCACTGTACCTAGGGAAAATCAACGAGAAGACCGGGTAATGACACACATGTTTCCTCTCTTATTTGTATCAGGTGGTCATCAAAATGAATAATTTAATAATTGATCTATATTGAGTTATTTAAAGCTTTGTGAGAATTCTAAAATGTTTCTTAAATTTGAATTGAATTTTGATTCACTATAACAGCTAGTTAACGTTTTGTTGAACTGATCAAGGATAGAATTTAAATAACTTTGTAATAATGGAAGATAGAAAGACACGTTTAATTCTTTGAAAAGATATTAAAGTTAAGATTTAAAGATTACAGTTTACCTTTTTATAATCAACTATTTACCTTTTTTCCTCGTACTTTGTAAATAATGTGTGATTTTGAATAAATGTTTATTTTCATTTGTCTCTCTATTAAAAAACATCAATAGGGAATCTAAACCCTGGTGCACTACCCCGACCGGGTCGGACTATCATAATTTTAGTTCCCCTATCCCTTAAAAGTGATAGAAGGGGGGGATTGGCCCTGTAATTGTGGGTGTGGATATCTTTATATTTAATTCCAATTATTGGGGCCTGGATCCGCTACAGTAACAATGTATAAATTTTCAGTGTACAGGCTTTATTTTTAGGAGGTGTTGGTATTTCTCGTTAGCCTCGCAGGCCTGGATATGACGTGATTAGTATTTTGTGAATCTTCTGTAATAGTCCAACTCGATGCCAACGAGAAACAGACCTGGGGATCTAGGCTGAGCTCATCGACAAGCAGTCGACTGTCGACAAGTATCGATGGTCACATGGTTAATGACGCATTTGTCGATTCGAGCTAGCAAGAACACAACTTGTCTACACCGTCCATTTTCTAGTGTAGACTTTGACCATCGACAACTGCTTTAGTCTTGTCTACAATTCAAGAGCAATCGACAATGAACTTGGCGATCATTATTTCAAAACTTTGCAACAGATTTCTTATTAAAATCTTTTTCCTTCGCTTCCGGCCTGCAAGATAAATACATTAGCTCAAGAATACACATATAGCTCTATTAAGGTTGGGCAAATCACCGTTCACTTGAGTTATTCTGAACCCGGATATCTTAACTAATTCGGGGTGCATTGCCACTGATGGCTGAAAAGTATCTTCGAGATTACATGTCGGACTATGGGGTGGTGCGAAGAAATTTTAACCTCCCCTTGCCTCCTGTTAATCTTATTTGATTAAGTTTACTTTTCTTTAGTTACTTTTATTTAATTTATTCGCTTTGTTTTTTGCTTTGCTTTTCTTTTTATCTTTTATTTTATAACAGACTTTACCACTCGTCTACTTGCTGGGTATTCCTTCATGAATCACTAGTCAACTTCCTACACCAATTCCACTTATCTAGTTTCTTTCTTCAGACATGCCAACAACTATAAGTGCAACTCCTGTACAAATTCCCTAGCAGTTTCGGTTCGACCAACTGTAGCTCCCGATAGTTCCGGAATGCATTCTACATAGTCGCTCTGGGTTCATGTCGTATTAATTTCGATGTATCTCATATAATCTCATATATTTAACATATGTTTACTAGAACTTTTGATTCTGTCCGCCAGTTTGTTTTGCAAGACTGTTAGCACTGCTGTTTGAGTAGTCGTGCCACCTCTTCAGAGATGTTTTTTTCCTCCGCCTTGGACAAAAATTACGAGGTTTTTTTTACACTCCTTGACCTCCAAGCAAGATTGCTCACAAATGTCATCTGCATATTTAACCAGCATCCTATCGGCACTGACCGTGTAGTTTTACGGTTTGGTTTTCACCACTAGTTTAAATTCAACGATGTATTTCTATTTCATCTTGTCTTTATTTCAATAATTACCTCTTAATTACTTTCTTGCATAATTTTGAGTTTTATTGTAACTTCAATTTTCCTTTGATGTCTTAGGAACACTTTTTTCCTTATTATAAAAACGCTTTTCTTTTCTGTAGATGTTTTTTAAAGAGAAGTTTTTCCTAACAAGTAAGTAGCTAAAAAATGAACAGAACTGAACACTAAAAGCTGCAAAATATTGTATTGCACTAACAATCATAAATATTAAGATATTAAGATATTAATATCAAGATATTATCAAAAGAAACAAAAATCTCAAAAGAACTGTAAAAGAATTATTCTTTATTAAAAAAAAAAGGTTCTAATAGCCCAAAGTCCTTACAATTTAGTTGATGATTGGGGAATTTTAAATGTGATTAAAGGAATTTAAAATGTGTAAAATTTTATGTTATTAGTTGGAATCATTGTTATAATCTGAAGATAGACCGAAAAAAGGGCCCGAAAACAATCATCTATTGAAAACTTTTCCATATCCAATTATGACGGTGTCGTTAATTTCCTGTTTTCAGTTTATTATGTAGCACAGCCCATGAAGATGGCTTCGAGCCAAAATGATCATTGATCCGTATGTTCTTTGTTATTTTATTATACACTGCTTAACTCTTCAACTGATAATTGTAATTATATACAAAATATACATAAAAAATCAACCGATGAAAAAAAACAGAAGAGGTTGCCATATTATTCAGTGACTGAAAACTGAGCAGCCAAAAACTCTAAATTTCGATAGAAAAACCAGAAGCTATCATTTATATTAACAGAAAAAATTATGTATTCTTGATATCTTTATTGTTAAAAAATATACTGTATATCAAATTAACATTTGTTTTGACATTTTAAATTACACAGGCGAACGATGATAAACTTTTTGAGTGTTTTGAGTGTTTTGGCCTTATTCTTGTTGTTTTAGTGTGCTGATTCTCCTTTTAGACTTTATCTATCACGTCACATTTCCAAGTTATGCACATAGAGACTGCAAATTTAAAGTGATGGGTGTGAAGAGAAGGGGCTGTAGTATTACAGTATCCATATTTTTGGGCTACAAGGACATTTATCAGGCCCCAAACTCTGAATAATTTAAAATTTTTCATTAAAATCCAAGAAATTTGTTGGTGATAGGAAAAAACTGAGGTGAAATACGGATTCAGCATAAAAAAACCTCATCGTTAAAAAAGTTTTTAAAAAGTTTATGTGTTATTGTCTGTGTTAATCAAACTAAATATTTTGACATTAAAAAACCAAAAGAATTCTATAAAATTTATATATTGATAAATTTATAACTGTTAAGAATTCAGATGGGAGGCTCCTGAAAGCGGGGGGAAGTGTATTGCATAGGTGGAAGGAATACTTTGCATCTCCTCTTAATCTGGTGACAGCAACAACTGAGGCACAGGAGGTGCCACCTTGGAGCGGAGAATAGTCACGATATTATCACCGAAACAGAAGTCACATGGTCAATTAAGTCCCTGACGACTGGGAAAGCTGCAGGTGATGATGAAATCCGATCTGAGATGTTAAATTAGGATGGTCTCCAGCAGTTGAATCGGGTGTGTCAGGTTGCTTGGATATCTGGCCAGGCTCCTGGGTAGAGAGGAATTATGGTCCATGTCTTCAAAAACAGAGATTGGAAAGATTGCAAAAATCTATAGAGGCATCTCTTTGCTCAGCATTCCTGGGGAAATGTACTCTATACCTGGAGTAAAAAAGTCGGGAAATAATCAGCTCCAAACTGTCGGGGAGCAGTGCGGTTTCTGACCTGGCTGAAGCAACACAGATCACATCTTTGCTCTAGGGCAAATCTTTGAGAAATCCTGGGAGTATGCAAAAAATGTCTACGCTTGCTTTATGGACCTCGAGAAAGCATAAGACAGAGTTCATCAGCAGAAGCTTTGGCAAGTGTTGCAAGAGTATGGAGCGGATGGGAATTACTGGTTCCAATCATGTCTCTGTACGAAAACTCTGAGATGTGCGTCCAGATAAATGACATTAAGTCAAGACCATTCTCCATGGGTGCTGGACTCTGCCAAGTGTGTGTACTGTTGCCCCTCTTGTTCGTTATCGTTATGGACTGGATAGACAGGGGCAGTCGAGGTGATGAGCGTATTTGTGTGGGGGATTACTTGGCGGAGAGGTTATTTGTTGCTGACGACCTTGTCCTCTTTGGGTTCTTCTTGCAACAATCTTTAGCATGCACTAGACCGGTTTTCACCAAAATGTGAAGTGGCTGGGATGAAGATCAGTATGGCTAAGACTGAGCTCCTGGTCCTTTCACGTCAGCCTGCTCAAGGGGCTCTCATTGTCAAAGTAGACCCATTGAGACATTCACAAGTTCAAGTATCTCGGCATTGCATTCACAAGTAATGGGCAGAAGGAAAAAGAATTGCATGCTCGGATCGCTGCAGCAAGCTATGTCAGACGTGAAATGTGGCGATCCATGGTAATGAAACGTGAGCTGGGAAACAAAGCCAAGCTCTCCGTTTTCAAATTTATCTGTGACCCGATTCTCAACTATGAGCTTTGGAAGCCTTAGGTAATGACCGAAAGAGTGCGATCGCAGACACAAGCAGCCGAAATGAGATTCCTGAGAGGGGTGGCAGGTGTAACCCTTCTAGATAGTGTGGTGTTCGAAATATATTTTTTTTCCATCACATTAATGAATTTTTTGGGGGTATTCTTTTTCCTAATCATGAGTCGGCCGTTTCATATTTCTTACTTACTATGATACCCAAGATAAAATGATTTCAATTCATAATTTAATTCAAAATAATTTTAACTTACGATTTCTAATTATATTATTAAATTACATTCTTTTGTTTTGAACTTCAATTTTTTTTGTAGACAAACACTTGTCTACCTTACGTTCGATAATTATGTTTTCTATTGGGAACTAAATGCTCTTTCTCGACTTTTAGACCCTTCATTAGATATTGAACTTTGTTCTTGACAAATTACCTTTTCTTAAGGATTTAAATATATTTTGTGATTCAAAATGTATAGTTCAAAATGTTATTACTCTTGGATGTAAACACTCTTCATTTTTGAAATCTTGTAAATAGATTTTTTTAATATTAAGTCTTCAGCTATGTCTACTTAAGGGCCCTTTCTTTTTCACTATATTTCCTTTGAAAATATGTCTGTTTAATTTTCTTTTAAGGAGTTTTAGTTTTTTGTAAATGGCATTTTAGAACTTCTTTACATTGGCTAGTAATGATAGTTTCATATTTTATTGTTGAAGACAATTTTCAGCTGTTCTTTTATGCTACTGAGAAGTGACTGCCTATTGTCATCACGTACTTCAGATTGTTGCTTCAAATGTATAAAGTCAAATGCTGAAGAAAATTTTTTCACTACTCTGCCACTCCTCTACTTGGACATTTCTTCTGTTCCATTCATTCATTCCATCAATTTTGGCCACTTCAATTTTCTTATCTCTAATTCAGTATGATTCTTCAAAGATAATATTAGTTTAATTCTCACTTTTTCCTTATCACTAGACATATAAGATTTTCCTTTTCCTTTGTGCTACTGTTGAGATATATGACTATGATCCAGATTCGTTTGGCTTAGCCAAACTGTCTCTT
>JAHWFO010096448.1:0-10436 GCA_023313115.1 Rhysida immarginata | reverse complement strand
GTTCGTCCTTTTTGTAGTGGTGAGGACTTCTTTCTCAGAGTTTCATTCTTTTTACTTATTTTTCTATCATATTCTACCGTAAGTGCTTTTTTGAACTTCTTTATAAGAAAATTTACGTTCATCCATATTACCCAATGCCATTACATTACCATTATAGTCTTCAGGAAGTCCACTTAGCATCATGTAAGCAATATCTCTGTCGGAAATTAAATCACCAGCATCGTGAAGTTGATCACTGCAATTCTTTATCTATCTATGTATATAAAGAAGGATGTTTGTGGGTCTGTGCGTCTGTGGGTCTGTGGGTTTGTGTGTGGGTCTGTGGATCTGTGTGTACGTTTTTTATACAAATCTACAGTTTTATTCCGATCTTGATAAAATTTCGCATACATGACCTTTAAAGCATGAGGAAGGTCACTGTCTACCTCAGATTTCGGAAAAATAATAAATATCGATAAAAAATCGATATTCATGGTTATAGCAAGGCATATTAATGAGAAATATCTCATGACCAACAATGCAAGGCAAAGTTGGTACAACAATAGGTATCAACAATGGTATCAGCACGCAATTCACAAACACACTGCATGAACCAACAATATATATCTCATGACTAACAATGAAAGGAAAAGTTTGTGCAAGTGTAATTATCCCGGGCAACGCCGGGTACCTCTTCTAGTACACAATAAATAAGAATTCATGGATTCATCTAGTTTCAGTTCCATTTTAACAAATTGTTTTCTTAACATTAGAATTCGTGGTAACGACTTAGGTTCAAAAATTGTCGCCAATGTGTTCCATGCCTCCCTGGGACTTTTTGACTCCATTATGTGGGCTTGTTGGCTTTCTTCTATTGCTAATGCGATTAAAGGTAATGCTTTTTCAGAAACTTTCTTATATTTATTCTTAACTTCTTCTGAAGGTAAAGTCTCTTCTTCTGTTAATTATTTCCATAAATCATGATGCTTTAGTAACATAGACATTTTATACTTCCATGAACGATAATTTGATTCGTTTAATTTTGTTATTGCGATAGGATTAACTGAAGTCATTTTACTTACGTACATCGATATGGCATTTAATAGCTCAGCACGCTTCCACTGCATTAAAATTGTTCATACATATGAAGTCTCCGTGGTTCACTGTTGCTTCGTACTTGTTACCTTGCAGCTTGAAGTGTAGCCTATAGTACTCAGCAATATATAGTTTGTGCTCGGCAATATCGTGCTTGGCAGTATCGTGCTGGGCCCATAAACGTGCGAGGAAAAATACTTTTAATATTCATATAAAATATGGCGAAACGAACAGCAAAAATAAAGGCTTGGTCACATAAATTGCGAGAACTAGTAACGAAAGTTTAAAGCGATAATCGTCAACCGTAAACAACATTCGTTTTACGCTTTACGTTTATTCTATTGCAACGATCTTCAGCATAGTCAACACATAGCCAGCGAATACAGAACGCGAAATGACCTGATAAACATGGCTGGCAATTCTGAACTGCGTCTGTTATTATTACAGTTTTTACAAATTGGTTTCGTACAATTTTAAATGAATTTCATACATTTTTAAATAGATTTAATACATTTTTAAAAGAATTTAATACGATTTTAAATCAATATAAAGTGTGTAAATGAAGTTTAATTACTAAGTACTCTAAAATTAAATGTTTAAGTTTATTAAAATAACAATTTTTTAGTTTATACAACCAATTATTTTATATATTTATATTACTGTCCACCTAGCGACAATTAATAGATGAAAATATGAATGCACAGGAAATATTAGTACATTTCAGCAACGGCGGGTTTATTTACGATTCCAATTTCACTGGAGAATTTTGCGAAAATGAATTAAATGTTAAAAATAACTCAAACGTTGAAACCCAGTCAACTCCTAGCAAAATTCAGACCACAACATCTCAAAAAATAAACGCTGGCAGTGCCAAAAAATTGCCGATGATCAAAGAGAAAGAATTATAGAAATTATCACAGTAACAAGCTGGAGTAAATTTTTTCAGTCTAAGAAGTCAGTAAAGTTTAAAAAATATTTTTACTTTTATTTATTATATATTTTTTCAAATGACAGGTAGCTCAGATATTTAAAATTAGTAAAGGGACAGTATCCAGTGTAACTAGAAAATTTCTGAAAACGAATCGTGCAAACAACATCAAAGAGGACAAGTTAGGAAATTAACAAACGAAGAGGAAAGCAAGTTGGTTCAATATGTCCAAACAAATAATGATGTATACACGCTAAAAAACAAAAATTATAAAAAAAATTCCTTCTTGATATTTTTTTCTATCAAAATATTCTTTAATCAAAGAAGTTTCTTTAAAAAACCTCTGTATAATCTTTAAATAATTATTATATTTATTTAAAATCGTATTAAAATCATTAAAAAATGTATTAAATCTATTTAAAAATATATGGAATTCATTTAAAATTGTATGAAACCAATTTTTAAAAACTGTAAAAAGAGAAAAAGTTATTATTAAGTTTGATATTCATGTCGTCGTTGGAACATTGGAAATTTAAATTAAATTCTATTTAAACGACGGAAAATTAAAATTTATCCCATATAGCGTCCCGTTTTTCAATTTCGCAAATTAAAATTTCCTTTTTTAACATCTCTCGTTTCTCAACCTCCTTCATCGCCTTCCTCACACTTCGAACTGAAGACACGGTGGCCACCATGTTCATTTCTAACCCAGAATTTCATGCGAGATCTCCTGCTAGAACGTAAAGCATCAAACTGGATTTGATCGGAGCGAGAAACTGTTTTTCCGCTCTCGCCTATGAAATTTTCGGTTCTCGCTTATACCAGCGAGACGTTTATGATAGCAACTGAGATAAAATTCTTTCGCTTTCCAATCTCGCTCGTATTTTTTCGGTTCTCGCAAACTATGTGAACCCGCCTTTAGACAGTACAATCGAGAGAATTGTGAAGTGAAAAAGCTAATAACAACAATGCTAGCGTGTGAAATACAATGTCGCATTTCATAACAATATATATACTAAATGTTCACACAAAGCAATAAATATTTCAGAATATCTCAAGAATGTTCGATGAGGGTTTACCCTACGCCAAACCTCAGTTGTTTAAATTATTGATGGAAATAGGAACGAAAATTCCACAGCCTGAATTCGTACCGGGAACCTTTGAAGAGCTGACGGTTCCTGATTTGAATCCAGGCTGTGAAATTTTCTTTCCTATTAGCATCAATAAATATTTAGTTTGTTTATTTATTTTTTCTGTATTTTGAACATTGATATCTTTACTTATTACGTTTTAAATTCTGTAATATTTTAATACCGAAATTGTTCATTGCCACCATATATTATGCTTATCTATATACAGGGTGTCCCAAATTGATGTATACACTCTTTGAAAAGTTATAACTCAGCAACGAAATGAGATAGAAATATAAGGTTTGTTTATTTTATTCCTTAAACTTCCTTAAGTCCGTACATGTTCAAAATGTCCACCTTCTGCCACAGCACACTCCAAACACCGACGTCGAGCAGAGCAACATACCGTCGATAGCTAATGGAATATCATTGATAGAATGTTCAATGTGATCTCTTAATTCCGTCAGTGTTTGTGGGTTTGCGGCGTATACCGTGTTCTTTAAAGTTTCCCAAAGGTAGAAGTCAAGAGCGGTTAAATCGGCAGATCAAGGCTTTATCGGTGGAACTTCTCTTTCTTCCGCACCGACCTTTCAACACATCTTTCACCGTTCCTTCAGCTTCAAACTTGTCTCGGAGTTTTGATATCGTTGCCCTTGTTGGCGGTGGTGTAACAAATTTAACCCTTCAACGTCGTTGAATTTCAACAACATTCTCCACTTTCCGATAACACTTCAGTATCCACTTAAGTTCATCGAAAGAAAGTCTCACTGCCATTTTGGTTTACAAACAAATGAACAACAATGAACGTGTTGCTATGCTTTTCCAGCGTCGTCTGGATCATACACAACAAATCTTATAATTCTATCTCATTTACCGGATTTTAAAAATTTATATTTTCGAAACTATTATAGTTGTACCGCAAGATTTAGAGCCCTTTCTACTAGGACTATTTTTCGATTTATTACGAACTAGCTGATAAACCCGGCCTTGCTCGGGCCCTTTTTGATGAAATTTGGCGATTTCTGAATGTGAATATACAGGAAAAATGAACATTGTTCTCAACCTTTTTTTCTCCGGCACTGCGTCAAACGCACTCAGCTATAGACCACATTTTCCAAAACGAGCGAAGTCGAGTAGTTGGAGAGGCCATTAATTGGGAGCATTTAAAAAAAATTCTTTTCGATTATTCAAAATGGAATTTTACTATATTAATTCAAGCTTTCTTCATGTGTTCATTTTATCTGTATATTCACATTCAGATATTGCAAAATTTCATCAAAAAAGAGCCCGAGCAAGGCCAGGTATATCACCTAGTATTTTATAAGATAATGAAAGCAGTTACGTTATACCGTATAATAAACAGCATATACGTGTATATATGCTGTAGTAGAGTACAGTGTAGTATTGTATACTGCAAAAATATATGCTTTTTTCATATATATACAGGATGCCTCAGAATTCATGGTACAAACTTCTAGGGGTGATAGGTAGTGCTAACAGGAACAATGTTTTCCTATGCCATTTTTGCCGTTAAGCCCTCCTGTGGGAGATAAACGCCACTAAAGGTGGGGTTGCTACCTAAAGATCACAAGCTTCTTTATACTAAAGAATAATTGCGTGTTGTAAATTAAAATTTAATGGGGAATACAGTATTAGAATTATGTCTACAATACTAGACAAACAAAAGCACTTTGGTCTCCAGTATTTTGTAATTCACAGTTTTATTGCACATAAATGTCATTACTCAGAAATGGTAATGTTAAGCATTTACAAAACAGTCTTGAGCATACTGCTGCTACAGCTCGTGTACTGGTGGATAGATTCTCACCAATCTCTTCAAGCACCTTGTCCTCCAGTAGGTCTGTCCGAGAGGTTCATGGGCAAACTGCATCTGGTCTGTGGACATTGATAGTTCCAGTCTCTCTCATACGTTGTACAATACGGCAAAGATGGTGTGCTGTGGTACATGTCGATGTGGTAAAAGCTCTCGATACAGCCGTGCAGCAGCACGCCAACTGCACCTTGCTTCTCCGTAGATGAGAACCATAGCCACTCGCTCTGTGATGCTGTAATGCTCCATGAGATGCAGTAAAAGATGTTTCAATAATACTGCCAAATGATATTCTGTTTCTTTGGAAATGATGGGTGAACTTTAATAGTAAATGTAATATCAACAAATTCACTGATTTTGGTATCAGAAGATTCCACTTTTGTTGAGGTATCGGACAGTAGCAAGCTTGTGATCTTCCAGCAACCACACCTTTAGTGGCGTTTATCTCCCACAAGAGGGCTTAACCGCAAAAATGGCATAGGAAATCATTGTTCCTGTTAGCACTACCTATCACTCTTAGAAGTTTGTACTATGAATTCTGAGACACCCTGTATACTAGCTGATATACCCGGCGTTGCTCGGGCTGTTTTTTGATGAAATTTTGCAATTTCTGAATATGAATAAACAGACAAAAGAACACATGAAAAAAGCTTGCGAAATAAATCCACAGCCAGGGGTAAAGAAACGTCAGATCAGATTATGGTTTCATTTTCTTTTTATTTCCTTCTTCTTTCGAAACTACATACATAATTCTTCTCCGTTGTTCTCCGGCACTGCGTCAAACCCACAGCTAAACGCAACATTCCAACATGAGCGAAGCCGAGTAGAACTGCTGAAGGGCCGTAGTTGGAGAGGACAACCATTGGGAGCATTTTAAAAGAAGTCTTTTTCGTTTCTTGAAATTGAATTTTTACTATATTAATTCTAAGCTTTTTACACGTATTCATTTTTTCTGAATATTCGCATTCAGATATTGCAAAATTTCATCAAAAAACAGCCCGCGTTACGATGGGTATATCAGCTAGTAACTAAATCAACCATTAAGAAATGACATAACCAAGTACCGAAAGGCTAAACTAATCGCTGTCATAAAATTTTTGAAAATTTTAGAAGGTGTCATAAGGGGTGGGTAGCAAGATCTACGGATATGAACTCGATTGAGCATGTAGGGAAGAAAACGTACATAATTACTTTGTTCGCTCTTATTTTGACATTTCGAGTTGTTTGATTTACTACTTGCTATATCTTATCATTGAAAATTTTTGAGGGTGTCATAAGGGTACCATTAGAGCACGTGCCATTGAATTCATTTCGACCATTATTAAAATGGTTCATTCGCGGAATCATTTTTATCAGTTGGCGAAAACAGTAATTAATACTGCTTCTATCTCGTCGTTACGATTTGCTTGATATAGTACTTACTATTATTTAGCATTGAAAATTGGTAGATGGTGTCATGAAAGTACCATTTGTGCAGGTGTCAATGAACCGATTTCGATAATATTTGTGAATGGTTCGTGTCATGAACCTTATTACTCAACAGGCGAAAATATATTTTGAAAAAACTTCCATAGCCTTGGAGGAGTTAGAATTACGATCAGACCGATAGACAAAAAGGATTGTAAAAAAGATTCTTTATGTCATTAATAAACCATTTAGGAATGACATTACCAAGTTCCGAAAGGCTAAACTAAATCATTCGCGGAACCATATTTTTCAACTGCCTTATGATAACATTAAAAGTCTCTAATGGACCATAATGATAACATTAAACCACGAACTTTTGAACCAATTTGGATTTTCATTAATTTTACGTTGTATTCATTTATTACACATCATTCCAAGATGTTTGATATGTTACATGCTATATCTTAGGAATGATAGTTCCAGTGAACCATAATGGTTGCACTAAACCTGGTGCCTTTAAACCAATTTCGACTATAATTTTTTTCTTTATGTTCTTTCATGACACATCATTCCAAGTTGTTTGATATATTACATACCAAAACTTATCATTGAAAATTTTTGAATGCGTCATAAGGGTTCCAATTAAATCGATTACGACCATCTTCAAATTGGTTCATGCGCTGAACCATATTATCATTTGGAGAAAAAGTAATTAATAATGCACATCCCCACATAATTCTGATGGTGGAGGACTTTCTGCAAACTGAGGATATGCAAAGCATCGAGTGGCCAGCAAGTTCACTGAATATGAACTAGATTGAGCATGAATGGGATAAAACGTACATAATAACGTATTATTCGCTCTTATTTTACCATTTCGAGTTGTTTGATATACTACTTGCTATATCTTATCATTGAAAATGTTTGAGGGTGTCATACAGGCATCGTTGGAGCACTTTCAAAATGGTTCTTATAGTGGAACCTTATTTATCAATTAGCGAAAATAGTAATTAATAACTGCTTCTATCTCGTCGTTATGATTTGTTTGATGTATTACTTACTATATCTTACCATTGAAAATTGCTAGGTAGGGTCGTGAAGATTCCATTTGTGCACATGCTGTTGATCCGATTTAGATAATATTTGTGATTGGTTCGTGTCATGAACCGTATTCATCGACTGACGAAAACAGATTTTGAAAATCTATCATACCCTTGAGTTTAGAGTTTTTAGGATGGAGGGACGGACAGACAGATAGACAGACAGTTTTCCCCATAAAGCACCTTTCGGTACTTAATAATCCGTATCAAAACTTCAAATTGTTTTTTTTTATATTATTTAAAATTTGTTGATATACCCAGCATTGCCTGGGCTCTTTTGATGAAATTTTTGCAATATCTGAATATTCAGAAAAAAGTACACATGAAAAAAGCTCGCGAAATAAAGCCACAGCCACAGCTACAGCGTCAGTTCAGACTATCGTCTCATTTTCATTCTTTTTCCTTCTACAACACTGCGTCAAATCAAAGACGATAAGATACCTTTCTTCTCATCTTTGGTCAAACTCAGCTTTTCACAACATTCCAACATGAGCGAAGTCGGCCAGAACTGCTGAAGAGCCGTTGTTGCAGACGCCATTCTTTGGGAGCATTTATGAAGTCTTTTTGTTTCCTGAATGTCAATTTCTTCTGTATGTATTCATTCTGTAATTCTAAGCTTTTTCCATGTGTTCATTTCATCTGGTTATTTACATTCTGAGAATGCAAAATTTCATCTGAAAAGTACTCGAGCCTTGCCGGCTTTTTCCACTGGTCTCCAAAATGTGACGCCATCTGTTGGCGAAAAAAAATTTACACTTTTTAAAATGAGTTTTAAAGGCAATGGGCGAGTTTTTCGTTTTTGTTACGATTTGAGCAATAACGTTTCAGTTAGTTTCCAGAAACCCGAAAATGACAGTCGCCATTACCCTTAGTGGCCTTCCTCTTGCGTTGAAAATCAAGCATAAATCAAAAAGACGTAACTCAAATGGAAAAACGTATCTGAAAGATGTTCGATACGAAATTGACAGTTAAACCATGTTCGAAGAACTGCGAACTACAAAAAAAAAGAAAAAGCAAAGTTCACGAATAAAAAAAATTAGTTAAGGCATCGTTATCCAACAATAAAAGGGTTTTAGCATCAAAATGTTACGAGCAGTATCGGCTCTTGACTATAATAAGTGGAAGTGCACAAATACAAAATTTCAGGTTCTTAGGCCTTTTCATACAAAAGTTATAGCTTGATATGTATTTCGAGCCTCGCGACCCCTGCCGAGGCCTCAGAGGACTATATCAATTTTAGTGTGTAATAGCTAAAATTTTAAGCAACACATTATAAATACGAGGGTTGGGGCAAAGGTCATGGCAACTATTTTTTTTTTCTTGAAGATACCAGTCCGTTTGGAAAATGTGACATATACAGACGAAAGGACAAGGTGTTAACTACATGTGTGGACAATGAATAGCACTGAAATATCGTAACACACTAATTTATTACGGCAGTACGCTCGTATACAGGGCAATATGGCCTTCACGGTGCAAAAGAATGACAACACAGTACACATAAAGTTGACATGACAAACCTGGGCCTAAAGACCCTCAAAGTAGTCCCCTGCTACTGTTACCACACTTTGAACTTCCGTCAGTGCATGCAGTACCCACTGACGATGCGATTTTGCGTAGGTGCAGCTCATTACGCAATATCCATTGGACGGTGGATTCCCCTTTCCTGCCCATCGCGTTGCTAAGTCCCTCTCCTCATTTCTTTTCAACCTTAAACTATTGCCAAACACCTATAATGTCCAAATTTCCATTACCCTTACTGAATCTCTCTCCTCCTTCCACACTAATGAATACCTTTCCCTCATGTCACTTGACATTACTAACCTACATACTAACATCCCTGTCCTAGAAACCCTCTCTATCCTTGGAAACCTCCTGCTCTCATCCTCCTTTCCCGCTCATGACTACGTCGACCTAAACTCTATCCTCAGTGTCATTTCTAACCAGAATTACCTTTTCTTTAATAGTATTACCTTCTATTCCCAACCGTCCGGTTTAGGAATGGGGTTCCCATTAAGTAGCTTTCTTTCCTCCAGAACCTTGAACTCACCTTTGTCTCTCTTCTCCTCTCTAACTCCACCATTATTTCATACTTTAGATACGTTGATGATATCCTAATTATTTTTGATTCCCGTTTTACCTCACCCGTTGACATTGCTAACCTTTTCAACACTTTCTCACCCCATATCCAGTTCACCTTTGAAACCGAATCTAACCGCTCCCGTCCATACTTCGACATCCTCATCACTAATGATCCCTCCAACCACCGCTTTTCCTTCTCTGTCTACCGTAAACCCACCAGGTCATATAATTTAATCCATTGTTCCTCTTCACACCCTCCTATCCATAAACAAGCCTCCCTCCGTTTCTTCATCGACCGTGCCCTCAAGTTACCCCTCAGTCCTTCTTCCCGTGCCACCGAATTCCGAACCATACGCGCCCTCGCCTTAAAAAATGGCTACACAACTTCCACCTTCTCCCGGATTCTCCAACGAAGAAAACTTTCCCTCTCCAACCCTAAACCTCCTCACCCATCCTTATCCAAGAAATGGGTGTCCTTGCGATTCATCAGCCCTCAATTTTACCGCCTTTCCGCCTTCCTCTCCTCACTCGGCCTCCAAGTTTCCTACCGCTCATCGACCCCATGCTTTTGCTCTCTCCCCCCATCCAAACACACACCGACAATTTCTCCCGTTCCGGAGTTTATAGATTAAACTGTGGATTTTGAGATAAATACTATATAGGTCTATCGACCCGCAATTTCAATAAACGATTTAAAGAACACATGGGCTCCTACAAGAAACAAGATAATTCACACTACGCGATCCACCTTGCCCGCACGGGACATGGCCCCAAAGAGCAAAGTGAAATCATGACCATTCTCCATCTGTGCAACGGCCCATTCAAGACTGCCACTCTCGAAGCTGTTGAGATCTTTAAAACTAAGATCTTCTCTCCAGATCACC
>JAHWFO010096430.1:0-10284 GCA_023313115.1 Rhysida immarginata | reverse complement strand
CCTCTTCTATCATCTCCCAAAAAATCTGTACTCAATTCAAAAACACCTGGTTTGTTAAGCATTGAACTAGGCACGTTTACTATGATGTCCCCTGTCATTGCATCTTGTAGGCAGTGAACACAGTGCATGAGCTTACTGACCGCATCTTCGCAGCGTTTGAACGCATGAGATGTATTACAAAGAGTAGGAGGAAGCATGGTTCGCCGTTGCACGCTCTGCAGTGAAGTTGACGGTCGTCACTTTGAACATCTTTTGTGAAAACGTTAATAAAAATGTTCTCTAATCAAACTATTCTCATTAACTTTTCGTTCGTTTGCTTCTTTTGTGTTTGTTTATCAATTGTTTGGAAACCTTGTACCCTTTATCACTGAGATTGTTGTACGTATTTCCTGATGCAAAACAGAGCATCAAACATGCTGTGGTCCCGTCGCTTTTCGTTTGGGACTATGGGTTTATTAATAAAAAATGTTCACCACATCATCTTCTATATATCCTTAAATTTGTGAAACGTCGTCCATTTACACCCTGTATAGATTCCAATCATCATTTCATTACAACTTTACTAATCAAAAAGATGAATGCATAAACAATATCATTATGAACCAATCTCTCACATTCTTAACCCACACATTCCCCCCCTTCCTCCGACCACATTTAACTTGTCTATCCCGATACAGTATCGTATTCCCTGGATAACGTTTATATAGCAATATAAAGCTTATAAAAAGCTGTTCATGCACTTTTATCCTTTCTTTAGACAAGTTTAGCTAGTTAATTTCTTCCAAATACCCCTCCCCACCAGCAACTTAAAGGGCAACTGACATCAAAATTTGACATATATATTTTTTGTCCTAAAATTATAGAGGACAATAAAAAAATAAATTCTGCACAAAAAGTTTTCAAATATCACTATTATTTTCGAGTTATTTAATTTTAAAAATTAACGCCTACGTCAGCGCACTTGACCGTCTGACGTCAGAGGCGAATAAGTCTCTATCGCTTTCACAGATTAGTATTAATCAGTTTCTTTTCAACGCTATTCATCGCCTCGCTGTGCCCAATTTTTACTGTTTTTTTGGCAGGAATAATAAGAGCAAGAACTCTAGAACATTTTATTTTCACGTTTTACCGAATTGATAAAATAAGGAGAATTTGAATATCTACTTTGTCTATGTACTCCTTTGAAATATTAGAACGGGAGGGGGGGGGGAATACATTTTACCTTTGCGATATAATTGTTTTTATATTTAATTATATTTCATTTTGAAAAATAACATACTGTATTGGTAACCGCTTATAATCAAATGATATTTATTTTACTAATAAATTTTTCCGTATATTTTATTCTACTTTTAGCATTTTATATTTTTTTTTGGTTGAACGATTTTCATAACGACGCTCGACAGACAAATGACGATCCAAATGTTATATTAAGGGAAAACAATGACAGATTTATATATCGGCGATGCTTGCTTTTTTTTTATATTTTTAGCAAACATTTACATATGATATCAAAAATTCTTTATTTGTAAGATTAGGAAAGTTATTAATTAGGAAACGATTGTATTGAACTTCGTTCTGATTCAAAATTAGTTCTCTCGTATATATCTCTGTTGTCTTAAATATTGAATAAGAGTCTTGTGTGATGTGATTTATATTTTCATGAACAATAAAATCTAATAAAACCTCCGGGCATTCTAATCCATAATACCGCGATGATTGGAAATGTGAAAAAATAAGTTATGTTAAAAACAACGCAACTAAACTGAACTATATATACACTGAGTGGCCAAATTATTATGACCGCCTGACAGTTTTAGGCAAATGAGCTATTGCGTCACAGCGCTGCCGCTAGAGGGCTAGATAGCTATAGAAAGGGAATGCATTTGGAGGCGACGAACTGACGATAGATGGTATCCTACTCTTTGGTGGTATAGATTGGAGACGGAACGTTAATTGAAGGCACATTCTCTTAAGGTCAGCGGTTTTTTATATCCTATGCTCTAAGGCTGTTTTCTACAGATCTTATTCCGGAAAAGCCCTTTTCAGGGCTAGCAGTCTGACTATTCTTTACTTACTATTTTAAATTTTATCATAATGCCAGACTCAGGCAAAGCGTTAAGTGGCATTACAAGCCAAAAAACAAGTGATGGTAAATATACGTATGGCGAGATATATAAAGATGCCTGTAAAGATTACAGATTTGAAGCTTTTGATGCTATAATTAAGGATAAGCTAGAGGTTTTGCGCCAAGAAATGTGCACTAAGTATGATAACTTACAAGGAAAAGTCGAGTCACTAAAAGGGAACATTACTGAAATCCACGATAAAATTGCTAATATGAATGCTGAAATATCTGCAGCACGTAATGAAGCCAACGAGAACTTTAATAAGTTGGAGCAGTTCCTCAAAGATCAATTCTCTGCTCTGTCAATGAAAGGTAATCAGCCTACAGGTGAAACTTCTGACTATCTAAGTGTGAATCCTCAGCCTATGGAAATTATCCCCTCCGGCTTAGGGAGTAATGATAACGATGGCAAAGACCTGATTAGTACAAATCGCAAACGGCTATACAATGATACGGATAAATGGATACCTGCAAAATCTAAAAAGGCTAAAAAAGGGTTGAAAATTGACAACATTAAGGATGTTGTTGATATAAATGATACAATCGCTCTTGCTTTTCGAGAAAGCAAGTCCGAACAGCGAAAAAATGTTGAAAAGCCAAATACCAAGAGCAGCTCCTATATTCCGCCAATCATAATACGTACTCACGGTCAGCCAGTCAAGCAAATCCTGGGCGAGATTCAAAAGCATGTGGCGATTAACCTAATTACTGCCACTGCAAAAAATGCCAGTGCCAGTGCAATTGGCCCATCACTATTGTAGGCTGTGTCACGCGTTGTGCTTCTCGTAGGTAAATATTGATAAACTTGAAAACAAATTTTCAAAAAAAAACGACTGTGACCTGCTTTTGCTTCGTTCAGTCATTGGTACTGCTGCTACTGCACGACGATTCTACCACTCGACGGACGACGACGTACCTATTGCAGACTGGACGACTTTCAGTGCATCAGTGGATTTTCCAAGAGGACTAAAAAGGTAGGACTTTTTTAGGTCATTTATACTGAGTCGTTTTGAGTAGGTGCGTCCTTCTAAGGACGGCGGAACCCAGCACCACGCCTGCTTCATGATGACATCAGGCACTGTTAAGTATGCTGATGGTAAAGTGTTGCCTTGTGACCTGGCCTACAAAGATGCGTGTAAGGATCCGAGATTTCTGGCATTTGACATTATTATCAACGGACAACTTGAGGCATTACGTACTGAACTGAACAGCAAATATTTGGAGTTGGAATCAAGAGTGGAAGCGCTGTCTAAGGAACTTGGTAGCAAAATTGATAGTTTAAAAAGTGATATTAAGAGTGCTAGTTTAGAGACTGCCAATGGCTTTGCTAACCTTGGCAATATTATCAAGGAGTTTATGGGTTCTCCCATTACTTCTGATTCGCCCATGATAGTGGTAAATCCTGATGCAACACATAATAATGAAAATGTTTCTACTTGCCTGGAAGCAGTCGACGAAGGAAACTCCTCAATACGAACTAGCGTCAAAAGAAGGCACGAAAATGATTCTGCTGACAGTGATGGAGGTAACTGGCGTATTGCGCAGAATAAAAGAAACAAAGGTGGTGTTAGGATAGACAACATTCAGTCTACTGTCGATGTCAAAAATGGTGTTTCTGTAGCCATACGAGGTAACAAAGCCAAACTTGGTTATTCCCAAAGCAATGCCACCCATGGAAAGGGAGTTATTTACATTCCTCCGATTATTATTCGTCATCACGGAAAACCAATCAAGAAAATTCTAGAGGAAATCACAAAACATGAGTCTTTAGATAAAATCATCTGCCACACTGGTCGCAAGGACACCATTAAAATTAAGTGTCTTGATGAGGATACGCACAAAATTCTAGTATCTGGAGTAAAGAATAACGATGTGCTAAAAATCCAGCATCATCAGCTGAAATCAGAAAAGCTGCTGAAATACGTTGTCCGAAATGGAAGACTTTTGTGAAGATCTCAGGAAGGCAAATTATTATCCTGAAAAGGCAATCAAGCTGAAAAAAGCTAACGGTTCCGTTGAAATGCCACTGGTGTTAGTTCTACTCCAAAACACTGAGCACAATAAGTCATTTTTGAGTTTAAAGCGTGTTGGTCCCCTTGCTGTAATTGTTGAATTGTTTAGAGGCAACAAAAGGCCCTTACAATGTTGCAACTGTTTACGTTTTGGCCACGTCTCCCAAGGTTGCACCGAATCGCCTAGATGTAACAAGTGCGCAGGTGACCATCAGTCGAGGGACTGTACAAATGTAAAGGGTAAAGACCCCCCTAAATGCATTCGTTGTGATGGTCAGCATACTTCAAGTTACACCAAGTGTCCGAAATATCCCCAAGTCAAAAGGATCAAAACCACTAAAGTAGTTGATGGCAGAACCTATGCTTCAGTCGCATCCAGCTCTTCTCATTCAGATGCGGTCGATCCAATCCAATTGCGTAGCATTTATAGGAGTCTGGGTAACCTTCTTAACCTCTGTAAGGAAAGTGGCAACGTACTGCCACAGGCTGCGTCCCACGAAATCAAGAACTGACCATGGACAGACACCGCTACAGAACAATTACCCACGGAAAGCTTCGTTGCAATATATGGTACGCCAGGGGAATCTATCGGAAGCGTATCGAATGTTACAATTTCATCATTAATTGGAATATTGACATAGCTTTCGTGTGTGAGACGCATCTGAGATCAACTCAAGCTTTTAACTTGCCGGGTTATCATGTTTATCGAAAGGATCG
Source organism: Rhysida immarginata (assembly GCA_023313115.1). Lineage (NCBI taxonomy): Eukaryota > Metazoa > Arthropoda > Chilopoda > Scolopendromorpha > Scolopendridae > Rhysida > Rhysida immarginata. The sequence goes on along the minus strand of JAHWFO010096430.1, from coordinate 5,427 downwards.
ACCTCTGGGTAGCAACGCCAGTCAAGCATTTGGTGGAGCAGCTATCATTGTCAAAGATGGCATTGATCATCGTGAGACTGTCACTCCGAATTATGTAGGAATGGAAGCTGTTTCCGTGATAATAAATGACGCCGACGCAGGTGAAATTAAACTCACCTCTTTGTATAATTCTCCTAGGCACAAGCTTGGACCGTGCGAGCTTGATGAGCTGCTCTCTGGGCCCATTCCAGTGGTTATGGCGGGAGACTTTAATGCTAAGCACCCTACATGGAACTCCAAATGCTCCAACCAAAATGGCAATATCCTCTATGGATATACTCTAAACGAGATTGATACCTTTGTTGCTGGACCCCTTGATGACACATACTACTGCGACCATTCTCCTGTCAGCGAGGTGCTGGACGTTGTAGTTCTTAAAGGATTCTTTAAGCCCTATAATATTTTCACAGTCGACGACTTATCCTCTGACCACCGTCCAGTGATGCTTATCTTTGAGGGCTTAAACATCGATGTAAAGATTGGGCTTCGCTCCAAACAAGACTGGAAACTCTTCAGGGATATCCTTAGAGAAAACAGCATTCCATATAAGGAGGTTATTGACAACGAGGATATTAATGCAAATATCAGTTCTATTACTCGTGTTATCAATGATGCTACGGCTTCCAGTACTTTCACTACTGATCGAAAGCGTCCTGAACATCTCGACCTCCCTACTTACATCAGGCGTCTCATACTTGAAAGAAATTCCTATAGAAGGTTATGGCAGCGTAAACGACTTCCCTTCTTTAAGACGAAATACAACAGGCTAGCTCGAAAGGTCCAGGAAGAGGTTAAATCTTTACGTAATCAAAGATGGAGCGAAAAGCTAAAGGCCCTGTCAGTCCAGGACAACTCGCTCTGGGGTACTGTAAGGGCTCTAAAAGGAAACAGACTCATCAACTTACCACCGCTGCTTACCGCAAATGGCAATGCTGTCACGGGCGACCAAGATAAAGCTCAACTGATCGCCGAATCCCTGATTAAACAAGTTACCACTCCTGGTCAGAACAACCCGGATAATTTCCCAAATATTCGTCTTGTAAACGATGGATGTATCGCATACGAGCTTACTCATCGTATTTCTACCGGTGAGGACACTATTGGAGTTCAGGAAATCTCCGATGTCATCAAGCATCTTAAAAGCAGGAAAGCAGCAGGTATCGATTCCATCACTAATAGCACTCTCAAGAACTTACTTCCTAATGTTGTTGCGACTATTACCAGGGCCATGAATGACTGCTGGAGACATGGTTACTTTCCTGTCAAGTGGAAAGAGTCTGTAATCGTTACCATACCGAAGCCTGGTCTAAATCCTGCTCTTCCTGTCAGCTATAGGCCTATAAGCTTGTTACCTATGCTATCAAAAGTGTTTGAACGCATCATTCTTAAGAGATTTAACGACTTCTGTGTGGCTAACAATCTTGTTCGTGAAGAGCAATTCGGCTTTCGACCAGGTCACTCCTGCCAACTCCAGATCTGGAGGCTTGTTGCAGATTTAAACACTCCTCTTAACTGCGCTAAATATGGTGGTCTTGTGTTTTTGGATGTCCGAAAAGCTTTTGATCAGGTTTGGCACGAAGGCCTAATACACAAAATGATTACTTGTGGATTTCCGGACGATCTTATTGCCTTGATTAGATCCTTTCTGTCGAACAGGATATTTCGAGTAAAGGTTGGCTGCTCCCTGTCAAACCCGTGTGACGTCAAAGCTGGTGTTCCCCAGGGTTCTGTTCTTGGCCCTGCACTCTTCAACTTTTTCATCCATGACTTCCCAACATTTACAAAATGCAAGCTGTATCTGTTCGCTGACGACGCGTTCATCATGACCACTGCTCGCGTTCCCGCTCATGTCATATCTCGATTGCAGAATGCCTTACATAAGTGCGAGAAATGGTTTGCTAAGTGGAGACTCAAACTAAACGTCGACAAGTGCAAAGCTATGTTTATTACCAAGAAACTTCGGAAACCCCCGAAGCCTCTCCTTCTTTCGGGTAGAGAGCTCGAATGGGTGGAGAATTACAAATACCTCGGAGTGGTGATAGATGCTAAGCTAAATTGGGGTGACCACGTCTCCTATGCTATCAATAAGGCTAAAAAGGCAAAGTTCAGCCTGGTCGCCCTCCTGGGGCGAAACAGCGCTCTTGGAATAGATAGCAAACTTTTGCTATATAAAATGGTAATCCGGACCATTCTGTTATATGGTATGCCTGCCTGGGCCACAATATGTAAGTCCAGATGGAAGCACCTCCAAACTTTCCAAAACGTTACCTTGAGGACCTTTGCTCAACTCGACTGGAGAGTTGCAACAAATACTTCTATTGCCGACGATTTTGAGATACCTCCCATTGGAAATCACGTCCAGGAATTGATGAAAAAGCTGCTTCCGAAGATGAAGGACCATCCCAATCCTCTGGTTGCAGGTATTCTTGAGCACCCGCTTACCTTCTTAGACATCGCAGGCCACATTACCTCCTGGACATCAATTTCGACGACATCCAAAAGGTGATATTTCCCGAATATTGGATATCCTAGCTCCTCGTGTCCCTTGTCCCTCGTCAATCAACAATCAACACTATCGTCCTGATAGGAAAGGACTCCATCTTATCCTCTGGATGACTTAACTAGGTTTCATCTGGCTTCTTGCCTAGTTCAGTGTACTTCCCGTGGTTACTTTCTGGACGAGTATGGCAGTGAAAGCGTTGCTTTCGGACCACTCGTTTCGTTTTACCTGCACTGTTCGATTGTCGACCTAATTACTGTACACACAGGCAGAGCAGAGACGATCAAAATAAGGTGTCATGATGAGGAAACGCATAGTAAATTGGTGTCTGGCATTAAGGCTGATAACGTGCTAAAGATTCAGCATCATCAGCTTAAATCGGAAAAAGTCCTCAAATACGTCATACGAAATGTAGACGTGACCTATGACCTTAACGATTTTAAGGAAGACCTGAAAAAGGCTAACTACTTACCTGAGAAAGTCATTAGGCTTAAAAAAGCCAAAGGATCAATAGATATGCCCATGATCCTAGTTCTGTTATCAAACACTGAACACAATAAGACACTTAAAAGTGTGACCCGCATAGGGCCCTTAGCTGTCAGTGTTGAAATGTTTCGAGGTAATAAGAAACCTTTACAATGTTATAATTGTCTGCGATTTGGCCATGTATCTATGGGTTGCACGGAATCCCCCCGTTGTAACAAATGTGCTAAAGATCATCAGTCAAAAGACTGCCCAAATGTAAAAGGACAAGATCCCCCAAAATGTATTCAGCCGGCCAGGTGGCCGAGAGGACTAGGGCGTAGGCTTTCTAGTACTCGAGTCCGCCTGGTCGTGGGTTCGAATCCCGCCGTGGGCATGGATGTTTGTGTTTGTCCCGGGCTGCGTACTGTTATAACTTGTGTAAAAGGCGCAAAATGACCTTAGTAGTCGACGCCAAGTTTCTAATAAAACCAAACCAAACCAAACCAAAATGTATTCGATGTGGTGGACAGCACACCTCCAGTTACACAAAATGTCCTAAATATCCGCAAGTCAGGAGAGTGCAAAGTGCTAAAGTGTCCCCGGAGATTTCCTATGCCTCAATGGTCTCCAAACAAGATAAGAGCATTAACGTGAATGATTTTCAAGAAATGTATAAACAAATTGGCAGTGTATGCAATTTGTTAAACGAACTGGGCAAGAAAATGCCACTGATGAGTGGAATACTTACGAATAAAAACTGACAGTATGGCTGATCGATGCTATTCTATTACAAATCGTGGTAAACTTCGTTGCGTAATATGGAACGCCAGGGGGATCCCCCGGAGGCGTATTGAGTTTTACAACTTCCTAACCCAATGGGATATAGACATAGCATTTCTATGTGAGACACACTTAAGACCAGACCGCGACTTCAGGCTTCCTGGTTACTGTGTGTATCGTAAAGACAGAACTCTTCCCACTACAGTAAAGACCCCGTCAGGTGGGTCAGCTATTATTATTAAGAAAGGCATTCATCATCGGGAGGAACCAACCCGAGACTATATAGGAATGGAAGCTGCCTCTGCTATCATTACTGATGCCACACTGGGAGAGGTGAAATTAGTGGCTCTTTATAATGCGCCCAAGCATAAATTCGATGCCAATGAGCTCGACGAGCTGTTTTCCGGGAATATTCCCGTTATTATGGCGGGAGACCTGAACGCTAAACACTCGCACTGGAATTCAAGATGCCATAACCAAAACGGTGTCCTATTGTATGGCTACGTGCAAAGGCAATCTGATATTATTGCAGTAGGCCCTGTGGATGATACATATTATTGTGATCATTCTCCTTCAAGCGATGTACTTGATATTGTGTTGTTGAAGGGCCTCTACAAATCATTCAGTATCTATACTGTCAATGATCTATCCTCAGACCATAAACCAGTTGCACTAAATTTTGACAACGTAAACATTGACCTCAAAGAAGAACTGAGGCTCAAACAAGACTGGAAGTGTTTTAGAGAAATTCTCAAAAACGATGACGACCCACTAAATAACGTACATAATACGAGCGACATAGATACCAATGTGAAAAGGCTTACTAAACGTATAAATGCAGCTACTGATTCTAGTGCTTCATCGTTAGAGTCGAAGCGAGCTGATCACCTTGATCTCACCCAAGAAAACAAACAATTAATTGAACAAAGGAATAAGGTTAGAAGGCAGTGGTACCGAACTCGTGATTCATGGCTTAAGACCAAGTATAATAGGCTCACAAGAAGAGTTCACGAAGAGGTAAAAGCACTTCGTAATGACAGGTGGAATGATAAAGTTAAGAGTCTGTCGACCCACGATAACTCTATTTGGTGCATGGTTCGAGCCTTGCAAAACAAGAAAGCCATTAATATCCCACCTCTGTTAGCCCAAAATGGCAAATTCATCACGAATGATGATGATAAAGCGCAGCTTATTGCAAGTTCACTTTCAGAACAGTTTGTCACGCCTACTGATGGTCGGCAAATAGGAATTGATATGTCTGAGAAAGTAAAATCCTGCATAACTGGCTTCTATAATATTCACGGCAATGAATTCCCAAAACATAGCATTGATGTAAATGAAGTCCAAAGCATCATTAAAAATTTAAAAACGAAAAAAGCTCCAGGTAAAGACTCTATTAAGAACAGTGCTTTGAAAAATTTACCTCAAAATACAATTCAAGATATTGCAAAAGTAATTAACGATTGCTGGAAGAACACTTACTTCCCGGATGCTTGGAAGCAATCAGTTGTCTTAAGCATTCCTAAGCCAGGACAAAATCCTGCAAATCCTATTAGCTACAGGCCCATCAGCTTGTTACCATTAATCTCCAAAATCCTGGAAAAAACAATTCTCAAGAGATTCATTGAGTACTGTGATGCCAA
>JAHWFO010096395.1:0-11714 GCA_023313115.1 Rhysida immarginata | reverse complement strand
CTTTAACATTACATCATCATTCTGTGCTCATTGTTATTGGTGAATTGCGCGTTGATACCATTGTTGATGCGAACACAATGGGCCTATTGTTGCACAAACTTTGCCTTGCATTGTTGGTCATGAGATATATATTGTTGGTTCATGCAGTGTGTTTGTGAATTGCGTGCTGTTACCATTGTTGATACCTATTGTTGTACAAACTTTGCCTTGCATTGTTGGTCATGAGATATTTCTCATTATTATGCCTTTCCATAACCATGAATATCTATTTTTTATCGATATTTATTATTTTTCCGAAATCTGAGGTAGACAGTGACCTTCCTCATGCTTTGTAGGTCATGTATGCGAAATTTTATCAAGATCGGAATAAAACTGTAGATTTGTATAAAAAACGTACAGACCCACAGACAGACCCACAGACCCACAAACATCCTTCTTTATATATATAGATTTTTTCTTTGTTATGTAATTAAATAAATTGTTAATGACAGTAAGTATATTTAAAAAATAAATTGAATAAAAAATATCAAATATGATACATAATCATAGTACTCAGATCATGATTATGGTACACAAAATGTTTCTCTAAATTTATAATTAATTTATTAAAAAGAAATGAACACAGCTAGGTAAGATTCTGTAAAAAAACTGACTTTTTGGATAGAGTGAAACTGATAATAGGGGCTTACAAGATGTCTTATATGCAGGGGCCTTTAGAGGGGGGGAGGGAAGAGAAATGTAGGGAGTGAAAGCCAAAGACACTGAAAAAAGCTGTAGAAAGCCCCTTGAAAATAGTTGGAAGGAGAGGGGAGTGGGGGAAAGGTGATGAAAGAATGGTGCCTTTGCGAAGGTTAATGTCATTATAGGGAATTGAATTTCTGTGGAGTGCAGGGAAATAAACTCTAAGATTCTCGAGACACACAGCTTCTATTTAAAGGATGCTGTTTCCTCTAAATAGTTACCCCATTCACTAAAAACAATGAATAATAAGGGAGTGGGCCCTTTGATAAATTCCCACAGTTGCAAGATTTAATTAAGACTGGGTAAGTACATTGCCCTTAAAAAGAATAATTATTCATATAAGAAGCATTTAAAAAAATTTAAAAAAAACCTAAATTGGTCAATGAATTTTTGACGAATTAAGTCAGGCTATTTGGCTAACTAGAAATAGAGCTGAAGAATGACAAATATGCTTAAGCCATTATGACCTGTTCTCCCTAATCGGGGAAAAAATAAAAAATTAATGTAAGAAACTAACCGGTTCCAAACAAAATATTTCTTTAATTGCATACACAAAATATTTTAGATGGTAGGAAGATTTCTCAATCACAAAAGAATGGAAGGTGAATACAAAATAAATCAAGAGTGCTTTGATAGACAAGAACAGATTGGTCGCTCGTCGAACTTGGTCGAGGTTGAGTTCCTGTTCCTCGAAGGGATTACATAGATCCAGGAAGGTACGTAGATGGAGAGTTCTGGGAAAATGAAGCCTCGAGACCACTACGTAAGGTGCTGCCGCTGGAGAAACAGCCAGTGGTTCACTACAGAAAAAGACTAAATGATTTAGAAATGACCCGAGAATACTTGTTTGGAAACGGAAAAAATTCTAAAACGATTTTAAGGATAAAAAATAAATAAATTGAGAAAAGGAAAACATTCAAAAAAATAGAAAAATAAAATCAAAAAACTCAAAAAGCATAAAGAAAAAAAATTTATTTAAACAAATAAATTAGCTAAGAGACTCTTTTCACTTTTCGCACAAAACCAACGGAATGGCTGAATTCTCACACCAGACCACACTTGATCTAAGGTGACCCGAATATGCAGATCTGTCTCAATAAAAGTTAGGATCTCAAAGTAATATGTGTTGACTGAATGGAGATATAGGAGAGATCAGTATAGATAGAAAAATAAAAGTTATCGATAATAACCCCCAAAAATAATAAAGATACAATGAGTTAATAACAAAACTAAAGTAACAGCAACCTCTAAGGAAATGGGAGCCTAAAGGGGGCACATGCTACGCAATAAAAATCTGGTATACACGGGGATGAACGTCATCGCAGACAAACATATTAATTTTCCAAGACAAGGGGACGGATGATACTGAGCACACACACCGGGAAGGAAAAACAAGAAAGGCAGACACGAACGCACGAGGAGGTCCTGTAAAAAAAAATAAATAAATAAAAGAAAATAAACGATTATTAAGAGAAAACAAAACGGTAGTTGAAGAATTAATTGAGAAGGCGAATACAAAAGGGAAAAACTAAATCCTAGAAGTTAATTTTCACGGCGATCTTGGATGAAAGCAGTAGATCAGAAACACGGAAATCCAAGAGAGATCTTTGATGTAATCAGTTACTAGAAGATCACGAAGCGGACTGTAAACGTCATCGCAAAATCAATTTTACTGCTGATTCAGGTAGCTGAGTAGACGAACGCCAGTAAACAATAAATGTCATCAAACAGTTTCCTGACATTCATCTCGGAAGCCTTTCGAATGGAACAGACAATGACGATGAATGGGTAGACGACAAAGTTATCGAACTCTTCGGTCGTAGAAATTTGATTAAAGGAAATAAGCATTAATCAAAGTTACAATTGCAAGAAGAAACTAAGTAGAAACATACCAACCTGAAAGGATTTTCAGAACGATTGTATGTGCTTTTTCTGACGGTCCACAAAAGAAATGAAAAAAAAATGAGCTTCAAACAAAGCTCCATAGCCGCATAAGAGTTTAGCACGTGTCTTTGTAGGCTGCTTTGGCGTTCGCGTTCCATTTGTGACCACTGAGAATCGTAGCTCCACCGTTTTCTTCGTAATTTCGAAAGTCACGGAGGCAGCGCACATTCTATCGCTAATGCATGAATCACTTTCAGAGATTTAATTCCGTTTTAGAAATACTTATTAATGTTTATGATAGACAATAACCATCCGAAGAACAATTAAGAATCAAAATCATCGTGGATATGGAGGTGACAAGCCTCAGCAGCTTCATCCCTCATATTCTATGTGGATTCTAAGCTGTTCGGAGACAACTAAACTCATCCAAGTCTACAGCTATACTGCCCTTTTTTCAGAGCGGCCACGAGAGGAAAAGCGCAAACATGCGCCCAAGAAAATTTAAACGCCTCATGTTCTAAAAGAGAAATCTCTCCCATAACAAAGCTGAATTTTAACCAACAATTGAATATAACGCGTCTTAAATTACTGTTTATCAGAAACAATTCGATGTTAACAAACAGTGTTTCTATTACAAGTAAAGGAAAGATTTAAACAAAAATTTAATATTTCCTAAAAAGAACATCTAGAAATAAAATAAAACATTTTACTTCCTTTTCTTGTCTATTCTATGAAACGCGATTAGACAAATCTCAAAATATTAGCGTACCAAAACAGATCAGCCCGCCAAAATCGTTAGCTGACCCCCAAAAAGATATATATATTCAATATCTGAAGAAGGAAAAGTTAAGATAGAAAAGTTTAAAGATCTGAGAGGTTTAAAATTAAGTGGTACCACTTCGAGAATTTACTCTTTGTACTTCTCAGTAGTTAAAGCAAAAAGTTTAACCGATGGATAATCGTTTAGCGTTTCCATTTCCAATATTGTCGTTCATTACATAAAACTTGTTCATTATCATAAATAGACTGTCTAAGAAAATAGCCTGGCCAGGCAAACGTTGAACAAGGGAACGTAATAATTAGGAGGGCGCGACTCCATACGATCAAGAATTATATCATAACTAAATAACGTGACAAGAACACGTCATGTGCGCCCTTTTATCATTTAATACAAGAGGGAACACAGTAACCTCCTCTTGACTAAGAAGGGATTAAGAGATTCAATTGACTGGGATAACCACCGCAATTAATAAACTACTTAACGGATCTAGACAGAGAGTGATGAAACAGGAGTCATGGCGAACTTTCCAAACGTGTGGACGGGCGCAAGAACGGGAGTGACTGATGACATAAAAACAAATAGTTAGCTATAAGCCGTTTTTTGGTCGGAATTACCGACTAGAAGATACGAGCCAGAAGAAAGGAGGAAAAAAATCTCTTGGAAAGTTAGGAACCGATTTTTTCAAAAAAGGTACGTGACATTTCATGAAAAAAGGCCTCGAATTGCTTTCTTTCTTTTTTTGTTATGGAAGTTCTTATGAAGAATATAAAGGCTAACGTCCTGGAAGGAGTGGCTACGAGAATTTAAATTTTTAGCAACTGTATTTTGTTCACCCTGTATTTTGTATTATATCCAGACTAGTTTTTTATTTTCTGGCTAGAGATTGAGATGTTTGTAATGCAGTGAAAAATAAAACACATAAAAAATTTGCAAAATTGCTCTCTTAATATTTGAATTCTTTCTCTGATTATATATGAAGTGTTTGTTTTTTTTAAAGTATAAATTTGTTTTAAATTTATAAATAATAAAAGCCAATAAAGTTTAATAAATGCACAACTTTGATTTTTATGTTGTCATTCATTTTAGATTTTATCATTTTGTAAATAAAAGTTAACAGGAAAATAAGCTTGGAGCCAAAACAGCAGTGGCGCCATCGTGTGATGGAACATAGAGAACTACGGAGTTTCACTACTTCCCTTCTATGATTATGCTTTGACTCACTGAAGAGCACCAAAAACTGCACCTTAGCACTCTCAGCCATCGGGTTTATTATAACTTCAACTCCAATGTTTATTATTATTATTGAATATTTCATTGTTTGTCTTTCATCAGATTGTTGATTAATGTGTGTATTAAAAAGTATTTAAATTGTAATGTCAAAATAAATGTTTGTAGACATATTTGTCCAAAAAATATTCTTATTTGTAAGACTGTCTTCTCTATTGTATTTTCCGTAAATTTAATTTCTTGATTATGTAAAATTAAATAATTTTTTTCAATTTACTTCAATTCAGTTTAAAATATACTTGTCATTAGCCTACTTTGTCATTCAGTGTCATTTGGGCTAGACTTTGGCAGTAATAGCCTTTCGAGGCATAGTTAACTTTTTTAAGGTGATTAAGGTCATGGTTTATTAGAATTTTTGGCGTCGACTACTAAGGTCATTTTGCGCCTTTTACACAAGTTATATCTGTACGTAGCCCGAAACAAGCACAAACATCCATGCCCACGGCGGGATTCGAACCCACGACCAGGCGGACTCGAGAACTAGAAAGCCTACGCCCTAGCCCTCTCGGTCACCTGGCCAGCACGTAGAGATGGGGTGCTGGCTCACCAAACCTGTTCCTGTCTCTTTACCTGATCAAATCTTTTATTTGTTTGTTTTCTATTATTATTAATAGGAACTTTTTTTATTTTTTTACCATGAAGGACGCTTTCACGCTTTTGATGAAAAGTTAGTTATGAAATCTACAATAGAGAAAAGACCACTTTTCCACAAAAATATTTACTACGCATAAATGTACATTTCAGCAACAAGCAGCCTTTTTTTAATGTGAGTCATAATGGTTGATGATTGCAGAGTAGCTGAAATGTACATGTGTGCCTAATAAATATTTCTGTAGAAAAGTGGCCTTCCATGTTTTGAAGATTTCACAGTTGTAAATATCTAATTTTTTGGTATGTCTCGTCTCTTCAAAAGGTAGTTTCAAGATACACGTGTAACTTTCATTGAAACTATCTCTTTTGAAAAGCTAGTTTCACATTTCAATGAACTCTTAAAAAGGCAACAATCAACAATAATTCTTTGTAAAACGATATTTACTTTATCGAGCTATAATGTTACAATTTATAATAAAGTAAATATGGTCTAGACAGGAAAAACTTGAAAAATTCATTCGATTTGAATAGTTTTGAACTATTGCAATCAAGATTTTCGGAAGACGCCTTTTTCTATCTAAGTTTTTTGTTTATAACATGCAGCGTATTCAACCGAATGCAATGCCATTTTCAGGAAACTTGACAAACTACAGTACAGACAAAACCCTGCAATCAGAATAGAAAAACATTAAATATTTGATGAAATACGAGCATTTTTACTAAATAATGTTTAATTGCGCATGCGCAAGTGTTACCAAAATGTCTTTTGCATAGTTTATTAGTCAAATCTATAGCGCTACTCTTATAAAAACTCCAAGCAAATATGTTGTAAATTCAGAAAGATATCGCCAATAGAATAAATTGAATTTCAGTTGCTCTCAAAAATAAACAAAACGATAAGGGGGTGTTCTCCAAATTTTTATTTTTGGATCGGACATTTTTGGCTTTTTAGAAGAGAAGCTCTATACATTTGGCTAAGAAATTATGTAAAAGACATTTTGCTAACTCTAGCGCTTGCGCAGTTAAACATTATTTAGTAAAAATGCTCATATTTCATCAAATATTTAATGTTTTCTATTTTGATTGCAGGGTTTTGTCTGTACTGTAGTTTGTCAAGTTTCCTGAAAATGGCATTGCACTGGTTTGAATACGCTGCATGTTATACACAAAAAAACTGACGAAAACAATTCGATTTTTTAAACAGTAGACCCCTACAGGGAGTGCAAGTCACTGCGTCATCAATGACGTCACTGTCTGTCCCACGTGCTTGCTGGTTCCAAACAAACTCCAGACTGAACAGCGCGCAGGAGCTGTGCTTTGTTTTCGGTCAACGAAAATGATTTCTTTGAGCTCTATCTGCTCATTTGTTGGAAATGAAGTAAGATTACTTTAACGAGGAGAAGATGCTTTTAAAAGCGGACATGTTCTAGCTATTTCCACTCAGGAAGAGGGAGATAAAATTATTATTAAAAGTCAAGTGAAACCAAGTATGCGCGGTGCAGTGTATAATGTTAAGGTAAGATGATTAATTGTACAATTAATAACAAAAATTTTGAATTAACCTATGGCATAGTTATGCTGAAAATAAACCCTTACACCGTTGCTGCTTTATTAAGTTAACAATTTTGTCCTAACGAAAATTTCCATCCAAGTCATCATTTTTTTGTTTCATTCGGAGCTTTTTTCATATTGATATTTTGGTGAATTCAACTAAATTATACTTTGATAACTTGAAAAAATGAATGGTAAAAACTTATGATAATGATAAAAAAAAGATGTCATAGTCTCCTTGAAAATAAATGTACAACATCGCCTAAGTGAACTGAACTTGACACCAGAAAAATGAATTTAACTATATTATCTCTTCAAGGCAAATATTTTTGAACACATTAAATTATTTATTGCAGATAACACTTACCACATCTGTATCAAAAGCAATTCAAGAAGCAAAATGTGAATGTGCTCGAGGACTGTATAAACGTCATCATGTGTTGGCTGTACTGATTTTTCTGAATAAGCATGGATGTTCCACCGACCTACCATCCAGACAAAAAGAAAACCTCCAGCAAACCTAAAGCTGTCCGCGTTTTTGAAGTATGGCCCGATGAAAACAAATCCAGAAGATACGTTAAACGACCCGTATTATCAGAAGATAGAGACTTTTTTATGAAAACCTTGCTTCATCAGTGGGGTTGCAAACATGAAGAAACTGCGGTATAAGAAACAGAGTAATTGTAAGATTATTAAAACTGGGCTGTGGCTACAACCAAATGGATTATTAGGAGTAAGTCCTGATGGATTCTTAAATGAGGATGCTTGTATAAACACAGGAATGGCACAATAGTTGAAATTCTGGAAGATAGAAATTTTATCTATCTAATAATTTTCTTTTCTTTTGTTCACTTTAATTTAATCCGGCTATGTCACCAGTATATGTTGTAACCTTTTGATTTGCTGATGTCACCCTTATTTACGTCAACTAATCAGAAATATCTAGGTATTATATCATTGTCGTTTATCGTGTTTTGTATCATATGCTGCCTCATTATGTAGGGGCTGCTAGCCTATTTCTTTTGTACCCTGAAGAAGGCGGGAATAAAGCCGAAACTAGTTGGTTTTTATTAAAACTAAAATGTTGTACTGCAAGGCCTCTTTTAATTTAGAAATTACTGCTTGATGTATAATGATATGGGTGAAATCGTTTTAAAAAAGAAACATGAATATTATCACCAGATACAAGGAGTCATGTATATTACTGGTTGTAAATTATGCAATTTCATTATTTGGACTTGTTAGTACTTGATGTAGAAAAAGATGTGTCCTGGGCTCAGAATGTTAATTTGCTGCTAATTTTTTATTATGAGAAATTCACTGGCGAAAAAAAAATCTCAACACCACAGAGGACATTATATTCAGCTATGGTATTTATTCAATTGATTCAAGTTTCAAGGTTACAACTTATACGGGGCGCCACCTGCGCCACCCTGTACATGGTGAAAAGCACGGATTTTAGTACCCGCTGTAGTAGCCACGCTGGTCCATGCAGGCCTGCACACGTGCATGCATACGGTCGTAGAGATGCCGATTGTCGTATTGTGGTATGGCATTCCATGCCTGTTGTACCTGGATGGTCAGATCAGCGACAGTTTGTGGAAGAGCCCTGACACGGCGTCTGACCATGTCCCAGACGTTCTCGATGGGCGACAGATCTGGTGATCGTGCTGGCCATAGTAGGATGTGGACACCCTGAAGGTCATGTTGGGTTGCAGCGGCAGTGTGGGGTCGAGCGTTATCCTGTTGGAACAGCCCCCCTGGCATACAAGCCATGAATGGCAGCACAATGGGTTCAACAGCCATCCGAATGTAAACATTCCTGCAGGGGGGTTCTGCTGTCGTAGGAAATCTTTCCCCATACCATAACGCCAGGGGTGAGGCTAGTATGCCGACGATAGATAGAGCTCGTTACCAGGACTTCCCCACTCCACCTCCTGACCCTTGTGCGACCATCATTCTGACCCAGACAGAAATGACTCTCATCTGTGAAGACCACAGACCTCCATTCTGCCTTCCAAGTCGCTCTGGCTTGACACCACTGAAGACGTGCCGCATGGCGTTGAGGGGTAAGAGGTAAACGTGCCACAGGGCGCCTGGAGTGGAGGTTCCTGGCCAGGAGACTGTTTCGAATTGTGCGTGGAGTGACGTTGGGTGCCACAGCAGCCCGAATGTCCGCTGTAGATGCTGTCCGATTTGCCACAGCCATCTTACAGATGCGCTGGTCAACCCTGTCTCCAGTGGCCAGGGGTCGGCCAGATCCTGGTCTCGTGGTAATCCTGCCTTCCCTGTACCATTGCGGCCAACAGTTGTACTCAGTGGCAACGTCTCGATCCATGCGTTCTGCAATAGCACGGAACGAAAGTCCACCCTCTCGAAGGCCCACTACACGTCCTCGTTTGAATTGGGTTAGCTGCCCTTATTCACATCGCAGTCGCCTTCGAGGCATGTTTTACGTACTCTGTCACAAACGTCCACAAGTGTATGAAATGACACAGACGCGCATCTGATCTCCTTTATATCTGTCATTGGAATGTCTCATTTGCATGTACAAGGTGGCGCTAGTGGCGCCCCCTATAAGTTGTAACCATGAAACTTGAATCAATTGAATAAATTCCATAGCTGAATATACTGTCCAAATTTCATTCATCTAACACAAGTCTTTTGTGGTGTTGGGATTTTTTTTCCGCTAGTGTACTTTGATTATTTAATTGAAAACATGCAATAAATTTAGTTGAATTCAATCCAGTTTTATTCTTTCATCAGCCTTAGGGCTGAAACATTACAAAGGTTAAATGAAATGAAAAATACAAAATTAAAACCTAAGATATAAAAATACATCAATACTTGTATACGGGCTCTAGCAATGCTTCTTGTTTCCAAGACTTGCTCTTTGGTACTCTGCCCACAGTTTTTAGACCTCAATAAAGGTGGGATATTTAGGAGTACTCTATTAGGCATCAGGTCGTGAATAGTAAAACCTTTATCTGCCATCAACATATCATCGGGTTTCATCTGTGACAGCAGCCCACAATCTTCTGTTACAGCGCGATCACTTGTGCATCACATGTATAATTCTGATGCATACGTGATGACTGCATTTGCAGCAACACCTACAAGTCCTTTAAAAGTGTAGAGACTTTTATAATGGCTGTAGGCAAGTGACTGCGACTTCATATCGTGTGGTCGTTCTATATATATGTCCAAGCAATCAATCACAATCCCGCAATTTTCATATCCTTGAAAACATTTTTGCAAGGATTTTTTATTTTTGGATGTGTCTGCAACTGTTGCCATCATTCCTTGAAAAAGAATTTCATGCAGAACATTGACAAACGTATAAAAGCAATTTATGATGGTTGTTCTGCTACATCCAAATCGAAAAGCCAAATCTATAATTTCAACATTTAGCCTCCGTTTCATAAAAGTGATGAGAAGTTGATCTTCTAGTGAGAAGCAATTTACTTGCCAGTTAAGGTGATACTGAAATTCACATCTTGAAACCAACTTGTTAATGGCCTCAAATGCTGTTGCCTCCAATCCGATGTATTGGGTCACCTGTAATTAAGTTATATACAAAGAAAATTTTTACAATTACACATACGCATATGAATGTAAGCCTATGCAGTTTTTAATGAACTGTAGCAACACTCACTAGTGCTGATTTGTCTTGAATCATAGGGTATGTTAGTTGCTTTGGCATTTTTAGTTTCGCAGTTTCTGCCTTCACAATGTTCAGCTCTGCCTCCACAATATTGAGTTCTGCCTCTGCGACGGTAATACTCCTTTCAAGCAATTGTTTTTCAGATTCAAGCTCCTGTAGTGGTATAGTGCTCATTTCTACATCACTAAAATTTTCTGCAGGCTCATCCTCCTGCAAAGGATTACTCTGCTCATTTCCTATCTCACATGGCTCTTCTGAACTGTTTTCTAGATCTACAGCCTATGGATATTTGTTAAGAGAAACTATTGAATACTTATTTGCTCTTGAGCCGAGGCATAGTTAGTTACTTGCTCCGTTTGCTCACTGACATACTTTCTTCTTTTCCTTGGTTTATCGGGATTTTTAAAATTAAAAAGAGAACCTTCATTCCAGTCAAACCTAATGGGTCCATTATCTTTTCCATTTGGGAAATGGTAACTACATATTCGGCTACTAGTTGTGGGAACCCATTGTGATCTGTCGTGATTAACTCTCCTGAAGTAAGTAACAAAAATAAGTGGGCTATTAATTAACCCCTTATATCATAACAAATTTCACTGGCCTCGATTGTATAATGTTAAATAATAAATTTAATGGTATGATATTATATCTTTCCGAAAACGCTACTCGTAATTATTATGTTACTTTGAGTAGGCCTACCCATTCACCTTATCAATTTTAACTAATGATATCTCGGTATTTTATCCTGCGGGAATCGGAAAAACTTAAGATCACTATTATCATTTCTTCTGCTGCATCCTGGAACACAGCAATTGACCATTTTAATTAATTAAAACTACAATAAACCTCTGAACAGAGCGTACACATGCAAATCTAGCTTGGAACCACGTTTGTTTGAAACCAAGCAATCACGTGACCGCGTGAGCAGCATTTTGTCACGTCACACTTGCACTCTCTACTATTTATTTTCAAAGTAAGCTAACAAGTAAGCTCGTCTATTGACTCTCTCCTACACATTTATGAATGAGCTTGCCTTCAGCAGGGAGGGAGCTAGGAAACGATTATGTCATTACGGCATGGATGAATTACTTCAGAAGGCTTAGAATTACGTCATAATAGCCGAACTTTGGATAACGATTTCAAGCATTTTTTTGAGAATTTTGAAAAATGGATAAGGAAAATTATGCTTAGAATTTTGCGGAGAACAACGCTAGG
>JAHWFO010096394.1:0-13394 GCA_023313115.1 Rhysida immarginata | reverse complement strand
TTGTGCAAGTGTAATTATCCCGGGCAACGCCGGGTACCTCTTCTAGTTTACTTATAAATATAAAATATAAATATATAAATAAGAATAAATGTATATAATATAAATATAAATAAAATTAAATAATTAAATCTTTGTATATATATATATAAAGAAGAAGGTTTTTTGTGGGTTTGTTTGTTTTTTTCTTATACAAATCTACAGTTTTGCATGCATTCAGTTTCAAATCTACAAATCTCTTGATGAAATTCTGCATACTTGACCTTCAAAGCACGAGGAAGGTCAGTGTCTACCACAGAATTTGGAAAAATAATAACTATCCATAAAAAAATCGATATTCATTGTTATGGCAGGGCATATTAATGAGAAATATCTCATGACCAACAATTCAAGACAAAGTTTGTGCAACAATAGATATGAACATTGGTATGAAACACGCAATGCACAAACACTCTGCACGGACCAACAATATATATCTCCTGACCAACAATGAAAGGCAAAGTTTGTACAATATACAGGGTGATAATAATTAAAGTTTAAGTTTCAAAACGCTATAAAAACGAACCACTTAATAGAATGACGTCCAATTGGAACGGAATGTTATTGAAGATGGGAGAAAGCTTATGGCATAAGAAAAAAAATGTAGGTCCAAATTTTAACAACAGATGGCGATGTAAGCGTGAGAAGCAAGTAAATAGATGAATCGGCGACCGCCAGACTACAGAAAGTGATAAATGGCCAAGTTTGGCTTCAAGACATCGAGAGAAAAAGGGAATTGCAACAAAATCAAGTGTACATCTAAACTAAGATTACGTGAGTAAGAATTTATTTAGACTAGCAGTGGCATCCTTCCATTGTGAGCTTTTAAAAAATATTTTTATCGAATTTTCATTAAGAATTTTTAATGCATTAATTCTAAGCGTTTTCGTCTGTTTATTTTTAAGATATTTCAAATTTTAATCAAAAAAAAAAAAAAAGCTCACGCCAGGGATATCACCTAGCTTACTGGGGAGCGCAGCAGATCCAAACATTTTATAAAAATATATTTTGACTATATTCTGTGTGAATGTGAATATTTTGGAAACTAAGATAATGATAATGCGATGATTGAACGTTCATTTCCAAGAATTATTAATAATGAGCATAAATTGACGATGCAGTTACAAAACATAAATAACACAGCATCTATTGAGGAGGAAAAGGAGTCACACGGTTCTCCCTTGAGATCCCTATCAAACATCCAGATGACTGACAATAATTTATGTGTTTGGAAAGGAAACAGAAAGAACGAGTACTGGTCAGAGAAACTCTGCAGCTAAAAGAGAAAATACTATACGGGCAATGGAAACATCTGAACAACGGAAGTTTCGAATAGAGCAAGAGGGTATAAGAGCTTCTGCGTCAAGGGGAAGAAGAACTTGAGTCTAAAGTATCTGGTGATGCTCCGCAGTGGTGAGGCAAGACTACAGAAAAAAGAGTTTAGATAAAGTCCCGGTATATCACCTAGACTTCCTGTTTTTCGTATTTTTCTTAGAATGGATAGTGCCTTTGCTCTGTGTTGTACTGATTGAGTTATTATTTAACCAATTGTGAGTTATAATTTAATTTTTTGAGATTGTTCTCTTTACCTACAAGTGTAATTATCCCAGGCAACGCCGGGTACCTCTGCTAGTAAATGAATAAAAGTCACCAATGTAAGATCCAAAATTTTATTTATATTTTATTATTATTTCATTAACATTAAAAAAAGAAGGTTCATATATTTATGTAATTGAAATAGGTCTATAATATTTTATGTTATGCTAATTTTATGTTGAATATAATTTCAAATGCAGTAAGCCCATAAATGTTTGAAGTTGCTGCAAAACAGTAAGTAGGGTAGATGTACCAGTAATTGACAGTTTAAGACATTGCTGTGAAACGAAATTGCGTACGTAAATCAAATTGCATTTTGAAATTTTTCTAGTTATACCATTAAATTGCAAATATAGTGCAGGATGTGCCAGTTTCTAAACAATTATTATATCTTTAAAACCTATTAAGTAATAAAATTTTTTCCTAACTAATGCAGAAATCACCAGTAGTTTACAGTTAATGTACCAGAAATTGACAGGCAGTTTCACCAGTAATTGACAATAATTTAATTACCTATTTTTGTTAACTATTTTTACAAAAAAATTTGATAACATTCAAAAGTAACTGAAGAAATCAAGCATTTTTAAGAATGTCTAAAGTATTTAACAATGACTAAAATTATGCTTTTTAAAACTTAAATTGTTCATATAGACCACTTATATTTTTTCCTTTTGAAATAATAAATAAAATCAGTTCACTCCAATGTAGAGTGCAAGAACCATAGAAAATGAACGTGTTTTCCAGCAGTTCAATATCATTATATCTTGGCCAACAAATTGGTAGAAAAAATTGAATTTTGACGATTGTTCTCCTACTTGCAAATGCTACTTCTTATCATAGTAAACAGAAAAGTAGTTTTCTTCTTGGAAGATGACTTGTCCTGGGCTATCTGTTGATCGTCTCTGTGACAAGATTCAGGACCAACAAAAAGAATCGGCGAATAGGGCCTAGAAGATTTATGTCAAATTGGCTGATCTAGAAATTGACAATCAAGTTCCTATAATTGACGCATCTAGATCAATTACTGGAAATTAGGAAGTTACACATAAAAACATCATGTTTTCTTTATTATTACCCTACATTCTATGTCGCATTAGTATATTTTTGTTCGTTTTTTTCAAACACAGAAATTATCAATAATTGAAAGGTTATGTCAATTACCAGTAAAACTACATATCTGGGTTCTAGTAGTTGACGGTGGGTTAAAACAGTTAACAAATTGGTCATCAGAAATTCTGTTAATACTAGAAGTAATGTCCACTGATCACACAAAAAGGTTCAGGTAAAATTAGTAACAAATATTGCATAACATTCATGAAATAAATTCAAGTAATCAACCCCTCACGTAGTGGTTCATTGTAAGGTTTTTTCGACTCGGTAAGGCATTGAACAATCAACATGTGTTTGCGGCCATAATAGGGAGTAAAGTTCCTACTTTTTTGCTTTTCTGGGAAGCCTAATACATTGTTTAATACGAGGTGGCAACACCCGTCATTTTTCTTGCCTTATTACTTTATTAAAAGCTTTTAAATCGTGAATTATCAATTACTGGTGTACTGTCAACTACTGGTACATCTACCCTACTAATATAAAATAAGCACCAAAATGACTTCTTGCAACCAAATGGCCGTACTTTCCTAATCTAATGCTTTAGGGGCCACGCAAAGAATGCTATAAGTCTACTTATCGAAGGAAACCAGACGAAAAATGAAGAAGAAAAAAAATGTAGTAGAAAAACACAATGAAGAAAATATATAATTTTTTTTAAATAATACTATTACTATCACCTTGTCCCTCATTCACCTAACTGAAATTTATTTACATAACATCAATCTATATACAGGGTGATTTACTTCGAACGTAAAATACTTAAAGGGGGTATTATAGAGGTTAAGATAAACACAAAACGTCCTATGAACATGGGTTCAAACATGAACGATAACTGAGATATGAACAGAAATAAAAATGCCGCCACCAAGATCAACAAGTTATAATAACTCAGATTCTGTAAAGCCTAGATTAATGAAATTTAGGGGAATAACACAGTACATAAGACTGTGTATACCTTTAAAATTTGATCTAATTCTAACAAGAATTCCAAGTTACTCATTCAAAATCATAATACGTACGTGTTCACTTGTGAGTACTAACTAGCACTTGTCACAATTTTGACTGTGTAACTCGGAAACTTCTCGTTGGAATTCAATCAAATTTTAACGGTATACACAGTCTTATGTACCTTGTTATTCCCCCAAATTGCAATTATCTAGGCTTTACAGAATCTAAGTTATTAACTTGTTGATCTTGGTGGCGGCATTTTTATTTCTGTTCATATCTCAGTTATCGTTCATATTTGAACCCATGTTCATAGGACGTTTTGTGTTTATCTTAACCTCTATAAGTATTTTACATTCGATGTATAATTAACTTATAATATCTGTATACAGAGTGCATCTGAAACCCTGTCACAAACTTGGAGGGGAGGTAGTGTGGGTGATTCTAAGCAAAAAAGGTCATATGATAATGGGTCCGAATTAGAACGATAACTGAGATATGACCAGAAATAAAAATGCCGCCACCAAGCTCAACAAGTTAATAATTCAGGTTCTTTAAAGCCTAGAATAATGATATTTGACAGAATATCAGGGTACATAAAACTGTGTATATCGTTAAAATTTGATTGAATTCCAACAGTAAGTTTCCGAATTACTCATACAAAATAATAACACCTGTTCATTTGTGAGTACTAACCAGCACTTGTTACAATTTTGACTGGATAACTCGGAAACTTCTCGATGAAATTCAACTAAATTTTAACGGTAATTTAACGGTTTATAATAATTATTATTAAGTACCGAATGGTGCTTTATGCTATCAGTGTGGGGAAAAGTGTCTGTCTGTCTGTCTGTCTGTCTGTCCGTCTGTCCGTAACTCTAACTCCTCCGAAGCTATGAAAGATTTTCAAAATCTGTTTTCATCAGTCGATGAATATGGTTCATGGCATGAAACAATTACAAATATTATCTAAATCGGTTCAATAGCACGTGCACAAATGGTACCTTCACGACCCCACCTATCAATTTTCAATGCCGAGATATATTAAGTAATATATCAAGCAAATCGTAATGACGAGATAGAAGCAGATATAAATTATATTTTCGCCAACTGATAAATATGGTTCAGGAAACGAACCATTTGGAATATGGTTGTAATGGAAACAATGGCATGTGCTCTATAGGGTACCGTTATGAAGCCCTCAAATATTTTCAATGATAAGATATGGCATGTAATATATCAAACAACTTGAGATGATGAGTCATGAATGAATAAACGTAAAATCATTGATAGTCGAAATTGGTTCAAAGGCACCTAGTTTAGTGGAACCATTACGGTTCATTAGAACTTTTAATGCTAAAATATGGCATGTAATATATCAAACGTCTTGAAATGATGTGTCATGAATAAATATAACGTAAAATTAATGATAGTCGAAATTGGTTCAAAGGTACGTGGTGTAATGGTATCTTTATGGTCCATTAGAAACCTAAAATGGTGACATAGGGCTGTCTAAAAATATAGTTCCGCGAGTGGTTTAGTTTAACCTTTCGGTACTTGGTTACGTCATTCCTTAATGATTTATTATTATTATAATCGTCGATGAAGTAACAATGATAACAAAACACAGAGTGAGATGCATCGATAATTTCTTGAGAGATGGAGTTCAAAACGATCCGACTGAACGAGACAATCCATTTGGAAATAAGGTTATTGGAAGAGGTTATTGACAATACTTACCGGTGGTACCAAGATGAATATCAATAGGCACATCATGACAAACATTTAATTCAAGCAAAAATTGTAAATGAGGCAAATAGAAATAAAATTGTTATAATTCCAAGAATAGATTTGAATTCAAGTGTATTTGATTTCAATTTGCCTTTCGTACTTAAAAGACGTCAGTTTCCAATTATTCTTTCTTTTGCTATAACTATAAATAAGAGACAAGGAAAATCGTATTCTCATCTATAAGAGTCGTACAAATGAAAGCGAAAATTATTTATTTTATCCAAAATGTATACAAGGAATTTAAAAATACTCTCCAAAAGTGTTAAGGCATTTATCCAACAAGGCGTGTAATTTCTTAATGGAAGACGTCTTTCGGTTGCGTGTGCAACCATTCCAAAACTTCTGCCTTCACTTCATCGTCCAACTGAAACCTGCGGCCTTTCAAATGTTTCTTGAGATCCCCAAACAGGTAAAGTCACATGGGGATAAGTCACGACTGTTGGGTGGATGTTGCTTTGCTTCCCAGTAGAACTTTTTGATGAGATCTACCGTTGCTTTCGAGGTGTAGGACGCGCGTTGTCATGGAGAAGAAGCACTCCTTCTGTCAGAAGTCCAGGATGCTTGCATTTGATGGCCGCGCGCAGTGCTTTCAATGTTTCCCCATATCGTGCTGCTATACTGTGGTGCCTTTTTTGAAGAAAGTCCAGTAAAATCGGGCCTTTGCGATCGAAAAACACGGTCAACATCACCTTCCCCGTGATATTGGCGATTGCTTTTGATTTTTTCGGAAGTTTTTGTTGCTTGGACGATGCGATCACCAGCAGACCTTCGAAGCGCAAGCTATCGTTCTTTCTCACGTGATGCAGCACTTGCAACCTACTGTTCAATTTGCACTTGGGGTTTCGCAATTGTTGAAACAAAAACTTACAATCCTACACGTCGTCTTTTTCTTTCCCACCTAAATTTTCGTTTTCATTAGTACGATCCTTATAGTTTTAATTTTAAATGAACCTGTGTTTTCTGATGGTCTACTTTATGTCGCTTTATCACGTTTATCAAAGTTTAAAAGGCAATATAAAAATTTGTATCCATGATATTTCTCAAGAACAAGGGAAATTGATCAAAAATAGTGATAGAACTTTTACAAAAAATATGATTTAACGTGATGTTTTGTAATAGAGTATGTTGTTAAAAAAAATTGATTTTTTATTTTATTTATTTCTGATTTGTTTAAATAAGACAAATGTACAGCAAGCATAGCACACCCGAGCGAAGCGAGGCCAGCAACTAGTATAGATAAGAAAATTAGAAAGTCATGTACTTAAATAGTGTATTTGGATTGGCGTGCGCAGCAGAAATGTCTGCCATCTAGTGGTGATGTGGAAACTAACAAGATGGCGCCTTTATCGGGTACAGATTCACTGAGTTTTTACAGCGAATGGTTGTATTCGTGAATATAGCTTCAAAATGAGGAAAATCAATAACAAATACTGTTGTGTCTAGGGTTGTAAGTCAAAAGCAAATGTAGAGAACAGTATATATATATTCCCCAATTTCCCAAGGATAAAACTTTAAACCTATTCAAGCCCGTGCCAGGGGGAGGGGTTGAGGGGGGTCGACGACCAACCCATTATGTAAAAAGGTCCGCCTCCCAAATATGAAAAAGATCCGATTCAGTGGAATTTTTGAAAAAAGGTCCGACTCAGTGGAATTTTTGAAACAAGGTCCGATTCAGTGGAAGTTTTGAAAAAAAGGTTCGGAATTTTTGAAAATCGACCCCCCCCCCAAGATAACATCCTGGCTACGGCCCTGCTATTCCCTCAACTAAACATCGCTTTAACCTATTTTCTTCCTTACCTACATATTTGTAGATATCAGCTAGCGTAACAGATATTCATTTTGATTACTGGAAAATCAAAATTCTCAAGGCAGCACAATCTTAGCAAGCTGTGAAATACCCATTATCTCCGCCATTTCCAACAGATGGTAACGCCATCTACATGCGGCTGCGCACGCGAATAGAACAATCAACAAACAAAGTCGAAATTCGAAGCTGGAATGCAACATCTGCTTGAATACCTGTATTAAAAAGCAAACAAATGGTTTCACAAATTAGGGATAAACACTGGGCCCTTGAAAGCAGACGACATTACGTATAAGCAATTCTAATTTCAACTGTATTTTTACATTTTTCTGGTCATTAGTAATTTCATTCATGCTAATTTTCGTTGACTCTACACTCACAGCAATATGCGGTACATATGCGCTTGTGAGAGTCCTATGATTCTTCCAATACGACCCATTAAAGAGAGTCTTTGGACGCACATGTCTGTAAGAGTTGTTTGACCCGACTTGCCAATTCGTCATTTTCGGGTCAATTGACTCGATTTACAAGACTTATGACTCACTAACGGAATGTTTACTATACACGTATATACATATTTACACAAGCTTGCATACATATTTGCACATTTTTACATACATATTGATACAATTTTACAGCTACTTACAGATTTATTTAGTGTAACGTGCCTTTTTTTATAAGCAGTTACAGTTCAAAGGTAAAGGCGGGGCCGCTGAGAGAGATGGAAAAGGAAATCCCAGAAATCGCTTTGGTAATAAGAAAAGGCAAAAATAAATAGCTTATGTTAGAATCTGCACTCAGCAATTTCCAGATCATAGGACTCATTTTATTAGGCTATAGCTCTCTGACTCGATTATAAGAATACAGTACTTCGTAGATAAGTTGTACCATCCATCTTTAAGTGTTTACGAATCCCCGACTCATCTATCGGCGCTTTAGGAGCCAAATCATAAGAAATGGGAATTATTTCCGGTAGAGATACGAAATCAGGTTACGAAAACATGGCGGATAGCGATACTGGACGATTTCCCCGTTCGTGTTAGTAAGAAGATTAATACAAAATTATTAGAACTAATACTACTATTTAATATTACTATGGATGGGACAAGTTACCTACACTCACAGCAATATGCGGTTAATATGACCCGTTTGTGAGAGTCTTATGATTCTTCCAATACGACCCATTTAAAAGAGTCATTGGACACAGATGTCAGTAAGAGTTGTTTGACTCGAATTTCCGAGTCGCCATTATCGGTTCAATTGATTCGACTGTACAAGACTTAAGACTCATTAACGGAATGTTTACTATACGCGTATATACACATTTTTACATACATATTTATATATTTTCACAGCTATTTAAACATTTATATAGTCATATTTATACAAATTTACACATTTGTACAATATTTACACAACTTTACACACATTTAAACACACGTACACAAATTTACACACAGTTAAACATGTTTACCCTTATGTACACCTCTGTACAGCTTATTTACACAAGTTTACACACATTTATACATATATGTGCACAAATTTACGCATGTATATAGACAATTTACGCATGTGTACAGCTTATTTACATAAGCTTACAGAAATATGTACATAAATTTACACACGTGTATATACAATATATACAAGTGTACACACGGAAATACACCTATTCACACAGGTTTACATACGTCTATACACATATATAGTTTACACTTTTGTACACTTCTGTATAGCTTATTTACACATTTATACTCACAAGTACATACATTTACACATGTATATACCAATTTACTCAGGCTTACACACCTAGTTACACAAATTTACACACGTGTATACTGGTATTTACACAAATTTACATTTGTATACCGACCTGTATTTGTATTTTATCATCTCTATAATCAAAATTCGCCAGCAGAAGATAGAAGTCCAAGCTTGTAGGCAGAAAAAAGGATTTTAAAATGATAAATCTGTTCTAAATTCTAAAATAACGATCGCCATGTACATAGAGTTGACAGCTCTTGAACGGTAGACAACAATAGGATAAGAAACGACATCTTTTTAAAATTTTTAAACATCAATTTTTTTTTTTATAAAAGTCATTTATTTATTTAACATTACATTCAACCAGGGATGGATGAAAGTAAATCCATCCCTGATTCAACTTATAATGTACAATGCAATAAATTCACCATCACCTAACAGAATTAATTCGCACAAAAATCAAGGGATTATTTTTATTGTAACCATTACATCGTTCTCATTATAAATCTGCAAGATTCCTTTTCCATTCCTTTGGGTAAGCTAAATGGAAACTATGACGTATTGCTGAAGAGGAAGGCTCATATTAGTATCCTTGGCAATCTGAAATACAAAAAAAGGATGAGTTTTAGATCAGTGATTTACACTCCCTACAATAATGGAAAGGGAAACGGTGACATTTTATTTTATCATATTCGACCTCCATGCTGAAATTAAATCAGTCACCATTCTTACTTTCTATAAGGCTCCGATATACAGCTTCCGATGTTTAGATCCATTCTTGCTACGAGAAACTAGCCATGTTGTTAGCAGTAGATAATAATGAATGCTGTTCAGTGGAAATGCATTTCAGATCACAACGAATAATTAATAAATAATCGTAACAATAATGAATAAGAAAACGGGTTAGCAAATAAATTTGGAACTATTAGATAAGTATAATTTACGTTAGAAAAAAGTGTAGCTTACTTAGATCGCTGTTTTCGTTCAATTTTTCTTGAACTGGTAAAATTTGAAGGAGCAAGACGAACAACGTTGGAGAATGGCTTATTAAACGTTGGGTTTTTGAGGGAGCCTGTTCTCGCGCTCAAGAGTTGTAGAGACTATTCCTACTGATAGATAGTCTCTAGATAACTTGTACCATCCATACTCATATTAAAGAGCAATATTATTTCTAATAATTTTGTATTAATCTTCTTAGCACGAACGGCGGAATCGTCCAGTATCGCTATCCGCCATGTTTTCGTAACTTGATTTCGTATATCTACCGGAAATGATTCCCTTTTCCTATGACTGGGCTCGTAAAGCCGTGTTTAGCGCTGTTAGATGAGTCGGGGATTCGTAAACACTTGAAGATGGGTGGTACAACTTACCTACGAAGTACTGTATTCTTATAATCGAGTCAGAGAGCTATAACCTAATAAAATGAGTCCTATGATCAGGAAATTGCTGTGAGTGTAGAGGCGATATTCTCTTCAGCTCTAAGTGCGAGAACAGGCTCCCTCAAAAACCCAACGTTGAATAAGCCATTCTGCAACGTTGTTTGTCTTGCTCCTTCAAATTTTACCAGTTAAGAAAAATTGAACGAAAACAGGAATCTACGTAAGTTACACATTTTCTAACGTAAATTATACTTATTTAATAGTTCCAAATTTATTTGCTAACCAGTTTTCTTATTCATTATTGTTAGGATTATTTTTTATTTACTCGTTGTGCTCTGAAATGCATTTCCACTGAACAGCATTCATTATTATCGACTGCTAACAACATGGCTAATTTCTCGCAGCAAGAATGAATCTAAACACCGGAAGCTGTGTATCGTAGCCTTATAGAAAGTAAGAAGGGTGGCTGAATTAATTTCAGCACGGAGATCGAATATGATGTTAACTAAAATAAAATGTCCCTGTTTCCCTTTCTATTATTGTAGGGTGTGTAAATCATTGATCTGAAACTCATCCTTTTTTCTGAATTTTAGAATTGCCAAGGATACTAGTATGAGTTTTCCTCTTCAGGCTCCTCGTGATAGTTTCCATTTAGCCTACCCAAAGGAATGTAAAAAGAATTTTTGCAGATTTATAATGAGAACGATGTAATGGTTACGACAAAAATAATCTTTTGATTTTTGTGCAAATCAATTCTGTTAGGTGACGGTGAATTTTTTCGCATTGTACATTATATGTTGATTGTATTGTTAAATCAATAAATGACTTCATAAAATAATTTATCTTTAAAATTTTTTAAAAGATGTCGTTTTTCTTCCTGTTGTTGTATACCGTTCAAGTGCTGTCAACTCTATGAACACTGCGATCGTTATTTTAAAATTTAGCAACAGATGTATCTTTAAAATCCTTTTTTCTGCGTACAAGCTTGAAATTCTATCTTCTGATGGCGAATTTTGAGCATAAAGATGATAAAGTACATATACAATCGGTATACAAATGTAAACTTGTGTAAATATCTGTATTCACGTGTATAAATTTGTGTAAATAAGGTGTGTAAGTCTGTAAATTGGTGTATACACGTGTGTAAATTTGTGTACCTGTGTGTGTATTAATGTGTAAATATGCTATACAGATGTGTACAAAAGTGTAAACTTGTGTAGATATGTGTATAGACGTATGTAAACCTGTGTGAATAGATACCCGTGTGTAAACTTGTATATATCGTGTATACAAGTATATAAATTTATGTACATATTTGTGTAAGCTTATGTAAATAAGCTGTACAGATACTTAAATTGTCTATACACGTGTGTAAATTAGTGCACATGTATGTATAAATACGTGTAAACTTATAAATGTGTGTAAACTTCTGCAAATAAGCCTGTACAGAGGTGTACATAAGCGTAAACAGGTGTAAACCTGTGTAAATAGGTGTATACACGTGTGGAAATTTGTATACGTGTGTGTTTAAATGCGTTTAAAGTTGTGTAAATATTCTATACAGATTGTACAAGAGTGTAAACTTGTGTAAATACGTGTATAGACGTATGTAAACTTGTGTGAATAGGTATATACCCGTGTGTAAACTTGTGTATATTGCGTATACGCGTGTGTAAATTTGTTTAAATATGACTATATAAATATGTAAGCAGCTGTGAAAGTATTTAAATATGTATGTAAAAATGTGTAAATAGGTATATACGCGTATACTAAACATTCCGTTAAAGAGTCTTAAGTCTTATACAGTCGAGTCAATTGACCCGAGAATGGCGACTCGGAAATTCGGGTCAAACAACTCTTACTGACATCTGTGTCCAATGACTCTCTTAAATGGGTCGTATTGGAAGAATCATAGGACTCTCATAAGCGGATCATATTAACCGCATATTGCTGTGAGTGTAGAACGTTTCTAATTTTATGTTTAAAAAAAAAGATTCCCTTTAAGAATTCACGTTTGTGTTTACTGGCATTCTCAGGTTAATTCAAATACAACCCCTTAAGACCCCAGAAAGTCACGAAAGACGTTAAATCCTCCCAAAGATAAAGCTTAAGTAAAGGAATTGTATGACAGCAAGTACAAAATGTTGCTTTATTACTTACAAAAATATGTAAAGATAAAGAATGGTGAAAAATAAAACAAATTAACAATCTTCTACAAGAACGTGCCACAAGCAGATGGCCGGAATGGAGTCGTGCCGCATCAAGTGAATAAATTGACACCAAGTTAGTCCATCTCTGAAGAAGATAGTCGAACTGCAACTAATTGTTTGGATGTCATCGGAAGCAAAAACGCTAACACAGTCTAGGGTTTTGGCCGTTGGCAACAAACTTCTAGAGATGAGAAGCGCAAAAGTACACAGGTCCGCCGATCTGAGTGTGATTTCTGGCAAAAAAGCAAACAGCCAAAGCAAAATACAATAAAACAAAACAAGAATGGTTAATATGTGAGAGACAATTGGTCAAGGATAGGTGTTGAAAGGAATACAGGAAAATCCACAATGATAGACATGGGCAGACGTTGGAAAACTAGGGAAGGGACACGAATAACCCAATCACCAGGCAGGAAGCATGATAGTGAACATTACCAAGGGGAGACAGACTCAGCCCAGACCGGATCGGAACTGAAAAAAAAGAAAGGCATAATAGAAATTTACTAAGAAGCATAATCTTCTATATATATAAAGAAGGATGTTTGTGGGTCTGTCTGTGGGTCTGTCTGTGGGTGGGTCTGTGGATCTGTGTGTACGTTTTTTATACAAATCTACAGTTTTATTCCGATCTTGATAAAATTTCGCATACATGACCTTTAAAGCATGAGGAAGGTCACTGTCTACCTCAGATTTCGGAAAAATAATAAATATCGATAAAAAATCGATATTCATGGTTATGGCAAGGCATATTAATGAGAAATA